>CM065489.1:50469117-50561556 GCA_004115045.4 Sinella curviseta | reverse complement strand
TTTTTAATGTAGCATTTGCTTCCGTGATTGCTCAATGTATAATTATTGATCTGATATGAGAGGCCAATAAGTGCAAGAAGTGGTGTAACGGAAAGGCTTGTCAGGAAATACTTGCAGCGTCAAAATTTAATTTAAAATTCATCGATTTTGTTTCACGAAAGCTTTGGTTAAGTACATTTGAGATTAAATATAATTCACTGAACGATATTCAGCCAAGATATCATGAAAGCATTAAGTATTTACGACCGGTAGCTGCTGGTGGAATAAATAATGATTTCATATGTTCATGCCTTTTTGCTTACATGAAGAGGACAGCTTGACTTTTTTACTTGCTTCAAAAATAGGAATAGTATCTCGTTTCATTTACCCAGTTGACTGTGATCGGAAACGATGGAAGGGAAATGAGTTTAATTTCCCGACACCCTTTTCTACATTTAAGCTAACTTGTTCTTTGTTCGACCATAAAACCAAGCCGAATGAATTGCTGTTTTCGTCATGAGATCATAAAATGCGGACAACGTTAACTATAGCACCGCTAATTGGTGAAATGTCGGGTTGTAATGAACTTACAGTATTTACAAAGTTCAGCATTTCCAATAAATCTCTACAAACAATTGAAAATAATATTGTCATTGTAGATGCCGACCTGTAAAGCCAAAAGGGAGCATTGATCCAGCTTCATGAGGACATCCACGTTACGGGACAAGTCAACAAAGTTAATTGATCTTTGTTTAAAGCCATTGCCACCGTGAGGCTACCAGCGTCATAAACGCATGAAGTACATTTAACTACATGCAGAAAACAGTTTACTTAATCCCCAATTTGAACTTTTATTGCAGTCAGCGTGCAAGCCATAAAACTAATCTTTAACAAAACTGCAGAACGGGAACATCATAACACCTTATCATTTCATCATCACGTTCAAATTGTTTAATTCATCACGAGTTTAGACGTAATAAAAACATTTGTTAATGCTGATGCATATATACCTAGTATACAATAATGTTGCTTTGTTTATAATCAATCAAATCATAAACAAAAAAGGCTTTGGAAGTAACGTACGCAAATCGTTGTTTTTGTTAATTGACAAGTGGAGACATAATCTATGTTAACTCCTGTGGTAAGAAATGATTTGGAAGTTCATTTTGTGTCAATAAACTTGCATCAGAAAATCAAAACTAAAAATCGAAACAAAGAACCTCTTGACACTTGTGCATTTCGGAAGTGTATGGAAAGTATGGATACCTATGTAATAAACAAGTTCAAGTATCATAAAATAACCACGAAAGTCGTCACAGTCTAAAGTATATAGGATTACGGGGCTACTTGAACCTTTCCGTCCATTAACTCTGGAAGTAAATTGCTTTAACTGCGGAATGTTTCCGTGCTACATTTTGTTATGCGGGAGAATATAATGTTGGCATTTAGTATAAAATGATGGGAAACTGGCGATATGCATCACAGTCACCGATTTACTCTCAGTACATCTGAAGGCAAGTCAAAAAATTCTTCCTCCAAAAGCCACGAAAAGTAAAATTCCTCTCCCGTCGTTTGAAACTACAACAATTTCGTATCTTTGAAATCATGAAGCTGTTAGTTTCAGTCGTGTTGTTGGGGTTAGCTTTCCAAGCTACTGCTCGTGTCATTCGAATCTTGCCCGCGGTAAGCCACAGTCTAGTAACCACTTGCAGAAATTGCGCCAATAATTAAGTTTCTAATCTGTAATTAATGTACATTTGATTTACAGCCAGGATGCGGTGCGTCCATTTTACCGGTTGAAGAAGAGGACGATTCCTCCATCCTTCCAGTCAACCCGATCGGCGTTCTCCCAGTCAATCCAATTGGTGTTCTCCCTGTTGAAGGAGGTGATGATTCCTCCATCCTTCCAGTCAACCCAATTGGCGTTCTCCCTATTGAAGGAGGTGACGATTCCTCCATCCTCCCGGTTCACCCCATTGGAGTTCTTCCCGTTGAAGGAGGTGACGATTCCTCCATCCTCCCAGTCAACCCCATTGGAATCCTTCCAGTTGAAGGAGGTGATGATTCCTCCATCCTTCCAGTCAACCCAATTGGTGTCCTCCCAGTTGAAGGAGGTGATGATTCCTCCATTTTTCCAGTCCATCCCATTGGAGTACTCCCAGTGAAGCCCGGTGCATCCAACAAGCTTCCGCCATCTCAAATTGGAATTCTTCCTGTTGAAGGAGGAGATGGTTCCTCCATCCTCCCAGTCAATCCAATTGGAGTTCTTCCCGTCGAGCCAGAGCCCGGTTGTGAGGATGCTCCAGTTGCCCCAGAACCTGAGTTCGAGTTTCACATTCCGGACCACCAAATCATTTTCTAATTTTTGACACCAGTCCAAATACACTCATTCATTGTCGTGATTGCATGGTTTCAGTTTTCGAATTCGAATTAATTTCAGACATAAATAAAAAAAGATTGATTGCAAAATACTTTCTGGACGCAATAGTGAGAAATTTATCATCGTTTGGGATTTATGCGGATTTCTTATTCATTATGCTGCCAATTTGCATACTTTATTTCATCAATAAATTAACTACGTGCTAGTATCGAAATATTTGTTACTGTGAATTGTTCTGTAATGGCGCAATAATTTCGCTCCGTTGTAAACTGCTAGGAACTCTGTCCGCCTTCTAAAATCGCTTGGCCATGAAATTTATCACAGCCTTCTTGACGTAAGCCCAGCCAGCCTTTAGGTACTTGACCGTGTATCCTCTGTATCGGTAAGCTAAAAATATTGGAATAAACTTTCATTACTTTAATTGCAACTGTACGAAAGTGACGGCTAAAAAATATAAAATGTAGGACGCTTCTTACGATCCAAATCCGTTGCATTTTCGGATGAGCTTCTTTTGACTCTCTCGCCAAACCCGTTCTCTGCGCCTGCTACACGAAATAAATTGAAATGAATTATAAGCATCTTATACGCAACTTACAGACATCAGTCTTCTGGATATGAATTAATAGATTTTGCAAAAAAGTAATTTAACTATTGTTACCATAAGTAGTCCTGAGTACACTGATTCCTTGATTGCTTGCGGGAGCGGCTAATCCTTTTGTTTGCTCAATTAGCAATAATGGAGCAGAAATTGCGAGAAGAACTACACAAACCATTTTAAACTGCATGGTATATGGTAGATTTCCTGTTACGTATGTTTTTGAAATATGTGAAGTAGCTTGTATTAATAAATTTTGCAAAAATTTTTGAGAGGAAATAAAATACGTGTAATGTAAGTGATATCGTGATATGAAATGTGATGACTTGCTCTGCTACCATTCAATTTGAGCGGCCATGACGTTCCACCAACTTTGCTTTGTTTAAAAAATGACAATGACCATTTAGAATGCCACTTCAATGGAAAAACCTGAACGAACAAAGACTTTTGTTTTTCTAATTCCTTGCACTATTACATAACTGCCGAAAATCAAAGGATGTTCAAACAATCAGATGCATTCATATTATTTCGTTGTCGCAAATGTTTTAATTGTTGTTATCTGATGATACGCATGCTTTTACAATATAGGTTGAACATGAGAATTTAATTACCATTGCTTAAGTAGGAAATTTAATTATGATTATTTTTTTATTCTCGAACCAATCATCAATCATTACTATTAATCCCTCTATCATCTTCATCACCACACATCCTGGTTACCAATCTCAATTAAAAATAACTACTCATCAAGTTTAATCGGAGGATGAGGAGGCTAAGCCAGTCTATGTCCAAAGTATAAATTTATGCGGAAACGTACAAATTTATGCGGTTCAAAAACGCATAAATTTATGCGGTGACCGTATAAATTTATACGTTTACCACAGAAACATATGCCGCCAGTTTCAAAATATATTGATTGCATGTTAATCAGTAATAGCTTTTCCTCTCATCACTACAAATTGATTTTACTAAAAAATGCAACGATAAATTTTTGATTTGCCACGATGAAAAGTTTCTAAATTTAATTAAAATTAATAATCAAAAATAAAAACATTGTTACTCCTCATCAGTTTTTGTTACTTTTCATTTTTCTGAAGGTTATCCAAAAAACGCATAAATTTAACCGTTTTTCCTCAAAAGCGTATAAATTTATACGGTCACCGCATAAATTTATGCGTTTTTGGACCGCATAAATTTATACGTTTCCGCATAAATTTATACTTTGGGCATAGACTGTAAGCGTCTTTCATTTTAAAGCCAAGTACCCCCGTGCCCGACTAGCAAGTACTCCCGATGTTAAAATTCTTCTAGCCTGATCACACTGAAAGGTCAATGCCGCAATCTATTTTGTTGAAAACAAAAAAAAATAATCAAATGATAAAGAACACTTATTTTACAAGTAATCATTAAAGTGATTAGAGAAAACTCTTTATTTTTAAATGGTGGATTCAACTGACCTTTTCGTTGTAGTTTTCAATCGCTATAGGATCTGACGGGGGGTTATCTATCATGCACATGCTCAGCTCTGAGCTCGCCTTCCCCAGTGCCTCCAAATTCAACATAAAACATCCTCCGGAGTCGTCCGAGACTTTCCCAGCCGCTAAATAGTAGCTCAAAATGGAGGAAAAGGCCAGCGTTTCGTAGCATTGCCCGGAAATCGTCATGGCCTACAAAGCCAAAAAAATCAAATATATTAACAAAAAGCCCAAGACAATTAGGAAAAAAATCATTTAAAGTCATCAGCCAAGTTACCCGGTCCGCATAAGCGGTCGAATTGTTATTTTCGACTTTGACACGATTCCGCCCGTCACCAGCGTTTTGGTAAACGCGAAACTTGTCCATGTGATCATGAAGCAAGCTGACATCGTCATGAGCCTGGCTGCCGGATGGAACGTTGCTGGTGCTTCCTCCAGCTTCCTCCACGCAAGTGTGGGGTTCCATGTCCCACTTTCCCAGACAACTCCAACAGAACTCATGTCGACAAATACGACACGTCATCCTATTACAGCCTCCGCGCTTTTCAATTTGGACCTTACATGACGGACATGACTGCAAAATAAATAAAATAAACAAAATAATAATAATTTAAATGCTTGCTAAGAATCAGGGGAAATATATATTTTTTCTAATGAATGAAGGTTGTCGTAAATTTGCTCACTTTGGTAGGACCAATCAGCGTGTCACCGTCGCTTCTAATAAGCTTCTGCCAGGAAGTGTGCATGTTGCACGAGATGGGATCGTGCGCACGCGACCCGCGCTCCTGTACACAACGGAAGCAGAATCGGCGTCCACAACGACAAGTGACTGTTGAGGAGCGCCGATCCTCGAGATTGAGCATTGTTACCCGGATAGCATAATTGCATCCAGGAGCCGGGCACCACTTTAAATTCTTGTTTCGCTGGAAAGCAAAAGCAACAAGAATGTCAATTACACAACCATTTTTTGCTGCGCTGAAACATGAAAGGGATTTTTTGCTACAAGATTTGCTTTCTCCTTACCAAAACAAAACTGCTGGTGATGAGTCTGATAAACTTGTCGGTAAGGCTCCCCTGGATCAGGTCCAAAACAATGAAGTCCTCCAGGTGGCCACTGCAGCCCATTTCCAAACACTCCAAAATATCCATATTGACGCTACTATTCAAAACAGTCGCGATTTGCGATTTCCAACAATGCTTACAGAACTGGTGACCACAAGACGCGCTGATAATGTCCTACAGGAAAAATAATAATTATTAAAATTTGTTAACTAAATAGCACTTCCGACGTGACAGGATTGGAGTGACTATTTAAAAATGTGCAAAATGCTTACAGATTTCATATAACTTTCATAACATGTTCCACATTCAATAACATCATGCGAGGAGCCTGCCATGTTATCAGCATGGTCAGCAGCTCCAGCGACCCGAGCAGAGGTAGATCCATCTCGCGGAGACTGGGGATTGGAGGAAGGGTCCCCCAGATCAGATGATGACTTCTCTTCAAAAACCTTCTCCAGGACGCTGGACGGATCCCATCCTTCCTTGATCAGTAACAATTTGCTTACTGTGTGGGATTTTCCAGTTATCTGAGCGACCTGCTCCACATTAAATATTCAGTTGGCACGAAATAAATTTCAGTGAACTCGTTCATGTTTTTACTTTTAAAATATATGTACTTTAATCTCAATTAGACTTCTACCTTTTCGACAAGACCCGACATTAGGCCGTAGACCTGCGCCGGTGACAAGACTGTAAAGTCCTCCTCCTCCAGCTCCTCCAGCAGTAGGCCACGTCCAGATCGAACGGAAACATCATCGCCTCCATCCCCTCCTCCTTCCGCCACGTCCTCGTTCATCCGTGCCTCCTCTGCCCTAAAAAAAGATTTCAGACATCACAAATCAATTACAGCCAAAGCAAAAAGATAAATTTAACTGTTTTTTTAACTAACAATTAACTTGTTTAAATTTAGCCAAAAAAAATCACAGTCCGCACTAACTGCCCATATAATTATCCAATTACCCGTCGTCACCAGCCGCATTCCCTCCCCCAAAGCAACAACCTCCACAACAAAACCTATTAAGAAACATCCCTCCCTTTTTGCCCTCTAGTTAATATCACTTGTTTAAGCTGAACAGGTTAAGCTTCAATTAGCAAGTTAATTAAGTTTAACTTAAGTTGGCAATGAAATCAGGATCACAAAAACTCGACAATCATCTGTTTTGGCCAGTCTCCAGTTCTGTTTTCATGCAAGCAAGAAAAATGCATGTCCGTTCGCCTCGTCTCGTCTCATCTCTCGTCTCGTCTCTCTTCAACACGGCCAGGATAGCTGGAGGCGAGAGGAATGCAATGAGAGGAATGGATAAAGTACACTCTTCACCAAGCAGCTGAGATGAACGTTATCAGCGTGTTCGTTGGGCGCCGCTGCTGATCCGGAGGAAGATAAGGAGTGGGACTTCAAATAACGTAAAATGACAAATGCCGGTATATTTATTTTGATGAAAACGTATAACAGATTAGTCATGACAAAAATTGACCATATACACGCATATTATTTAATATGCCAGTGGTTTAATAATTCATACGAAGAGGAAAAGAAGACGAAATTTAGTTTTAAAACGCATGAAAAATCCACACAGCACGATAAACAACGAAAACAATTATTATAAAAAAGTGTGGTTTTTAAAAGACAAAATCATAATTCAACACAAACTCCATCAAATGAACAGGCAGGTCCTCCAGCATTTCAACGTCCTCATTACGTGTCAGCATTTTCCGGATCCGGAGCCTGAAACCAAAGCGAAAGTAATACCAGCTTATTAGAAACATGCATTACTTCTCTGAATATATTATGCTTATCCGAAATGTATTAAATATCAACTTACTTGCAAATTGCCTTCAAGCTCATCGGCTTGTCCTGGTCAAACTCATCCTTCCACTCCTTCAGCTCGCCAAGCTCCCTTATCATTTCCCTCGAGATCGGATCACTAGGACTGCAGACGGTCGCCGGAGAAAAGTACTCGTCTTCAATTCTGGTCCCGTTCCGGGACAGCTACTGAATCATTGGCTTATTGGCTTGTAGGCAAAGTGGTATTTAAACCCCTTCCGGATAACCACTTGATTCACATTCAATCCACGCCTGATGAGCATCTTGACGGCGTCCACACAGCAGGTCATTCTTTCATCGGTCGGTCCGTCTCTCCAGCATTTGGTCCGGTCATCTGCAAGACAGCAGTCATTCCAAGTGCTCAGAAGATACTCCAGACATTTACGGCCCTCTCCAGTGGTAACTGGCACCACTCCCTCCACAGAGTTAAACATGAGAACCGTTCTGAGCAGCAAGTTTGTTTTGCATATCCAGTCAATTCGCAAGACGTAGTGGAGGAGCGGCTCTCGAACAACTGCAGGTGTTTTTGGAGTCGACTTCCAGGTAAGACTGAGAACTGAGATAGTAGCCATTCTGGACAAACGACAGCAGTAGATTTACCAAGGCCGGGAGGAGGTCCAAATGGGGTAGCTCGGTGTCTGAAAAAGATTAGTTTGAGCTGATGTTGTGAAGAAGCCAGAGGAGCGAAGGAACTGATTCCGGAACACTGGGTCCACCTGAGTTGCCGCCATCGGAAACTGTTATCCACCTGAGGTCCTCCTTACTTAATATTTTGGTGCCCTTCTCGAGAACCTGTTCGATCATTACCGGATTGCCTCCCTCCAACGCAAGGTGAAATTCGTTGGCTCCATGCCACTCCAGATCGCTCCTCTCCAGCAGCTTGTCCAGAACCGGAAGCGCGGCCCTGTCCCCCATCCTGAGCAAAAGTTCCAAGGCGGTTAGAAATGAAAACTGACCATTTTTATTCACAGGCGTTAACATATTTAGAATGTTCATTTTTCTGTGCTGCTCATACCGCCGTGCCTAATGAAGGGCCCACGTTGGTCTCATATTGAAAAAGCAGTACACAGGTTTCAATGGTTAAGGTGCCCCTGGAAAGCGGGATGCTGGGACACCGTTGACGAATAGGTATATGACGAGTGGAACTTCAAATGACAATTGAATGACTGGACAAATGAGCATGCTAGCCCGGTGGGCAAAGATAACTGAATTCGCAGTTCATCAAATACAATGCGTACCAAATGATTGAATGTTTTAGGTTATGTATATCTGATCAAATACGTCTGGTTTTGTAGTTTGTTTTAATAATTCATAAGCGATAAGAAGAAATTCATTATGAACGCGCAAGAAACAAAAGGAACAACAATACAAAACTATCTACAAACAGGTGGAGCAGTTTCTTTTTACAAATCTAATTTAACTCATTCTCCAGCACAAACTCCTTCAGTTGAACTGGCAGCTCCTCCAACATTTTCAGATCCTCACTTCCTGTCAGCATTTTCCGAACCCGGAGCCTGAAATTAAACAAATAGCGCATATATCATTAGAGTTACGCATTACTTCTCTGATGATAATTATGCTCATCAGAAGTGAACTAAATGCAATCATCTTACCTGCAAATATTCTTCAAGCTTATCGGTGTGTCCTGGCCAAATTCCTCCTTCCACTCCTTCAGCTCGTCCAGCTCCCTCTCCATTACCCTCCCGATCGGATCGCCAGTACTGCACACGGTCTCCGGTGAAAAGAAGTCGTGCTCAATTCCGGCCCCATTCCGGTACAGCAATTGAATCATTGGCTTGTAGTCAAGGTGGTACATGAACTCCTTCCGGATGACCACTTCACTCACGTTGAATCCGGCGCTCATAAGTAATTTTACGGCGTCCACACAACAGGTCACTCTTTCACCCGTTGGTCCATTTCTCCAACATTTGGTCCGGCCAAATCCCTGACAACAGTCGTTCCAAGCTCTCAGAAGATACTCCAGACATTTGCGACCTTCGGTAGTGGTAGCTGGCACCATGCGCTGTGAGTGGTCCAGTTGGAGCAGCGTCTGGAGAAGCAGGTTTGTCCTGCGGTTGAAGTCAATACGCATAACGTAGTGGAGCAGTGGCTGTCGAACAACTGGAGGTGCTCCTGCAGTGGCGCTACAAGTCTGGCTCAAATCGTAGCCCTTGTCGACAAAGAGCTTCATCACGGTTGCCAAGGTTGGGAGGTGAACACCACGCGAATCCAGCAAATGTAACTCTGAGTTGACCTTCTGAAGGAGCCACAGGAGTGAAGGCACCCTCTCCTCACCGGCAACGTTGACCCAGAACAGGTCCGACAAGCGTCCACTCAGAGCAGAGGCCATGGTCGTATCCCCCCAGAACAAGGACAAGTAGAGCTCTTCCAATTCCACGCGTATTCCAGGTTGATCCAGGAGATTCCCGAAAATGTCGCTGTGTCCTCGCTGGATCGCTCTCCCAAGCGGGATAAAAGGCTGGAGACGTATCCCCGGTTCATTGACGACGCGGTAGACCGCCTTCTCGTTGACGTCAAAAACGCCCTTTCGGAGTAGATGGGCCACCATTACAGGAGAGCCGCGGTCGACCGCCGTGTGAAGCAGCGGAAGAGCCGACCCCTCCTCCCCATTCCTCTCCCCCTCCGTCGAAGTTACAGAGGCTCCATGATCGAGCAGCAGGTCAAAGATATCCCGACATCCTCCAAAAATGGCCCAGTGGAGAGGGGAATGGCCGCGGCCGTCCCGAATGTCCGTTCGAGCGCCGTGTCGCAGGAAAATGCTTGCGATATCGTAGTTCCGCGCAGAGATGGCGGCCAGCAAAGCGGTGAATTTGCGGGACGGCCGTCCTGGAGCTACGTCAAACGTTGGTTGCTGGTTGATGTCATAGCCAAAGTCGGTGAGGCTCTTGACCACCATGTTCATTCGGTCTATTTCTATTCCCCGGCGGGAAGAATAGGCAAGATGTTGAAGCGCTGGCACAAAGACGAGGGTCAGGTTTTGAAATACGTCCGGGGAATGGTCCGTATTTGGGAGGATGTTGAGTTGAGTTTCCGTCTCGGCCCAGTCTCGGCGAATGAGCGCCGCCTTCAGTTTCTCAACCACCGGGATCGAAGCCATGATCACCTTCCCTCACACCTTCGGAACCTGAAAAAGGCACAATCAAGCAATTATAAAATTGAGCAAATAATTATTATAGAATTACGGAAAATCATTTATCAGTTACTGAGTACGTTATGGATTCGCTTACCACAACATTTTCGCTGACACACTGACCACTTGGAAATCACTGAAAAAATCAGGCTTTTTGGCAGGCAGACAAATTCAATGACAACTTGTCCAAGTCAATTGGTTAGTTGGTTCAACGACTTGATAAAATAGCTGCTCTTTCACGTACTAATGATTTTAGTTTAAAGTATCCTGCAGGTTTGGAAACTGTTTGGGGTCAAGCCCGATCCAAAAATGATGAAGAGGTTGGACCGGAAGTAGTAAATTTATTGAAATTGGAGATGAGAATGAGAAACGACTTCCATTCCAAACGGAAGTTAATCTGAATACGATTTTACATGAGCAAACTAAAACTCAACAAGAATAATTCTTTTCACCGCAATGGTATTTATTATTTCTGCATAATGTGAATAAAATGAGATGAACTGAAAGTGAAAATAATTTTCATAGTTTCGTAATTGCTTTTCCATAAAATCTACTTAATGCCATGCAAACTGAACCCCGAGCGGAGTCAAAATTACGCAAAGTTATTTCATGGTTTCGCAACCACTTTTAAGTTGACATGGGATATGGGTGAGAATTTGATAAAAACTGAATAAAAACTTGATCATATTTTATTTTCACGCGATATTTAATATGTCATTGTTTTAACAATTCATGAAGGACAACCAGACTGGTTTTTAATTTATTAGACGATAATGTGAAGAAAAAGATAATTCTGAATGCTCCAGAAACACCAGCGGAAAAAGATCAACAAAGAAAAAACCATTTGCAATGAGAAAAGAAAACAATTAAACAAATCTAATCAAACTCATTCTCCAACACAAACTCCTTCAATTGAACTGGCAGCTCCTGCAACATTGCCAGATCCTCACGTCTTGTCAGCATGTTCCGCACTCGAAGCCTGAAATAAAGCAAAACAGCAGACACATCATTAGAAACACGCATTGCTTGACGAAAATAATTATGCTTATCATAAATGAATTAGATACTACATTACCTGCAAATATTCTTTAGGCTTATGGGCTTGTCATGTTCAAATTCCTCCTTCCACGCCTTCAGCTCACCAAGCTCTCGTGCCAATTCCCTCGCGATCGGATCACCAGGGCTGCAGA
The DNA here is from genome assembly GCA_004115045.4 of Sinella curviseta. Lineage (NCBI taxonomy): Eukaryota > Metazoa > Arthropoda > Collembola > Entomobryomorpha > Entomobryidae > Sinella > Sinella curviseta. Next base: position 50,549,899 of record CM065489.1, on the reverse strand, counting down.
TGGTCGCCGGAGAAAAGTAACCGTCTTCGATCCTGACTCCATTCCGGTACAGCAATTGAATCATTGGCTTGTAGCCGGAATGGTACCTGAATACCTTCTTGATAACCACTTGGCTAACATTCAAGCCATGGCTCATCAGCAGCGTGACAGCGTCCACGCAGCACGTCAATCGTTCACCCGATGGCTGAGGTCTACAGCACATTGTCATGTCTCCTATTATGCAGCAGTCACTCCAAGTTCTCAGAAGATGCTCCAGACAATGACGACCCCCGCCGGTGGTTACAGGCACCAGACTCCGGAAGTGGTCCAATTGAAGAAGTGTTCGGACTAGAAGGTTTGTCCTACCGATCAAGTCAATTCGCAGCGCGTAGTGGAGCAGTGGCTCCCGAAAAAGTGGATGAATTTTTGAAGTCTCCTTCCAGTTCAAGCTGAGGTCGTAGCCATTGTCTACAAACAGCTTCATCACGGTCACCAAGGGATGAAGGAAGTCCCCATGGTGGGTTTCATTGACGTCTGGCCATAAAGATAATCCAGAGCTGATGTTGTGAAGGAGCCAGAGGAGCGAAGGGACACTTTCCTGAACTCCGCAGGAAATTGTTATCCAGCTCAAGTCCCCCTTACTGATAACTTTGGAGGAGTACTGAAGCACTTGGGCGATCATTGCGGGATTGCCTCCTTCCAGCGCCAAGTGAAGTTGGTTGGCTCCGTGCAAGTCCAGGTCGTCCCTCCCCAAAATCTGGCCCAGAACCGGAAGCCCTTCCCTATCCCCCATTCTGAGCACAAGTTCCAAGGCGGTTAAAGGGGAGCGCATTTCCAATTTACTGCGCAAAATTAAAACAAACATTCATTAAAATATAGGCTGTTATCAAGCATCAGTGTCTTATCGGATAGGTTATGCGACGGAATCTTTAAGACTTACTCAGTTGTTAAATTTCCTCTAATCACTTTGGTGAATGGGAATGCCCTGAAACTCCCGCCCAGATTCAAATCAGCTCCGTTATGAATCAAGAAACCAGCCAAGTCCCAATGCTTCAGCGCGATCAATATCTGGAGCGGGGATAGCTCCACGTCCCCTTCCGTCTTGCAGTTGACATCGGCGCCGACTTCCTTCACAAGCATCCGCATGACCCCTTCGCTTCCGTGGATGCAGGTAATGTGAAGAAGGTTGTACTTGGTGAGGATAACCTGTTGTCCATAGTCACCTCCAAAGAAGAACCCTTCTGCGATAAGGATGGAGGAGCTTGCGGCGTTAACGTCCCACCCTCTCTGAACGTAATCCCTTATCAGACCACATGTGGAAGTCGAGCCGTGTCCAAATGCTCTTTGACCAAGGCAGTGAAGCGCCCATTTCTCCCCAATCTTATCAGCTGATAAATCTCGATCCGAGATATGTGGCAGGAGATAACGAGCCAAGAATGAATTCCCCTTCGTAATGCAATGGTGAATCTCGTCCAATGACACCCGGATTCCAGGATGGTCCAGGAGTATCCACGTGACGTTGGTATCTCCCAGGTAGATCGCCCTCCCCAGCGGTGTATAAGTCTGGTCAGTGGTCCAGGGCTCAATCCCGCGATAGAAAGCCTTCTCGTTAACGTCGCAAATGTCCTTCTGGAGCAAAAACGACACCATTCGAGAGCCTACTTGGTCCACCGCCGTGTGGAGCAGAGGATAAGCCGTGCCCTCCTCCCCATTCCTCTCCCCCTCGGACGAGTTCACTGAGGCTCCAAAGTCGAGGAGCAGGTCAAAGATATCCGGGCATCCCACGATAATGGCCCAGTGGAGGGGGGAATGGCCGCGGGCGTCCCTAATGTCCGTTCGGGCACCGTGCCGCAGGAGACTTTGGACGAGGTGGTGGTTCCGAGCAGAAGTGGCGGCGAGCAAAGCGGTGAACTTGCTTGCCGGCCATCTTGGACAAGCGGCAAGCTCTGCTTGCTGGTTGATGTCGTAGCCAGAGTCGGTGAGGATCTTGACCACCATGTTCATCCTGTATATGTCGGTCCCCCGGGGGATGGAATGAGCAAGTTGATGCAGCGCCGGCTGGCCATTCAGGACCAGATTTTGAAAAATGTCGGCAGGATGGTCCGTTTTTGCGAGGATCTCGATTTGGGTCTCCGCCCCTGCCCAGTTTCCCCAAGTGAGCGCCTCCTTCACTTTCTCAACAACCGGGATCCAAGCCATGATGGCTTCCTGAGGATGTCTTCGTCCCGCCCCGAAGTGTCCGGTCCAATTCGGACTTAACGAACTCTCAGGCTTATTCGCAGGGTAACGGCAGATAATTCCAATGACAACTGGTCCAAGGGAATTTTTTGAACGACTTGCCAAAAAAATAGCACCTTTTTGACTCACCATGAACGTAGTTCAAAATCCTGTTCAGTAAAGTTGGAAACTATCAGGTCTCAACACGGCTCAAACAATGATGCAGATCAGAGTTGGATCGGTCCTTTTATACCAGATGGGACCGGAAGTAGCAAATGTTGAAGTGGAGAAGGCGACTGATTTCTTACATTCCCACCGGAAGTGGATCAAAATATCAATACACATTCAGCATTAAATTTAACCTTGAAAATGGAATGTTGTCGATTTTCTGCATAATTTGCACTGAAATTAAAAGTAAAAGTAATTAGAATAATTACGAACATAATTTTGTTTGTGGCAATTTTTGGGAGTTGTTCGATGAGACCATTGTAATTTGCAATTGAGACGAAACATTTTTGACATTTTTTTAAAAACATTTGACGACCGTCAATTATTTGTTTGTTTATCAATTTTGAACGTTCATTTTTCTATTCAGCTGATACCATGGTGCGTTATGAAGGACCCCACACTTTTCTCATCCGTAATAAGCTGGACGAAAGTAGAGTATGACTCATGGCATTTCATTTTGCAAAATCGCATGGCATGTCATGGCGAACTGGAGAACTGCATTTCATGGCATTTTCCCTCATGGCTCATGTAGAAAAATAAGATGGCATGTCATATTGTCATTTACATGCATGTAAATGCATGTACATGAGAAATGAGCTTTATATGGTTCAAATTGGAATTAACAGGTCTAAAATGGAATTTTAAATTCTCAAGTTAGTCGGATATGCATTTAAATCTATAGTTCATAACAAAAATGAATATTGAGTGTGTGTGAAAACGATATACGTGTGCAAAATTAAGTCATAACACACGAAAATGCAGCTACATGACACATGCATGTACATGAGCTAGCGTCATGGCATTTTGCATCGGCCATGTCATGTATCATGTCATGGCGTTAGAGGTCATGTCATGGCATTTCGTTTACATGCCATGCCATGATATAGCAAAATGCCATGAGGATTCATTTAAATGATACATGAGCCATTCTCTAGACGAAAGCTCCATTTATCACGGTTATCAGCGTGTTCGTTGGGCGCCGCTGCTGCTGATCCGGAGGAAGATAAGCAGTGGGACTTGAAATGATATGAAATGACATAAATGCTGGCAAATTTATTTTGATGAAAACGTATAACGGATTAGGCATGAAAAAAAATTGATCATATCTCACTTGCACGCGATATTTAATATGTCATTCGTTTAATAATTCATAAGAGGAAGATAACAAGAAAATTCATTTTTAAAACGAATGAAAAATTCACACAGCCAGATCAACAAAGAAAACAATTATGAAAAAAGTGTGGAATAGGTATATACATTATTTTCCAAGTTTAGACAAAATCATAATTCAACACAAGCTCCTTCAAGTGAACAGGCAGCTCCTTCAACATTTCCAGATCCTCATTCCGTGCCAGCATTTTCCGGATCCGGAGCCTGTAATGAAAGTAATATCATATTATTAGAGGCGGTAAGCATTATTACTCCGAAGACTACTGTTCCAATGAATGATATGTTATCATACATGAATTCCAACTTACCTGCAAATTCCCTTCAAGCTTATCGGCTTGTTCTGGTCAAACTCCTCCTTCCACTCCTTCAGCTCGCCAAGCTCCCTCACCATTTCGCGCGAGATCGGATCGCCAGGACTGCAGACGGTGGCCGGAGAAAAGTAACCGTCCTCAATCCTGACCCCGTTCCGGTAGAGTAATTGAATCATTGGCTTGTAGCCGGAGTGGTACTTGAACTCCTTCCTGATGACCAATTCGCTCACATTCAAGCCATGACTCATCAACCTCTTGACGGCATCAACACAGCAGGTCACTCTTTCATCAGTTGGTCCAGGTCTCCAGCATTTCGTTCGATCGTCTGCCCGACAACAGTCATTCCAGGTGCTTAAAAGATACTCCAGACATTTCCGACCTTCGTCAGTGGTAACTGGCGCCAGTCGATGCGGATAGCTAAAAGCGAGAACCGTTCGGAGAAGAATGTTTGTCTTGCCTATCAAGTCAATTCGTAAGGCATAGTAGAGTAGCGGCTCGCGAACAACTGGAGGTAAGTTTGTGCTCGACTTGCAGGTCAGATTGAGATCGTAGCCATTTTGCACAAACAACATCAGTAGAGTTTCCAGGACAGGGTGGAAATACAAATTGGGCATATCCGTGTCTGGAAAAGTTAACACCGAGCTGATGTTGTGAAGGAGCCAGAGGAGAGAAGACACTGATTCCGGAACATTGGGTCCACCAGAGTCGCCCCAAATGGAAACTGTAATCCAGCTCAGGTCCTCCTTACTTAATAATTTGGTGCCCTCTTCGAGATCCTTCCGGATCATTATGGGATTGCCTCCCTCCAACGCCAGGTGAAATTCGTTGGCTCCGTGCCATTCCAGATCGCTCCTCTACAGCAGCTTGTCCAGAACCGGAAGCCCGGCGTTGTCGCCCATCCTCAGCACAAGTTCTAAGACGGTTAGAGATGAGTGCACTTCCAGTTTGCTAAAGAAATGTAGGGATTAAAAATTAATGACATTATAAGCTTATTTTGGAACATGCATAATCTGGTGGAGATTCATTTAACTTACCCAGTGGTCAAACTCTTCCGAGCGACCTTGGTGAATGGAACTGTCCCGAAGCTGCCCGTTTGATTCAGATCCACCCCGTTATCAATCAGGAACCCGGCCATGTTCCACTGTCGCAGAGCGAGCAAAATCTGGAGTGGGGAGAGATCCACATCCCCCTCAGTTTTATTGTTCACATCAGCTCCTGCATCGATGACAAGCGCCTGGATGATCTCTTTGCATTTACTGAAGCACGCCATGTGGAGCAGCGTGTACTTCCGGAGTGTGATGGGAGCTTCAGGATTCCCTCCTAATGGTAACCACATGGTAGTGCGACGGCATATTTCGAAGTTGACGTTCGAAAAGTCAGACACGTGTTGCAGGAGAGAAATTGCCATCGTCGTATCCCCCCTGACCAAGCACCAGGGGATCTCCTGCAATCCAACGCGTCCCGGGCTGCTCCAGGAGATTCCAGAAAATGTCACTGCGTCCTCGCAGGATCGCTCTCCCAAGGGGAGTAAAAGTTACGGTTTCCCTGGAATCAACGTCGTGGTAGACCGCCTTCTCGTTAACGTCAAAAATTCCTTTCCGGAGCAAAAACGACACCATTCGAGGAAAGCCATCGTCTACGGCCGCGTGCAGTAGCGAATGAGCCGTTCCCTCATCCACATTCCTCTCTCCCTCGGACGTAACCGCTGAGGCTCCAAAATCGAGAAGGAGGTCAAATATTTCCGGTGATCCCATGAAAACGGCCCAGTGAAGGGGGGAATCACCGTGGGCGTCGCAAATGTCCGTTCGGGCGCCGTGCCTCAAGAGACTTCTCACGAGCTCGTAGTTGTAAGCAGCGATGGCGGCCAGTAAAGCGGTCAATTTTTCTGGCGCCCACCTTGGGACTGATTCGGCTTGCTTGTTGATGTCGTAGCCATGGTCGGTAAGGATCTTGACTACCTTGTGCATCCTATCAATGTCGGTTCCCCGGGGGATGAAGGAGGCGAGATGCTGGAGCGCCGGCTCACCATTCAGAATCAGGTTTTGAAAAATGTCCCGAGGATGGTCCTTTTTTGAGAGGATGTCGATTTGAATCTCCGCTGCTGTCCAGTCTCCCCGCGTGAGCGCCTCCTTCAGCTTCTCAACAACCGGGATCCAAGCCATGCCTGTCTTCCCTCGCTCCTTCGAAACCTGAAAAAGGTACAATCAAGTAATTACAAAATTGAGCAATTAATTATTATGATTGAACTACGGAAAGTCGTTTAGCACTACTACTTTGTATAGTCGCTTACCGGAATATTTACGATGACCACTCGTGAAAATCACTAAATAAATCCGACTTTTTTTGCAGCGTAACGTGAGATAGTTTCAATGACAACTTGTCCAAGTCAACTGGTTTTAACGACTTGAAAAAATGGCTCCTCTTCGACACACGACGGATTTTAGTTTAAAATCCTGACTACAGGTTTGGAGACTGTTAGGGGTCAAGTCCGATCCAATAATGATGAAGGTCAGAGTTGGCGCTATACTTTTATACCAAGTTGGACCGGAACTAAATAGGATTTTACACAGTACTAATTAAAATTCACAACGAGAAGAAAGCATTTCACCAGTGGCCCATTTTCTGTGTAATAATATGAATGAAAGGAAGGAAGGGAACTGAAAATGAAAATAATTTTCATAATTTCGTAATTGCTTTACCATCAGGTATGTACATATTTACGTGCGAGATGGCCGAGCATGGAAAATGAACGCCGAGTGGACCCAAAATTACGCAAAATTATTTCATGGTTCCAGCTCGAGAAGCCACTGCAGCCGGTGTAAAACAAAGATCTGACCTCGATACGCCGCTGGAAAGCGAGCTGAAGGTTATCAGAGTGTTCGTTATGCGCCGCTGCTGATCCGGAGGAAGCTAAGTAGTGGGACTTGAAATGACATGAAACGACAAATGCTAGCGTATTTATTTCGACTAAAATGTATAATATATTAGGCATGAAAAAAAATTTATCATATCTCACTTGCACGCGATATTTAATACGTCATTCGTTTAATAAATCATATGAAGAAGACGCAATAATAATTCATTTTTAAAACGCATGAAAAATCCACACAGCAAGATATACAACGAAACAATTATTAGAAAAAAGTGTAGTTTTTTAAATCTAGACAAAATCATTATTCAACACAAACTCCATCAAATGAACAGGCAGCTCCTCCAACATTTCCAGATCTTCATTACTTGTCAGCATTATCCGGATCCGGAGCCTGTAACCAAAGCAAAAGTAATACCAGCCTAGGGGAAACACGCATTACTTCTCTGAATATAATTATCCTTATCATAAATGCATTAAATATCAATTTACCTGCAAATTCCCTTCAAGCTTATCGGCTTGTCATGGTCAAACACCTCCTTCCACTCCTTCAGCTCGCCAAGCTCCCTCACCATTTCTCTCGACACCGGATCGCCAGTACTGCACACGGTCGCGGGTGAAAAGAAGTCGTTCTCAATTCTGACCCCGTTCCGGTACAGCAATTGGATCATTGACTTGTAGCCAAAGTGGTACCTGAACTCCTTCCTGATAACCACTCCGCTCACATTCAAGCCATGACTCATCAGAAGCTTGACCGCGTCCACACAGCACGTCGCACGTTCACCCGATGGCTGAGGTCTCCAGCAATTAGTTCTGTTTCTTATCAGGCAGCAGTCACTCCAAGTACTCAGAAGATGCTCCAGACATTTACGACCCTCGCCAGTTGTCACAGGCACCACGCGCTTATGGCGGTCCAATTGGAGCAGTGTTCGGAGTACAATGTTTGTCCTTCGGATCAAGTCAATTTGCAAAACGTAGTGGAGGAGTGGCTCCCGAACAAGTGGAGGCATTTGTGGAGTCTCCATCCAGGTCAGATTGAGGTCGTAGCCGTTGTCCACAAAGAGCTTCATTACGGTTACCATGGAATGAATTAAATCCCCACGGCGCTCAATGAAATAGGGCAAACGAGATAATCCAAAGCTGATGTTGTGAAGAAGCCAGAGGAACGACGGGACCCTCTCCAGAATTGCGCCTTCTCCACCGGAAATTGTTACCCAGCGCAAGTCCCCCTTCCTAATAACTTTGGAGGATAGCTGAAGCATTTTGGCGACCATTGCGGGATTGCCTCCCTCCAGCGCCAAGTGAAGTTCGTTGGCTCCGTGCCAATCCACGTCGTCCCGCGCAAGTATCTTTTCCAGAACCGGAAGCCCTCTGTTGTCCCCCATTCTGACCACAAGTTCCGCTGCGGTTAAAGGGGAGCGCATTTCCAATTTGCTGTGAAAATAAAAAAATAGAGACATTAAAAATTATTGGTAGTTATCAAGCATTAGTGTCGCCAAATCATGGAGGGTACGCCAAGGGCCCTATAGGACTTACCCAGCTGTCAAATTTCTTCTAATCACTTTGGTGAATGGGAATGCCCTGAAGCTCCCGACCAGATTCAAATCCGCTCCGTTATCGATCAAGAAACTTGCCAAGTCCCACTGCTTCAGCGCAATCAAAATCTGGAGCGGGGATAGCTCCACGTCCCCCTCCGTCTTACAGTTGACATGGGCACCTAGCTCCTTCACAAGCACCGGCACGATCCCTTCGCTTTCGTGGATACAGGCAATGTGAAGAAGATTGTACTTGTTGAGGATAACATGTTGGTCGTCGTAATCTCGCAAAGATAACCCCCAGGCAGTAAAGGAGGCGGAGCTGGTGGCGTTAACGTCCCAACCTCTCTCAACGTAGTCCCTTATCAATCCACAGGTGTAGGTCCAGTCGTGTCCAAATGCGCTTCGATCAAGACAGTGAAGGGCCCACTTCTCCCCAATCTTATCAGCTGATAAGTCCCTATCCGAGAGATATGACAGGAGAGAACGGGCCAAAAATGATTTCCCCTTCTTAATGCAATAGTGAATCTCGTCCAATTCCACCCGGACGCCAGGATGGTCCAGGAGTGTCCTCATGACTTTGGTATCTCTCAGGCAGATCGCCCTGCCAAGCGGGGTGAACGTCTGGTCAGTGGTCCAGGGCTCAATCCCGCGATAGAAAGCCTTCTCGTTAACATCAAAAATGCCCTTCAGGAGCAAGAATGGAACCATTTGGGAGCCTACTTGGTCCACAGCCGTGTGGAGTAGGGGTTGGACTGTCCCCTCCTCCCTATTCCTCTCCCCCTCGGACCAAGTGACTGAAGCCCCGAAATCCAGTAGCAGGTCAAATATATTCGGGCGTCCCACGATAATGGCCCAGTGGAGGGGGGAATGGCCGCGGGCGTCCCGAATGTCCGTTCGGGCACCGTGCCGCAGGAGACTCCGGACGAGCTCATAGTTCCGTGCAAAAATGGCGGCCAGCAAAGCGGTGAACTTGCATGCCGGCCATCTCGTATTAGAGTCCAAGTCGGCTTCCTGGTTGATGTCGTAGCCAGAGTCGGTGAGGGTCTTGACCACCTTGTTCATCCTGTCTACGTCGGTCCTCCATGGGATAAAGAAGGCGAGATGCAGGAGCGCTGGCTCAGCATTCATGATTAGGTTTTGAAAAATGTCAGCAGGATGGTCCATTTTTTCGAGGATGTCGATTTGGGTTTCCGCCGCTGCCCAGTCTCTCCGCGTGAGGGCCTTCTTCAGTTTTTCAACGACCGGGATCCAAGTCATACTCGCTTCCCAAATTGACCTGCTCTATTCAGAACCTAAAAAAGGTTCAATCAAGGAATTACAAAAGAGCAATTAACTATTATATCATTATTTATTAGCATTATTAAATCATTTAGCAGTTGGCAAATATTTTATACATTCGCTTACCAAGATATTTACAGCTGAACAACGGTAGTGGTAATGACTGAACAAATTAAGACTTTTGTACAGGGCACCTTGAGATAAGTCCAATGACAACTCGTTCAAATGGGCTAGTTTTAGCGACTTGACAAAAAACAGGACCTCTTTGACGAACGCAGTTTTTAGAATCCAGAGTATTTGGAAACTGTCAGTTCTCAAGTCTGCTCCAACTATGATGAAGGTCGGAGTTTGCGCTGTCCTTTTATACCAGGTCGTAGCAAGGAAGTAGCAAATATTGAATGAGAGAAGGGGACCGAGGTCTTACATTCCTACCGAAAGTGGATCTAAATATCAATTTTCATTTAGCATTTTCATTAGAACTTTAACTTTTGCACTCCAGAAAATTTATTTGAAAGTTCGCTTTACATAAAATCCTACTTTCGATGTCAATGCGTCGACCGAGCTCTAAGTAATACTATTTACATAATTGGTGCGTCGAGACAACAAATTCCCAACCTGGATCACCTAAGATTTATTCAAGATTACAAACAATTAGAATAATTACGTAACAATTGTTTAGGCAAGTATTGAAGATATCAATGACGTATACCGTCGTGCTAATGAAGGACCCCACGCGTCCCTCATTCGTAATAAGCAGGGCGAATTCTGCAGCGTTCCATGTACCACGTCGGAAAACGGGATGAGGGTTACCAGAGGGTGGCCGCAGGAAATTTTCGGTTGGTCGACGCCATTGACAAGTAGGTAGATGCGTGGTGGGACACCAAATGGCAACTGGATTGACAGACAAGTGACGATGCTGGACAGGAAGGTGAATGCATTGTTTTAGGATCTGAACAGGATCGCTCTCCCAAGCGGGGTAAAGGTCTCGTCAGGTTTGCCCGGATCCATGTCGCGGTAACCCGGAATACATGACCAAAACCTGTCACAAGTACATGCAAATATTAAATGATGATGCAGTTGTCATGGCAACTTCCGCCTGTAAATTTTCCTCAACCCTTGTCCTTCCACTTGGATTATTACTACCTATTATTACTCACCTTTGATTAATTTGTCCTCAAATGACACATTTAAATGAAGGAAGATACTCATAAAAGTACATACAGTGTAACCAAAGTTTCTATGCATTTTTTGTTGTATTTAAAATGCTGCTAAGCTCCACCCCCACAGGTACATCAAAACTTTTGACAGACTGTAGTTCAGTTTTATGAATGATTTAGTACATAGTTCAGTTTTATGAATGATTTAGTACATAGTTCAGTTTTATGAATGATTTAGTACATAGTTCAGTTTTATGAATGATTTACGACATAGAGAACGAAAAAAGTTGAATTTCTGATCTGTGCATACAATACCTATGTAATTTTAAATATAGTCTCTAATAAAACGAAACTTGAATGGATGAATGGAAGTAAAACAATTTAGGTCACTGCGCAACGCATCGTGTGGTAATTTTGATAAAAGTGAACTATAATAACTGTAGTAATAATAGTAATAATAATAGTAACTATAAATACATGCAATCTATTTAGCGCGATTTCCAAAAATCTGTTACTGTAAATTATTCTGTAATGGAGCAATAATTTCTCTCCGTTGTAAGCTGCTGGGGATATATGGCTGCCACCTTTTAATATCGCTTGGCAATGAAGTTTATTACGGCCTTCTTGACGTATGCCCAACCAGTCTTCAAATACTTCAAAATATTTTATTTCATCAATAAATTAACTACGTGCTAGTATCGAAATATTTGTTACTGTGAATTGTTCTGTAATGGCGCAATAATTTCGCTCCGTTGTAAACTGCTAGGAACTCTCTCCGCCTTCTAAAATCGCTTGGCCATGAAATTTATCACAGCCTTCTTGACGTAAGCCCAGCCAGCCTTTAGGTACTTGACCGTGTATCCTCTGTATCGGTAAGCTAAAAATATTGGAATAAACTTTCATTACTTTAATTCCAACTGTACGAAAGTGACGGCTAAAAAATATAAAATGTAGGACGCTTCTTACGATCCAAATCCGTTACATTTTCGGATGAGCTCCTTTTGACTCTCTCGCCAAACCCGTTCTCTGCGCCTGTTACACGAAATAAATTGAAATGAATAAAAAGCATCTTAAATACACGAGCAGCATATGGGTAACCATCTTTTGGACATGAATTATTAGATTTTGCAAAAAAGTAATTTAACTATTGTTACCATAAGTAGTCCTGAGTACACTGATTCCTTGATTGGATGACGGGGCGGCTAGTCCTTTGGAGTGTTCAGTTATAAAGAATGGGGACGAAATTGCGAGAAGAACTACACAAACTATTTGAAACTGCATGGTGTATGGAAATTCTCTGTTGCGTATTTTTAAAATATGTGAAGCAGCTTGTATTTAATAAATCTTGCAAAAATTCTCAGAAGAAATAAAATACGTGTAATGTAAGTGATGTCGTGATATGAAATGCACTGCTACCATTCAATTTGAGTGGCCATGACGTTCCACCATCTTAGCTTTGTTTGAAATGACAATGACCATTTATAAAGGCTACTTCAATGTAAAAACCTGAATAAACAAATGTATTTGTTTTTGTAGTTTCTTGAACTATTGCATAATCATTTTGCACAAAGTCGTCATATTTGGATAGTTCCCAACGATCAAAATACGATGCCCAAGCGGTTGAGTGGGTGTATGCATCGTCGACTTCCAACCCATCACATCGTAAAGATGTAGAATATGGTTACATTTAATAAGCACACATGAATGCCACGGTTTCTTCAATCGCATAATTACTTTTCATCTATCATCCTGACAAGGTGCATTCTTATATACCTAAACTTATATATGCGTGTTCAAGGTAAATAAATAGCGCGTTTTTTTAAGATAGCATCCTAGATTATTTTCGCATCAGCAGAAGATCGATTATCCTCTCAATGCAAAAGCGCTGAAAAATTAATGGAGTCCTCTTTTCAATGAAGTTGTTCAGCCCAAACGAAACCCTGGCTGGAGGACATGAGACCAGAAATTTGTCAATATGTCTCCATAAAAGTCCATGAGATCGTTTGTGATCTTTCACGAGTTTATCCAGCTGCACCAGAGATTTTCTGGACTTGTCGTGGATATTACCTGCAAGTCCGTAGAGTACCAGGTGTACGAAAATAGACTCAACCGCCACTACCAAACAGAACAGCACTATGGGAAGAGGAACCTGATTGCTCGTTGCGTTATTTACGGATATACTTCGTATAAGCAGCAAAACAGATCCAATTTGTCCGATGCCGCTAGCACAAAGGAATAAGAATGTTGTAGTTCGCATGCAATCGTTGAATCGCTTCAAGGTCAGTTGAAAGGAGCGGTAGCCAATGATGTCGACAAAGAGTGTTTCCAAGGTTATTTGCCCTTTGATTGAATTTCCAATTCTCCTAAAAGTTAATAGCCATTTGGTGGTCAAATCTGATTACATAAAATGATTTTAAATACGTTTCAATTTTCAAACCTGATAATGCTGCATTGAAAGAAATGAAGCGTGAGAGAGCAAACCAGAAGTTCCACTACCAAGCAGTAGCCTTGAATAGCCATAAGTGTCCAGATATAACCGTTAACCAAAAATGCCACAGCGCCATAGCCTATAGTGACAGTTAAGCTTGACTGATCGCTTGGATTTCCCTGGAATCCAAATATGAACAGTAGGTTTATTGGCAACGTAGGTTTCAATGCTGTGGCAGTTCCCAAGCTTAGTGGAATAACCCATTTGCAGAAAAAGCAGGTTAGCTGGCAAAAGAGATGGGCCAGCGGAACCAGTCTCGATGATGGAATAGCGGCATCTACAAATAACGGCATGTTGTACTGGAAACTAATACTTAACTGCTTTTATATCCAATAGTGTTAGATTAATAAGTCTGATTCAGTACCTGTGCAATATTTGGATTCAAACTGAATGGCAGCGTTAACGAACGCCACGTATTCGTTGGGATACATGCCCCGGAATCGGTACCTCTCACCACAAAGTAAACTTATTGCAGCCATCATGAAACATAAAGTCCGTCCTACTTGTGCAGCAGTAGAGTTGGGATCAAAATTAACATTCCTGCTGGCAAAAGCAATGCGATATATATTTGCTCCGGATGCTGCCCACAGAAGAATGCATCGGGCAAGAAAAAGCCGTCTGGGCCAAATTCCTTCACGCACTGCGACCAACTGCGTTTTGGGATCGTATTCAAACAACGATCCTGCAATATAAGGAAATGCATTGTTGGCGTCGAGTAAGCATTTCAGAAATTTATGCGACATTAACATTTTCGAATTTAAATTCGTAGGAAGTGAATAGACTAGGTGAAAAGTTTGGACTTTCAACGAGAACTGTAGCTATCTAAAACCTCTACGTGAAGTTGCATTAGAACAACTTATGTATAATAGTGAATATCATATTCAGAATAATGTATTGAAGTAGGTGTGGTCATTTGTCAAGGCTAATCATAAGCTTTATAATTGCCACGACGTACTTTTAGCCTCAATAATTTCCAGACATTACATAACATCTTAAATTGGAACTTGAGCCATGTAGCCCGCTGCTGCGCAAGTTATTTATTAATTTTCTATCAAGCTAACCCTTTTCTTGTTTGATACTATATTTATGCAGCTTAATTCATTTTGCGCGTGTTGAGGCTAATATTCCTGTTAGAAGTTTTGCTATTTATCTGCATACTTCGATATGGCATTGGTGGAGAATTAGAATTTACGTTGCAATGGTGTCTTATATGGTTTGCTTCATTTCAACCATTTCAACGCTACCTACCTAATTGCTAATTAATATTTGATGGTAAATGGCATACTTTTGTTTACTGTGTGTGGACAAACATAACACTCACCGATACAATCGCTGGAAAAGAAGATAAAAATAAATCAAATTCCATGACGTAAATGATTTGGATCATAAACGTTCACATTTCCGAAAACATTGTAAGGTTGATCTTGATACTTTTTTCCCCAAAGAAGGAAGGAAAGAAATATGAAGAGATGAAAGTAATGGCAGTTTTATTGTAGCATAATTTACTGATTGCAATACAAAAAATAAATATGAAGAAGCAAAAGTGGAAATGCGGGGGATCGAACCCCGGGCCTTTCACTTGCAAAGCGAACGCTATACCACTTAGCTACATCCCCAACTGTTGATTGTATATTGATAAGCCATTCCAAGGTTTGTCCTTGAATCATCAATTATTACGTTTGCAATCAATGCATGGCAAAATTATCGATCACATCGTAATGCGTATGAGTAGCTAGGCTCCAGTTATCTGCATGCTACTGTTGTCAACTGACTTTAGTTTTTAATATTACGGATCAATTAAACAACCATCAACATTGTGCTTGTGTAATTAGATAAGAATGATTTGTCGTTTAGCCACGCAGATTATGTACCAACAATCATATGTGCATATTTTTTTTAGCCTTAAATGCATCATGCCTTCTCAAATTATTTTTCCATGAATCATACAGAAAATGTTGCAACATTCTTGTTCTAATTTTGCTTCTTGTTCTTGACAATCCCTTTGAATTATTGAAGTAGTACGAAGAAATGAAAGATAGATTTGCATATTGTCCCAAAATGTGGGCTATGTAGTCATATGTATATGTATACGCTTTGGACTAGAATGCTCTTGAGGTACATAGGAATAGGGAAGTAATATGGAACTACCCAACCCAGGAAACGTATGCCAAATAAAGCAAGCTTTGAACGTTCGTGTCCAGACAGTAGCATCAGGAAATGAAGCAGCTTGAAGTGTATTAAATTTAGGTCGCGACGGCATCTAAAAATTTAGACTACAACCAACGCTGAAGGAAGATGTTGCATGTTCCTTGTGCTATTGTTCTAATTACTTGTCTATTTCCTACAGGAAGGGGAAATGCCATTTAAATGCATTTGAATTTAAATTGCTGCAAAACGGAACAGGAAATGCTATGAAAATTCTCTTTGTGGTAGACACGATGTGCAGATTGATATCGTCACTAAACTTGCCTCGATTTGTCGATTTTATTGCAGAACAAGGTAGGAAGTCGGAGCACAGTGTTTCCTGTATGTCTATCAAACAATCCCTACGATCCGACACTATTTAAAAAACAATTCTGACGCTCTCATTCTCCACTTCTAAAAGCAACGACGCGGACATATAAGTGGATTTTGTAAGCGACACTGATACGAGAATGTTTTGTACCAGATCTTAAGATTCCATTCTAATTATTTATCTTACATTACATTGATCAATCTGTCCACAGAGTGGTAAATAATATCCAAAGTTTCCGATTCTATTACGTCTACGTATAGAAGTTGCTCTGGCTGTCGCTAGTTGCGTTGGTTTACAAACGTTGAAATGGAATTCAAACAAATGTCGCCCTATATTCCCCTAAAACTAGTTCTAATGGTATATTTTGCACTATTTACGTGTACCTATACCGCAAGTGGCTCGAAAAGGCAAGGGCCGAAAATGCAGCTCTTAAGATCTGACTATCAGCGACCACAGCACATATCGGCAGCCTTGCAGCAATTTCTCTTCCCAGAAGCGTCTCCATTGCTCCTTCATTTCATAAACCCGGGGAGACTCAACCTCCCTTCCGATATGCCACACAGCACCGTAGTAGTTTCATCTAAAAGCGACACAGGTAGCACAATAATTGATACCACGCCTTACGCCGCAGTCATACTTGACATGTGGTACTATGGTCGCAAATTTAAAATTTCACCGGCTGCAGCACCATCCCGATTTACCCGCATTCTACACTTACACATCTTTTCCGACCGAGAACTAAGTCCAAGCGCCCGGTATTGGTTCAACCTTCACCTACACACATTTGCGACACGCTACTTCCTCAACAATTTCCTTGCCGGCGACAGACTTTGGCATCTAATTATAAAGAAGGATCTGCTGGAGGTCAGATGTGAGGGATATTCCCGTCCGTACGACGCTCACGTGACATTGTTGGAAGGAGAAGAAACACAGGAAAATCTCAACAGATTGTACCCTTTTGTTGATTCAATCGTTTATGATCTAGACATGAGCAACGAGTTCGAACAAGCGCCGATGCGAAAACTTTTTGTTTTGGTACCGCAGTTGCTAGACGGATTCAATTCAATTGGGAAGCCAAAAGTATACGAATATTGTCAGTATTGTGACGATACGAAACTGTGGTTGATGCCATTAAATAGAAGCGCTCTCAGAAAGTTGATCGTCCACGGATATAGTTCCCACGACGAAATTGGAAATAGAAAGGTGCAGCTACACCAGGTGTCCTTCAATGACATGAACGCGTATGTCGCAATGGAACTACTATATTTATTCTTCAAACCTAAAACCAAGGAAAATCTGAATCTAAAAATCTTCAGAATTGCGTCGCCAAACAATACAGTCGGAACTCTGAAGATACGATCCCCATCCATTTTCACTGGAGTTAGCTGGACGCCTACGCTGATAACAGAAACGGTATCGTTGCAGTTTATCACTTGCGACGGTGGCTATGTCGAGCAAGGAATCTCTTTGCAGGGATATATTTCTGCATTCGATGTTCCAACATGGTTTCTAATAGTTGGACTTTTCATTCTCATGGTCGCTGTTTACCATCAAGAAGGCAATATCAAGGAAAGCGGACAAAGTTTACGTTTACGTTGCCAACGTTACCTAGAATCAGCTCTAGCCGTGTTCAGAATTTTCCTGTTCCAAGGAACTGAAAAAGAGTTCACGAGATTCAAGCTGTCTGTGCAGATTTGGACAGCCTGTATATTTATTTTTGGCTACTTCTACCAGGGTGACAACATTGGGGATCTGACTGCGCCAAAGAAAACCATATTCTACGAAACATTTGAAGAAATCCTTAACAGAAATTACTCCATAATTCTTCGTGAAATCGTATAGCAGCCGGAATAAAGAGGTAGGCTATTTTAGTAGTTACAAGACAAACAACAGCGTGGAAAACTTTGTAAGATTCTCCGAGTTTGGGTATCTGCTTGACACGAAGACTGAACCATTTGTTCAAAACGGGTCCCTTGAAGAACGAATACTTCGTCGTATATCGGAAACGGACTACACCATGTTCAAATGGTCGACTGCAAGACAGATAATGGACAGAGCGCCAAATATTTGCAACAGGACGGCTATAATGGCTTGGTCCGACATTTTGGGTAATCTGGATGATGAATTCAGATTGATGGTTTCATCCATGAAAAGTGGACGGAAAAAGATGCCAATCGTGTGGAGAAATAAGGAGAATATTCTAACCCACCACAAAGGTTGGGTGTTTAGTGCCTTTGGAGGAACATGGGTACTTAATAGATACAAAGCGATTTGGACTTCTGGAATCATTAAGTATCTGACAGATGCCGTTAAGAGAGAAAACTACTTTACTGCAAGAAAATTTCAGGCAGTTTACAAGGCCAAAAATATCCCACTGAATGATGAAAATGAAACAACTGAGGATGAAGCCGTGTCGTTGGGAGGAAATACTGTTGCAGTTTTCCTTGCATTAGGATTTGGTTTGTTTGTAGGAACGGTATTTTTTGTTGGCGAAATATATAACATTGCTAGGGAGCGACTGAAGATAATTAATTTGCAACATATGGCACTGGTTTTAATAGCGCACGTAAAAATAACGTCCACATTGCTGCTTAGATGTATGTACATCATGGGTAAAAAATGTAAGTGTCGAATATTCACTGCAGGTGGAAAGTGTTAAAAACCGATACCCATTTCTGTCATTCGTTTTTAGGTGGTCAAATTGTTTTCAAATATTTGGGACAAACAAAAAAACGAATCAATCAAATGAATGACACTTACGAGCTTGATAGTACGTGATTATTAATGGTATTTGTCCACATGTATTTTATATAAAATAATTATTGTATTAATTAAAAAACTGCGTCCAAGCTTGATTATTTTGTGCAACGACATTCGAGTACCAAGAAATTTATTCGGAACTTAAGAGCACTCGAATATTGTTAGTGATAATGCTAACAGGCTGTGGTTAGATTTTTTGCGCCGTTGTGAGTAGTTGAGGTGGAGTTCAGTGTATTAACCAGTTTGGATGAAAAGCACATACAACCAATTTTTGTTGACATTTATGAAACCATGGCATTTATAGCTATCGCTAGGCACGGACGGGGAACGAAAACAAATTGAATGTTTTCAACTAGTCGTAGCATAAAATTTGCAGCTCAAACTGTAGCATTCAGGTCGACAAATACTTTCATCTGAAATGGCTAGCACTAACGGGAAAACTGTATTTCTGATTTCCATCCTCTGGACAAGCCTTACTGTCAAGCCAATTTTGGCAGAATTCGACGTCGAAGAATTCATTAAACGAAAGGTGGAGGTGGAACAGGATTTATTTCGTAGTTTCTATCAAGCAGAAGATAAAACTGGATATAAGCATTTGGAGGGCTCAACCATTGACGAAATTCTCTACCCGTTTTCAAGTTCCAATTGTCTCATTCTCGCAACGAATTACCGTCACAGAGATATATTTCCTGCACTCACTTATCCTGTAATGATTATTGATGTGGACCCCATGTACGTTGAAATTACGGTTGGGGGCTTGCAAGTCGGAACCATACTGTGGACGAGCAGTGGAGTCACTTTGATGGAAGAATCCGATAAATTTCTAAACTTGACAAAATACATGATAGCAACTTCCAACAAGTACAACGATGAGGACGAACAATTTGGGGATGAAGAAAATGTCTTTCTGAAAATCAACCTGATAGCACTTTCAACTAATGCAAAGACTTGGAACTGTGACGTCAAGGTGGAGTTGTCACCGCCGAGTCTAATTTGGAAACAGTATAGTCATCCAGACATTCATTACTTTAATAATGAAGTACCGTATCCATATTTATGGTACTACCAGTGGGGATGCGACGAATCTAGAAACGCCGCTACACGATCCAGCACATTATTGTCGTCAAGGTCTCACTATAACATCCTGTATGTGGAAAACGAAACCATTAACGACGCTGAAGCAAGCAAATGGATTCGACGAGTTTTGGATACAAATCCAGGCGACAGTTGTACAAGTTCTCAAGTCTTTCTTGTGGCGAATACGGCATCTTACATGGACTTGTATACACACTGCTTTGACTGTGTTGACGGCGCCGATAACTCAATATATTCGACGACATCCATGAGTATTTCTGAATGGCGGAGCCAGCATCTTACTCAGCTAGTGGAGAAAGCGTTCCCAAGGGTATCTACACGACAGTACTGGATGATTTTTGATGAAATGTTGGATTCGTACAAGAAGACAAGAGATTTGATGAGCCATTTGGACGAATGCGAGCTATTCATAGATGATCAAACCGTATGGGATGCGTTAATACCACCCGTGTCTCCAACATCTCAAACGATCGCTTATGTAATGTTGTGGCAGGACGTGATGGGAAATTTCAGTTATCAACTGGATGCCGGCATATTTTGTGAGGAGAGGAGAATCGTTAATCGAGACAACTATGCGATTCCAAACACAATATTTGTGTACATGGAAAACTATGTAGGGATATCTCTAGAAAAGCACTATTCATTTTTCATTGAAGATAGCAGCACTAATATGAGGTTCATTGCTTGTGATCGTCCCCTTATTGAAAAGTTGGCATTCACGCAACTCTATACGGTATTTGATGCATCCACTTGGCTCTCCATATTGGTAACAATGGCAATTGTCTCTGCAGTTTTGTCACTCTCATGCAACTTCTCGTTTGGTAGATTCATTGAAAATTACTGGGCTCTTGGCACTATACTTCTAGAGCAGGGGATCGACTTTGGTAGGTTTGGTAACAGGAACCGATGTCTGATCATATTTGTGCTCCTCGCGATTGTCATAAGCAATGCCTATAAAAGTAGCAATGTATACAATATGATCGCCCCACGAAGTCGAATCCCCTACACGACGTTTGAGCAATTGCTAAACAATAAGTTTTCTATATATAGCCGCATCACTGAAGTTAACAGCGATCTGGTAGGCTTTGACACTCCAATCGTACTCGAGAAAGAGGCACAGTCCATAACAATGATTGATTATTACGGGAAAAGAACTTTTCGCTCCGAACTCTCCACCTACCTCAACAATGAAACGCTTCAGAGAATAAACATGACTAAAGAGTTTGCCTACCTTTCCAGAGTTGTGAGTGGCACAAAATTTCACCCGAATAGTTCGACAATATTGAAAGAGTCGTTCAGTGCTTCGGATTGGGGTACAAAAAGATGGTACGAAATCAATTATCAAATGTCGCAGTTTCAACAAGTTGCTTTTATGGCAAGCCTGAAATCTTGCGACAGGGTTGCACTTGCGCTGCCTGAGTATACGTGCTCTGAATACGCAAAGATGTTGATGGACGAATCGGAATATGAGCAGGTTGATATTGGCAAGGACACGTTAGGGAAATATTTTGTGGGCTTCTATTTTTCAGGAATGGTACCACCACATACCCAGAAAAGAATCCAGGTGCCGCTCTTGTCGGGAATATCAGAGTGGTGGTCAAAAATGTTGCAAGCAAAACATTTGATGAAAAAGGGAAACGCAGTTATGGTATCACCAACGATGAAGGGAAACATTTTGGTAATATTTTCGATCGTCGTTTCCGGCCTTTTCGTGGCGTTTGTGGCATTTGTTTCTGAATTGACGTTGAAATGGATAAAGATGAAAAGGATCGTCATTTTCAGTGTTAGGGAAGGCGAACAAGAGACACTTGAGACGGCAGCCAAGCTAAAGAAAAAGCTACCTTCTGCTCTGCTGCGTAAATTGGTTAGTTTAGTTTCGAAAGAAAATAATGAATAGATTTATAGTTGTTGCAAGGTATTATCTAATTCAGCTTCATTTCTGTGCTGCACGGTTATGATTAGGAACATTTTAATTTGGTCGTGTCTCACATGTTTAGGATATATTCTACGGTATCCACCACGTTATGACAAGTATTACAAAATAGTGTGTAACAAATAGGGATTAGTGTATCGTAATTCTAAAGAAGTGTAACGTCTGGGTAGCTTTAGGAATCCATACAATTCTATATTTATTGACATATAACCAGAAAAGCTTATTTGGAATTTTGAAGAGAACGCAAGCTAGTTAGGAAATTAATTCAAGATCAGTGTCACATCACAGTTATTGTAAAGCCATTCGTTATAACAAATTATTATCACAATAACCTTAGTTAACGTTATTGTCCCATGTAATTGCAAATAATTCGAATCATGTTGACCTAATTTGTGCAATAATAAATATACCTTTAGAACATAATTGGGACTAATTTCACACTTTGTAAATTTTTATCGCGCCAATAATATTACGGAACAGGCACAGATTTGAACTTTGCTGCAAATTCGTGAGACATCTTGTTTTAAGCATTGTTTTAAGCGTCGAGTGTTTCGTACAGTGGTATTGCGTTCGCAATGCAATTAAAAGGCGGCAGCATCTCCAGTTAGTTGTCTTAATTTACTTAATGGTATGCTTTGCCGTTCCAGTAGTTCACAAAGTTGAGTTAATATTTTGTTGATAACATTCACTCTCATTAATGGCTTAACAAAAAAATGCTTGGCTTGTTCCAACAGCACCAGCACAGTTTTATCTTGTGCAGAATCACTTGTACATCATTTTATTCAGTACGCAAAGAGACATGAACGACCATGATACCGTGTTATCGCAAACGATATACAATTTAGTGCAAATTATCAAAATATTCGCTCAATGAGCTTACGTGAGAAGCACAAACATGCTCTATAAATAATCGCATTTTACTACTTAATAACATGCAGCAAATAATTATATAAATACGATTTTCACCGCTGAACATAACTGTGATCTTTATGTGTTGCTGACATTGTATTTTATCAACACGCAAATTATATGTAGAATTTATTTGGGTAAACTACAGATCAACAGTTATTTTATTTGGTACATACGTGTCTGTGTTCCCATTTCATAGCATAAGAAAAGGAACGGAAGATTTCACACATTTCACAATATTATGACCTGATTCCAGGTAAATAATTTGCTCGTTACTGAATAAATGTAAATCCGCAATCGAATATCATCTCACATATTTTCTTATTGACATATTACCATCCGTCGAAGACTTGACACTTACTTGCAACTTTCGGGTTTCATGCAAAAGTTTCAATGCAAAACATCTTCCATCTTAAACCTTAAATATTAATCCAACCGTATTATTTTAAAATAGGACACTAAACTCTGTCAGCATTTGTTTACCCTCAAAATTGTAAACATTTACCATTCGAGACGTTCTTATTTTAACTTGGCTTCAGCAAAATAGTTATTATCTTTTCCATTTCTTCTCAAATATTTGACGCGTCATTCAAATTCCAATTATTTGCGTGAAACTATGCAGACGTTTAGTCTACTGCCACCGAATCGTTGTAACACACTGTCACATTTATCTACATTGAAGTTGGGATTTTTGTTTTTCGAGTAAAGTGACATTGTCTCGTCATGCAGTTCAAATGTTGACATGAGACATGCAGTATTGGTTTGTATGGAATAAGTGGCTATTGTTTACTACATCTCTCAAAATTGATGTGCTTATCTGCAAAAAATATAAATATGCATCATTTGGTCACATCATATTGATCATTCGTAGATAACACCAGGATTTTTCCATGACAGATTATCTCGGCAGTTACATTATTTGAAGTGACAAAGTAGGTGTAAATATAACGATTAATATGAACTTTGTTGACATGAGCATTATATCATATTGCCGAAGTTTTATCGATGAATATGTACAGACAATACGTTTGTACACCACGTACGTTACTCTACTAACAGCCAAGTTGACAAACAACCTCTAGTATTACTTGCTTCGTATTTGTACTTTGAAGGTGGACTTTGAAGCTTGCACAAATATGACTTTTGAAACAAGTGTTTTGTTGTTCGAAGCCATGTAGGTATTATTAATCTGGATTGAAGATCCAATATAGGCTTTTGTGCTCATTTGCACAACACTGGCCAACATAGCACAGATATTTATTATGTTACACAAAGTTTCAGTTATTTTTCTGAAGCAGTAAATTATCAATGAGGACGGGTGTAAACCCGAAATAAAAAACTACCGGAAGCGCAATTTATGTGAAATTGAGAAATGTGACATTTAGTTCAATTTTCCAAACACTAATCTTGAATTTTGCTATCAATTTCCAAAATAATATATTTTGACCCTTTGTTGACCCTAGGGTCAATGTAGCCACCACCGAAAGTTGGCCGAATTGACCCATAGTGCCGTGACAAAAAATGATCAGCATAAAATTCTCTATCAGATAAGCATATAACATTTTTTTGCCATGAGGATGCATGGTGACCTCATCCCCCACCATACCCGTGGGGTTGACCCCCGGAGGCCCAAAATCAATACCGAATTTTCTCATGACCTGGGGTACCTCTATGCCAAGTTTGGACCAAATCGGTCAATGTTAACAAAAGTTACAGTGTTTACAGACTTACGGACACACAGACAGACAAACAGATCAATCGCAACGAGGACGGGTGTAAACCCGAAATAACAAACTACCGGAAGCGCAATTTATGCGAAATTAAGAAATGTGACATTTAGTTCAAGTTTTCAAACACTAATCTTGAATTTTCTATCAATTTCCGAAATAATATATTTTGACCTTTTGTTGAGCCCGTGACCCGGGAGGGTCCACCACCGAAAGTTGACCAAATTTACCCACAGTGCCGTGACAAAAAATGATCAGCATAAAATTCTCTATCAGATAAGCATATGACATTTTTTTGCCATAAGGATGCATGGTGACCTCATCCCCCGCCATACCCGTGGGGTTGACCCCCGGAGGCCCAAAATCAATACCGAATTTTCTCATGACCTGGGGTACCTCTATGCCAAGTTTGGACCAAATCGGTCAATGTTAACAAAAGTTACAGTGTTTACAGTCTTACGGACACACAGACACACAGACACACAGACAGACAAACAGATCAATCGCAATAACTACCTTTATAAGCATTTCATGCTTCCGGTAGTTAATAACTACCTTTATAAGCATTTCATGCTTCCAGTAGTTAATAACTACCTTTATAAGCATTTCATGCTTCCGGTAGTCAATAATGTGGAAAGCCCCATAAGTTTGCACTCAATATCTCTTATCTTCGCTGTACGTTGTGTGCACAAAATGTTTCAGTAAATGACAGATTCGAGAACGAACTTATCTCGTGTCACCACAGATATGATGCTACATTTATCCTTTCCCCTCCATCGTTCATGATGTACATGTAGAGCAGTAAATGGAACAGTCATCTATAAAAATAGGATTTGATGTAGAGATGAGAATTGTATAAATGGGCTCAGCTGAAAATTGAAGCATGCAGTCCTTCGGTATCCGTGCAGGTTAGCGCAACAACCTACAGTAACCGAAAAAATTGCATCAAAATGTTACACATACTATAACCATTCAACTCTTATTCAATACTAGTTAAGTGTACCATATTATACCACTGTAGTTAAAATTACAGAAGTAGATAGCGTAACCGTGTGGTTTCGCATGGTCTGATGAAAGAGTAGTAAATTGTAATAAAAGTATTGTAAAAGTAAAGTATTGTAGTAGTAAAAGTAGTAAAGTGTTTGCACCGTAAATAAAATCTATCTTGAAAGCACGTGCCATGTGATTACCGGTTCCAAGTTTTACACAGATGAAGAGTTTAAATTTTACGCATCCAACATTTGAGAATTCATCGCCACCTAAATTCCAGTACGACAATTCTATGCAATTGCAGTACTTCAAGTGAGGACAAGGATAGCTTCAAAAATTAACCCATCGTTATTCAGAAACTTGAGGAGGCGCTGTTTCTCTATGCATTTGGCGTGACGTCACAGGTAAGCCCGACTGTTTTTTTTAACTTAATATGGTGACAATGGCTGCATCAATATTTGCATTAACTGATGAATCACAAAGCAACACAAAGCCCGAATTCAAATCAGCATGCAAACATGTACTGCACACGGATGTCTTTACATCTATTGCAAAGGCAAATTAATAAGTAATTCATCCAAAATCATGCTACTGCATTATAGGCACAGAGAAAAACGCATTTCTTTAGGCAGGCTGTTAAAAGCTGTCTTGATGGGGTACACCTTGTGATACTGTGCAAAACTCAACTGACACAGATAACAGTTAAGATATAACCACTATAAATCAATACATGTGAATACTACACTACAGCTTATCGCTGTCGCAGCAAGTCAAAACGGAACAGATCATTGATAGTGTAGTTCACATGATAACGTATCATCAAAGAATAACACCAGTAATGGCCAGGAGGGCCAGAGGTTGTTTGTAGAGATTAGAGATACATGCAGACAATGTAATAATCACTGATGCAAAAATACAGCAGAGCGGTAGCAGGTTGAAACAAATCGCACCTTGTTTTTACAATTTTTACAACGACTGACATCAACGCAAGACGTGTTTTATGAATACCAACAATTTTTGGTGGTAGTTCGCTGATACGACGGAAATGTATGATAATTTTGTTCGAAATAAAATCCGGGTAATTTTAATATCTGACAAGAAGTCAAAATTAAATGTACTCTCGACCTGTAATGAGAGAGCCGTTCAGTCATTCCTGTTCACGCTTCAGAAATAAAACACGTGAGGAAATAATGGGTCATGATTGAACTGACGACCGTTGTAGAGGTTTCTCTAATTCTCCAGGGAAGACTTTAGGTACCGGAGTGAAACAAATTGCTTCAAGCAATCAACTAGCAAAATCATCATCTTCTCTCATTCATTAACTAGCTGCACTATTGATCTTAGATTTTGAGGACGGTTACAACAAAATTTACCTGTCGTAGGAGTAATATGGGGTTTGTGAAGACCCGAAGTAGATACGCAGTTTGTTTGTGAATAATAATTATGATAAATGAAATTCTAAATTAACTTTGGTGGCAAAATTACTTTGGTGATGCTAAATTATTATTCTGTGATGTAATAATTATTCATTTCGCTTACTATTTCGCTCTTTAGTTAAAAATTTATTACTAAATCTAATTGTCAGCAGAAATCGAATTATTAGCAAAAATTGTCATTTAGACGACAATGAGCGATTAATTAATAACTTAGTTAATCACATTAACGAAAAGCAGGAAGTAAAAAGCAACAAAAATGTATTTTATGTTAAACATCATATGATTTCTACCGTGAAAAAGTTTCAACTCATACATTCTATCTAAATATTTTTTTCTAGTTGACAGTTAACATTAGTGAGTTGCTGTCATCTGTCACTGAGACTAATGATACACATGCTGCTATGGAAGAGAATTAGGCTTCAGAACCAATTCTACGATTACAATTACAAGTGTCGTGATTAAAATGAAACATTTCAGGCTAACTTTCATGCATTGAACATTGAAATATTGGCACATAAGTCATAAGAATACAAAATACATAGCTTGCTTTTCTTACGCGCTATATAATGTGCTTCAAAGCATGCGAAAACTTCTGCTACTTGCAATTTCATCTCCCTCAAAAATCTCTTCACACTTGCGTAACAATTATCCGCATCATTAGTGATAAAACGCAACAATTGCATATTTTTTAGGTACGACAATTTCTGGCACTGAATTACTGAACTGCAACCCAGAGCGTTATAATCTGCTCGAAATCCCAAAATGGACGAAGAAAAGAAAAAATCCTGCCGAACATTCATCAAATCCCAGGTCTCGTCCCAAACTTCACATCATGACGTAATAGACGGTGTGAAGGCCTTTATTCCCGAAGAAGTGTTCT
The DNA here is from genome assembly GCA_004115045.4 of Sinella curviseta. Lineage (NCBI taxonomy): Eukaryota > Metazoa > Arthropoda > Collembola > Entomobryomorpha > Entomobryidae > Sinella > Sinella curviseta. The sequence goes on along the minus strand of CM065489.1, from coordinate 50,522,419 downwards.
GGAAAACTTCTACTCAGGACTATATCGTTGCCAAATATATCAAATATTGCCGACTAGAATTAGCTTCATTTTCAAAGAAAGGGGTTGAGAATGCCAGTTTTGAGATACTGAATGAGTTCCTGTACAGCCTAAACTTCTCAGATTTGCGTATCTCACCCGATTGTAAAATGCTCGGACCATGCCCGTTTACCGAGCATCTGAATAATGTACTACAACTTCGCAGGGATGAAGAAAAACGACACATTCTTCAGGAACTGAGAGCGCTCCTTCTTCCTGATGTCATTCGACAAGGAGATGCGTCTGTGGTCAACCTGGGAGAAAAATCAATTTACCTGACAGTTCAGGATGAGTATTTACTTGATTACAAAACACAGTTCCTCACCACCAAAATCCCAGCAACAGTATTTCACATTGGGCCGGACGAAGAATTCGATCAACAATGGGAAAGTTTTGCCCAAATGGAAACCGAAGCGTCGGAGGCATTAACCAACAAGCATCTTTACTTGAAGCAGAAGGTTCTAAGATACAGCGCCCAATTTCATGTGGACGGACAAAGCACGCTTAATCATTTGATTGCGCAGGTCAAGTGGCATCAGACGCAGGTCAATATTGAGGTGAAGAATGAAAGAGGGCGTAAAATCCTCACGGTTGAAAAACCGGTCCTTGTGTTGTCTATATACTTGGAACAAATAGAAGACAAACTTTTGCTTGACGCATCAATTGAAGAAATTCGGTTCTATACAGACAATATATTTTACGCTGACAAGGAGCTTCATAATGAAATTTGGCATGGAAAAAATGTGCTAGTCAACTGTAAAATGTTCTGCTGCATATTACCTGATCTTAAGTGGGATGTCAGTGGGAAAAGTCCTGAGCAGCATGCTCCTCGAACAGCCAGTCACGGCACCAAACCCGGAGATTGCGGACAGAATGGCAACAACGGCGAGTCGGGGGAGAGCGGTGGAAACGTGGCGATTATTTCGGAACGAAATGAACACATGAAATATCTCACAATAATTGCAAACGGAGGGAATGGCAGTAATGGACAGAGTGGAGGAGACGGTGTGAAGGGTGCCAATGGAGCAGACGGATATGGGATAACCCTGGAAGACATTAAGGAGCAATTTCCCAGTCCAATCAGATGGTTCCGTACTGAAAAGGATGCATTGGTGGAAACAATTTCGGGTTTGCTACTATTTCAAACCCAGAAAAGGTTGGTGGGTATTGACGAGGCAGGCTACATGTTGGATGATGACGATGAACCAAATCGTTATGCATATATTGAAGGACGCTATCTAGGAGATCTAAAATTTGAATTTTGCTATTCCCGATGGAAGCGGGGACGGAGTGTCTACCTACTGTTCAAGGGGAAAGAAGGGGAAATGGGCATGGACGGCGGAAAAGGTGGTGTTGGGGGGCTGGGTGGAAAAGGGGGCTACAATGGCGACATTAATGTAATCAATCACGCCAATGTAACCCACTCCGACGATGGCCTTCCACTGATCAAATCTAGTATGGGCTCTGCCGGGAAGAACGGGGATGACGGAAAAGACCAACCGAGGGGTAACCCCGGAAACGATGGCTTGGATGCAGGATACGCAGATGTCCACAATTGGATAAGCCCAGAATACTACGCACCCGACAACTATCAAATAACTGATAATTCAAGTAGTATATTTCATCGTGTTTGGTGTCATCATTATAAACTGTACAGAGAAATCATTAAGTCAAGTCCAAATGAGAAACTCACATCAGTCAAAACGCAGGTGGTGCCAAGAAAAAGTATGGGGAAGCAGACAATTTCGCAGAAACAAACCGCTATTGATATTCAGCAAGAGTTGCAGCGTTCAGTGTCTCGGGTCGCATCACAGGCCACATCCTCACTTGATTTACATTCAACATATTGCAGACAAGCAAAAGAGGAGTGGGAAGCAGCCAAGGAGAAGGTCGGCAAAGTTAAAGTGACTAGCAACAGAGAAGTCAAACTTTTCATCCATTGTCAAGCACAGGACGATACGCAAAGAAAACCGTTGTTAAGAATACCTACCGATTGGGCTAATGAACGCCTCGCTTCACAACACTCGGACAAGTTGAAGAATCTTGTAAGAAGATATCGAGTCATTCCCAAAGTGAATTATTGGAAGGAATCGTCTCTTAAATCTGAATGTATTGAGGGTGAGGATGAGGCGTTAGAGCTTCTCGTCCGCAGCAAAGTTAAAGATATTGGAAATTTCTCGCCTAAGGTAGTTCGGAAACTTGCAGTGGACGAAGCAAAAATACAGATAAACTATGTCAATGACAGGAGCAACGAAGAACCCTTGTTAAAGCTTCTGGGAAAATCATTGAACCACCGATTCGAACAGCTACGGGGAACAATTCAGAAGGCATACTCATCTAGCAGCGCAAATGTTCAAGAGGACTACAAGCGTATTGTGAAGGCCATAAGGAAATCAAAATTTGACTGGAAAACTATCCTGGACAACCGATTGTTTACTAATATTTTGTCGGACTATTTTAAAATCATCTTGAATCCAGACGTTGCACTGACCATTGACGAAATTACACTAATTTCTTTGAGTTTCGACCACTTTGTGGTAATTTATAAACGAGACGATTCGGGGAAGTACAACTTAATTGAACACTACCCTCCTGATAGTCCAGTGGATGGAGTCAAGAGGAAGCTTGACATCGTTCTAAATGACAATGGAACATATGCTCTGCTATTACCCGAACATTTGCGGGACTGGACAAAAATTAAGAAGTGTCTTGAAAAGAACTTACCTGCGTATTTTTCCAGTGAAAATGAGGCATCGTTCTGCAGGTCGCATCACGAATCCTCGGTAGTCTTAATGCTAGACCTGCCCGGAGATAGCAGTGAAGGGGGTCGATGTTCCGAAAAAATAGCTCGTTGGCCTTCTAACAAGTTAAAGCTTTTTCACGACATTCTAGTAGAGAGTAGCATTGCCAACAAAACTACGGTTCGGCTTCTCTTTGAAATAATGTCGCAAAAGTTTGTTAATGATGACACTGATATGCCATGGCTTAATATTATATTGGGTTATGACAAAGAGCATTGGGCACTCCACATTTGCCTTGCACTTTTGGAAGAACGATGTATCAACATACTTCCGACAAAAACTGAAATTGAGAAGTATCAGTCGTTCTTAGAAACTGTTCCGCCACAAATGCAACAACACTTGGCAGTATTGATTCACGCCAATTCTACCGAGTACTCTATGGAACTGAAGGACACTATTCTGAAAGGCCAATTGCAGCAACTCATGGACGATTATCCGTTGTTGTTAACAAAATCGCGTTTTGACATGCTCGAGGGGATGATAACCATAAATCAATGGAGTCATCAACTTGGAAAGGTGGCGGTAGCAAGAAGAATTAAAGAGCTGGTGTTCAATGTAAACTGGACGACGAAGGAGAGCAGATTCAGGGAAACATTTTACTATTATTATACTCTACAGGAGACAGAAAGCAGTGTCGAGAGTGTTCTGAGATTCTACAACCAGAAAATCACATCCAATGAACCATGCACTGATGAAACTCAGTTGTGGTGGATTCTGCGCCAATTTGCCTCCGGGAGGTGGAAACTGACAAAGGAGGTTCTCAAAATGTTTCGCAACAGTAAAACTGTCAACATATTTGTGGATAAAATGAAAGCGCGAGCAGAGAGGGCAACAAACACATTGGATGACATCATTAACGCCATAATCTCTAGCCCGCTCAAAACACTGGACAATGATTCCATAAAAACTGTAACCAATATCTTCAAAGGTCAACTAGTGGTCGAGAAAACGTGTGAATTAAATGCTCATTCACTGGACAGCGACATGCAGATTTGGAGAGATGAAATGGCGATCATGCTGTTACGTGGTGAGGGCAGGTCAAAAATAGTTGTGAAAGCATTACGCCAGATCGATTCTGTAATCAGGGTCAAGTTTAATCACAAATTACGCGATACACAAAAGTTAGCCATCCTATTTTCGACCGGATTGGAGAAGAATGTGAATCAACCAATCTCCTTCAAAAATCTCTTATTGCAAGTGAACACTGGAGAAGGAAAAAGCTACATTGTCATGGCTGCCGCAATAATAGGAGGACTACTAGGGCAGAAAAGTGATATCATAACCAGTTCCAGTCTCCTAGCCTTAAGGGATGCTAACAAGTTTAGAGAAATTTACGAGCTTTTCGGCCTAAGCGTTGGAAATGTGACTTCGGAAGATACTCTTGATCGCAGTCGAGAATACACAAAAACCATCGTTTACGGTGAAGCGTCCCAGTTTCAAAGAGATTATCTCATGGATCACTTCTACAACAAAAATGTTCGCGGATCAAGAAAATTTGAAAATATCATCATCGACGAAGTCGACAGCATGTTTCTGGATAAAGGGAATGACGTTCTTTACCTTTCCCATTCTCCAGCAGGATTGGAATCCCTGGACATAATATTTTCGCAAATATGGCAACAAACTGTAAACATGCTGAATTGTGGTACATACCAACCTCTTGACATATATTCCTCAGTAATTTCCTCAATTTTTCCTGTTTTATTCAAATGCGACCTGAGCATGTTTCAAAACCCCAACTCCGTCTGGGATTTTCTAATGGACGCAAAGATAATTAACTACCGAGGTTTCATAACCGCGACATATGAGCAAATAACGCAACTGGAATCACAGGTGACTGAAGTTTCGAATAATGGTGATGCAAATTCCGAACTTAAGAAGTCTCTAGAGAAAAAATTGAAACAGTTTTCCAGCCGTGAGCCCACTTGTTCAAACTTCTTGAAGCAATTCGTGGAGCTGCACCTTTTAACCTGGATAAGAAGTGCTTACTTGGCGACGCAATACAAAGAAGGAGTAGAATATGTTTTGCACACTGACTATTTTTCTTCTGCGACGGATAAAATCCCTAACATTTTAGTCATTGATTTGCATACTGGCACTGATCTCAGACATACGCAGTGGGGAAACGGCTTACATCAATTTCTGCAGTTGAAGCATGGCTGCAAGTTGAGCAGCCTTAGCCTCAAATCTGTTTTTATTTCAAACATAAGCTTTTTCAACAAATATGAAAACATGCTGGGTTTGACGGGAACACTTGGCTCGGACGCAGACAGGAATTTCCTGACCGACACATATGGCGTAGATCTCCTCGTAATCCCAACAGAAATTCCATCCAAATTTATTGAAGAGGAACCTATTGACTGCAGCGATGCTAGCCAATGGCAAGAGGAAATATGCACAGATACCACAAATAAAATCGAGGCCAAACGATCTGTGCTCATCATATGCGCACATATTTCAGAAGCTGAAAAGCTTCACAAATTCGTCTGCTCAAAGAACATCACTCCAGAAAAGTGCATTCGTTTGTATCGCCGCGAATGTGAAGGTTTCGCCAAAGTCATAGATGAAACGGAAATAAACTGCGGAACAGTTATCATTTCGACTAATCTCGCCGGGCGGGGTGCAGATTTTGTACTTTCTACACAGCTAAAGGAGGCTGGTGGGTTGCATGTAATCTTTGCCTACATTCCAAACAACACGAGGGTCAGAGGACAAGGATTTGGCCGGGCAGCAAGAAATGGGGATCGAGGAAGTGGACGACTCATTTTCATCACGGAGCCACAAGGGGGTGCAGGAAGCCAATTTCCGTTATACAACGCCATGGACTACGTAATTGCGAAGGATCAGCAGGAAATGCTGAGAATATCTGAGATCACTAGACACCGCGAAAATGTTGTCTCGCCAGAGGAAGGAAAGTTTTCTGAGTTCCGGGATCAGTTTGATATCGTGTGCAAGAATCTGGACGACGACTACCGACTGTTGCGCAATCCCGCTGAACTGGAGAAAGTTAAGGACGTTGTCAAGCAAAACATCCTAGACCGATGGGCAATGTGGTTGGATCGCTACACCACACATTTACTGGCTATCAAACAATTTGAGGAGATCCAAGTAGAAGGACTGGCTTTTCACCAGAAAGAATTGCTGGAAATTGAAAAGGAGTTCAAAGAGATAAAAGACCTATCTGGTGAAGTTACAAAGTACTCTAAACAGAGGACAATATGGACAAAGTTGGGGCTATTTGCTTCGCCATTCGAGAAACGCGCACGTCATCTAGTGTCGATTCCCCCAATGCTTAACAAACTGGGACTTTTGTATATTCAGGCGAAAAAATACGCTGAGGCAAGTAATTGTTTCTCTGCTGTAATGAACGTAGAGACAGAAAATTCGTTAATACATGCTGCTGCACGTTGTGCCAGAGTTTTTTGCGACATCAACAACGGTAACATGGACCACGATACAATAAAATCGGACGCCTACGCCGCGATGACTGTCCTCAACTCCTATTCCAGTCAGCAATTATTGATCGCCAGGTCCAACATGGAAACCTACGAAATGCGTAAGCAACGCATGGTCATTACGGATGGTTTGCATAAGCAAAAAGAAGCCACGTTTGAAGCTACCTCTGCCATTATAAACACAATGGAAATGGTTTTTGGGAAACCGTACATTGAGCCCGAAGATTTTCTGGAACTAGTTAATGGCGACATTACCCATGCAAACATTTTGTTTGGCCAACTTTTGTCGAGACAGGTCCTGCGATATCCGAAAGTTTCTGGTAAGTGCATATATGTTTTATTTAAATTTCCAACCGATTTGTCGACAGCATGTTTTTGATATGATGCATTTTAGAACACATTCCGGAGGAGAAAATCAATATGTTAGCCATGAGAAACCATATATCGACTCAAAAACTACAAAACCACTTAGATGCATACAAAAATAGGAAATTGTTTTCCACCACTATGGCAGATTTAGAAAATAATTTAAATATTCCTAGTGCGCATGGATTTTGGGATAATATTAAGCGCATTATGAAACATGAGACAAAGTTTGTTTTGGTGCCTGCAGCAGATTTGGGCTCACTAGAAAAATGTAGTGTTAGAAACGACTTCCAAGATTGGAAAGCAACAATATCGGAGAAACAATATTCACCACTAATTATTTGCACCACGTCCAAGGTCATATTATCAGAATTTTCTGGAGACATACTAAAAATCCAGTGCACAGATGGGGGCAATCTTGAAAATGTGGTCATAAGATCATTGCATGAAAAAGGCGACGTTGTACATGTAGGTGTTCTGGAGCCTGGTGCTCTAAAGCGCTTTATTTTGAACGAACACGACTCGATAAATTACGGTGACTTTACAGAACTCGAAAACATTGACAGTGACATGGCACGGGATATTTTTAATGAGCTTGTGGCATACAATATTTTAAACAAACGCGGTAAACTCCTTACCACTTATATTGAAATAGCCAACCGTAAAACTAGCACACAATTATCGACATTAGGAACTGCTTTGATGCAGAACATTTCGAATCTCATATATTCGAAATGTTGTTACCAATATGAGCTATTGCGCATACAAAGTGTCTTAGAAACCATAAGTCAGCAAAGCCTGAAAACGTCAAAAGAAATTTCCATTGAGCTCCCAAATAAACCATTCGAAAAGTTCATTTCCAGCGCAAAGAGCATTAGGGTTATACAGGGTGTAACACTAGATTTAACAAAGGGCAAAACATCCAAATTCCCCATGTATAAAGGCAGAAAGTGGTCGGCCAAGTCTCTTTCTAATCAAAGCGATCACCGGATTACTAATGACGATTTAAAACGCTTATTGCTGAATCCCTCTCAGAATGTTCAGAACGAATTTATAATGAAGGCGAAGAGACTGCTTGTAGAAAAGAAATGGATTGCTGACGAAAAAGCAGGCCAAATAGTACTTTCCAAGAAACAGCTTTCTGAACTTGAAAACACGTATAAATCTCCACTGAAAGATATGCAAACAGAAAACATGAACCATTGTATATTGTCAAGTGTGGTCAACTTAATACATGTTAAAATGCTGCTAAAAGATACATCCTTTGTTAATAAGTTACTGGAGCGTTTAAAGTTTCTAACAGGAATATACTCTGTTTCTGGCCGCAAAGCAGTTTCGTTCGAACCATTTACAATCGACATGTTGACTGATAAACAATTGAGCGGTATTCACGAACAGGAGCTTGATCATCTAGCCTCCTATGGTTTCGAATACATTCTTAAAGAAACTGGTCCAAGCTCAGCACTGCGCATTATCAGTTCATCGGGTATATTGCTTCTTGGGGCCGCTCAGATTGTGGGCGGCGTGATGGCAATGACAACCGCTATTGGTTATCCTGCCGCGATTGGAATATTTGGCTCTGGCCTCGATGATATATTCTATGCTCTCAAAGCATTCCATGTAAAGCGGTTTGATTTTACTGACTGGTTAAGGCACAAGATATTCACAGTAACTTTACTAGCATTGTTTGTGTCAATAGCCCATTTACACACATGCTTCATTGCTCCATATCTGCCACTCTCAAAGATTGTAGGGTATGCGGAGAAAGGAATCGGTATGCTGTTGGAGTCCAATGCTGTACTCGCTTTCATAGCATCGCATTTTGACAGTTTGAAGAAAAAGGTGACGGAAACCGTGTCCAGAAAGTATATGGAGAAGGTTAAGGAGAAAGTGTGTGCTAGTCAGCATCTCTTAGAAAGCATTAACAAACTCGCACAAGTTTATAGCACAGAAGATGCAAAGAAAATTTACACTGACGCAAGTGACAAGGCATTCAAAACTGTATTTGTAAATAGTGGTTTCTTCCGCACCATGTCTAATATGTTGAAGGGTGCAGTCGATAAAGGAGTTCCAATGCTTGTAGAGAAATTAGGCGACAAAAAGGGCAAAGTGTTGGGCATTGATATTACCTTAGTTTGTACAAAAATTGGAGAAACCTTGTTTGAAGCACTGAACAATTTGGCAGTACTAGAAAAATTACTGAAAGGGACAGACCGTTACATTGACGAAATGATATTTTCATTAGGCGTCTCCATTGACAAGAAAAATGACGTGTTAGTTTCACAAGAGCATGGGCACGACATTGATGTACAGCTTCAACAGATATCTATAGAATGTATTAGGACACACATAGAAAGCACTCTAGACATTAGAATCAACTCGGAGGCCTTGAACATTTCAATCAGAAAGGTGACAAAGTACCAGAATCGTCAAATCCATTTGGAGTTGTCGCAAAATGGCCAACAAATCATGAAACAGCCAATAGGAGCTGAGAACAACGCTACCCCTGAGGAAAAGCTTTTTCTAGCTGAGAAATCAATCATGGAAGAAAAAATTAAGGCAATGCGAGATAGGGGTAAGAAATATATTCAGTTTTATGATTGAAATTTATTTTGTATTTCTTTTTTATTTTTGTCATTTTTACAATTTAAGCAATTCGGCCAACTTCCGCGTCAGGTTCCGATGTCACTAACGGTCATGATGAAACTTTAGAGTAACCGGATATCATGGAGCTGTTCTAAAAAATGTATGGTAACTGTATACACTACTTTGGTAGTAAACCAATGTTTCAGATTATATAACAAAACTAATTTTTATACATGTTGTGTTTAGGAAGCGGAGAACAAATGAAAACCAGAGAGAAATTGGAATCACTAGTGAATACAAGGCTGGACATTTGAAATTTTTAGACGATTACAGCCATCCTTGTATATAAAAAGAAACCATTTTAATTGTGTAAAGTAAGGGACTGAAAGCAATACATTACAACGAAAATTTCCTTTTCACTACATAAATTTTAAACTGTGTATTTGTAGTCATTTTCAAATACAGTGGATTCACACATTTGTAATGATAATTTTTTTTGCATCTTTAAACGATAGTTTCATTGCAACGACTGTAAAAATTACATTTTTAGTAGACCTTTTAACCTTATCTTTATATATTTTGTGATTTTTATTCAAATAGCTTTTGGTGTATGTGTTTTTGCAACGGCATAAGTTTAAGAAAAGCAACTAGGTAATTGCTATTTTTGGTAAATACGAACCCGTGTATTTAGCCTTCCCACTTTAGTCGATATTGTTAATTTATAGAATTTTATGGTAAAAATGTTTCTTGTATAAAATTAGCCGAGTAATTAGTTAGTGTTACCTATGCGCCAATAATGTTGAGAATTGAAATTGTATTTACACAATTGTATTTATCACTGAGTGTACAGTGTAAGGCTATGATGAATAAGTTATTGCAAGGAAATCCAATGTAGAATAACAAATACAATATTTACAATAACTTGTAGTTATGACAACTATACTTTATATTTAAAACCATGATTATTTTGTTTTAACACTTATTATTATTAATTACTCATGAGGGCGGAGCAAGATAATATGGCATCATTTCCAATAACTTGTTCTAAAAATATCGTTGAGTTTGCTCTCAATTTTATGTGTCTTGCCATGAAACAACATTACTTCATTTATTTTATTTTATGTTATTGTTTAAAAAAATACTGCCCATTTAGAACAGTAAATTAGTGTACTCGGGATTTGAAAACTTATATGAATGATTGTTAGAAATAAAACAAAATGTAAATTCATTCATATACTGTCCACAATTAAATAATGTATGCTGCAAAGCAGTTCCTTCTATCACCCACGTTTCCCGACTTGTGTGCGTGGAATGTACTATAAATTAAAAAAACGTGTCGAAAAAGAATGTTTATTAGGTAGTTAAATTTTACAAGTGGATGCGACGGTGAGACCAAACTGCGATTTACATAAAATATGAAATGCAAATAGATTCAGTTTTTTGATGTATTAGATTAATTGAGTCATAAATTTTCCGCCCGGAGAATTAATTAAATACATGTTTGTATATTAAAACAATGTATGCAATTGCAACGCCAACAATGACAGCAAATAATTTAACGTGGTGTCGCGTGGTTTCCATGTCGATTTTCATGCATTTAACAGCTTCAACTCAACATTATAATGAAAAATAGATGCTACATTTCCTGGGATTATATCGATTGAGGAAAAAAGTTGAGGATTGAGGAACAGCCTGTCACTGGGAAAATTTTATATCTGAGCTTGCCTGCGGACCACAAACAAGTTAAATGCACATAGATAAGTTAAAGACACATAGTTAAATTAGTACATAAAGAATTACAAATGGTTCATGAATTATGAACATTTTAAAATTGGGTGCTCGTAATATAGATGATGACGATGATTATGATCAAAGCCCCATGATGCCTAGAGTGCGTTAATTTCTTCCATCCTATAATTAATTCCAGCTTGTACAAAATGTTGCCACGGTGGTTACTCAAAATTTAGGATAGTTTCATAAAATATTTTCTGCATTCATAATACCCCGTTTACCTGAAAATTATTATTTCCACTTATATAACCCATCTCCTACGTTAGGCTTCTGAGTTGTCATTCATTTTATTAGTAAACAAAATTAGTTCGACTTCTTGCAAAATTATAACTTTCTAGTAATAATAGACAGTTAATGAGTGAGCACTTTCCCAAGTCTCAGAGTGGTGGCCCTAGTTATTCTCCTCTGGCGTCTGACGACCCTTTCAACTATGACGTCTCAACAAGCTCCTTCGCCGACTTCCAATTGTATTCCTCCATTTCCTGCGCGTATCGCAGCTTATCCTTTTCCGCCAAAGCCTTGTAGTGATCCGCCTCTGGAAGCATCTTGAACGCAGCCCACCTCTCACTCAGTGCTTTCGTCAACTCCGTTTTGGTAAGAATTTTTCCCTGATCCTTGTACTCGTCCATGATTTTGGAGCGGTGCTCGCGCGAAAAATACTCAATTGCAAAACAAGCCCGTTTCGGAAAGTTCGGATCCATGGATCTCTTTCGACGTTTCTTTTTTGATTCTGTGGCTTCCAAAGCAACGACAGGAGGCGGACAAGGCTGGACAGTTTGCGACCCCAACTCCAATCGTGTCCGCTCCTCATCCAATGCCGCCAGGTTCTCAAAGTGGGCCTTACCTTCCGCAGGAATTTCCTTAAATATATGAACAACTTGAATAAAATCTATGAAGGCTCAGGACATTTTATTGTAAATTTGTGTAAATATTCATTCCAATTAAATTACATTCCAGTGCTTCACACACTGCTCCAAAAGTGGGGGATTGTACACCACCTCCATTTGCTCAGAATTCCTGATCTCTTCGTCACACCATTTCACAAAGTGCTGGAAGGCGGCGAGTGACCTTAACGATTCCTCCGAAATTATGACGACGCTGTTACCATCCATTGTTGGAATGTATGGGTGGGCTTGGCTAATCAAAATAATTAGATTGCTGCAATGTTTTGTATATCTGATTTCTCTATTACTCTACTGTACTGTATTACAAAATGTACATTATATTACAGTAACTATTTACCTTATCGTTTAGTGCCAAAGCGGCCGCCTCAACTATTGCTGGAGTGGGACGTTGAAAATAATCTTGAAAAGTCCAAATGTCATGGAAATTTCCATCTCACGCTCACGTCCTTTGTTTTTTCTGGCACCAGACAGAAAATCTTTGCACTTTTCCTGATATCCCATCGATTGAGGAAAAACGAGTGAGAACTTGTCACTGGTAAAATTATAACAAATGAACTTGCGTACGAAGCACAAGGATAATATCGAATTACTCATGCATACTGACTAATGACATTAGCAGATGAGTATAAAAACATAATTTGCTAACCACGTACAAGCATTTACGATTAAATTGTCGGCAATGGAGTTTGATCATGATAACATATCAGTTCTATCTGACACAATTTACTAATCACTACATCGGGCATACACAGTCGTCGCCTGTTTTTATCATTTTATACACGACGAAAACCCAAATACTTATAACATATCATACTGAAATCCAAATTGTATCATCTCGTATTAGCCAATCAACTCGTTATTACACAGACAACATTTATCTTTCAGAATTACGCAAATGGTCTGAAAAACTGGTCCAAAGTTAACCCTTTGATAGTAACGACACAGCTTTCCATGTATAAAGTAGTTGTGAAATAAACGGACTGAATGTGAGTAATACCTCTGGCTAATTAAATATTTTTAAGCGTTGGCCCAGCAGTTACTTATTTGCACGCATTTAGTCCTTCAATAAGAAACTACAATGAAGACTACCAACAGCGATGGTGGGAATGACGGCACAGGAACGACGAGTTCTGAAACACCAACTCGTTTGCCATGTCATGTCACTGCCGCGACTGTGGACAGAATCAATGCTAAAATCGGGCGGATGGAGTCGCAGATGCGAACTCTAGTTAAGGAAGGGAGGGAGGCAAAAGGTGTCCTGGACCAAGTGCTTCAGCTCGTCGTACAGCTAAAGCATCAAGTTTATTCCAATGATCCCTCAATGGGACGTATTCCAACAACTCCTCCCATTCATCGCTCCGTTCCTGAGGAACAACATTTCAAGACAGAAAATGAGACGTGGCTTGGCGCGGATCCTGATGCCGATGACATCAATATTGATCCTTCAACAGTTGGAGCAGCGGAACATTTAATAAATGTTCCGAGAAAAAGAGAAAATATTGATTCTGGCAGTGCGGTGACCACAGAAGATGTTAACCGTACAAGTACAAGTGGTAATCATGCTGAACTGCCTCTTCCACATACTGTTTCCACGAACTCTGTTGGCCGAGGTAACCATACCAACGGAAAAAAGACACGTTCTAAGAAAGCCATCGGACCAGAAAATTTTCGTAGAGACCCTGTTAATACAAATGCGGTTGTAAAAGGTGAAGCCTCAAATGATGTCACACCAAACGATAATGACGATGATGATGTTCAGATAATCGATGATACTCGCACTGAAACTGTAAGTATATCCAATAACAATTGCAGTATACACTCGACATACATATTATCGACTTTAACATATGCCATAATTAAATATCTGTATTATTTTGTAAATGTATAGGTTAAATTAACAGGTAGGCTAACTACACAGTCAGTAAGCGACCAGCATGACAACGAGCCTAAACCCACCCCAACACGTGAAGTCGAGACTGGAAATGACACCCAGAATAGAGGCAAAAGCAAGAATAATGTAAATATAAAAAATTTGACTTCGAACTCATGCTTGCAAACAATTGCATTATACATCAAGCAAGTAAACATTATTTGTTATTTCCTTGTAGGAACAAGATATTCAGACATCGGAGGAAGAGATGATCGACTTAAACGATATATTTGGTACTGGTTCATCTGTAGCAGCAAGAGCGCCCACCACGTCACCAAGGAAACGAAAACAAAATTCCGATGGCCGCAATAAAAAAATCAGTGGGATACGCAAGGCTCCGCTTAAACAAGAACCGACAGCAACCACCTCATCTTTGATCAGTGCATTTTTTGACTCGATCAATGACGACAATAGTGGCCAATGCTCAGCTTCAAGTACACCCGTTGAGCAAGGCATTTCGATTAATACATCTTCTGAACTGGCCAATGAAACCAGTAGCCAAACATCAACCCCGTCCACTACTACTCCTCGCCCTGTTAAGAAAAAAAGGTTTACCAGAAGACCAATATCTGTAAAGCAGGAAGCACACGCAATAGACGAGCATGACGTGGCAAGGAATGTGTGGAAATGCATTTGTGGACACGAAACGGAAACTGAGGCTGGAATGAGGAAGCATGTCAGGGTAAAAGGTACTCAGGTAGCCAAGTTCAAGTGTCCCCTTTGTAGCTCCAGATTCATATTCCTTGACAAGACGATTAAGACTCACTTGACCACTGAGCATGGGCTGCGTGACCTTCCGAGGATACTGCCCTACTGTAAAATTTGCCGTAAAGTGGTTCTGGTAAAGGAAGAGTTGAATAACCATAGAAACGAAAGGTAGTGTAAAGCAATTTGTTTCCATATTTATAATTGTGGAAAATGAAAACAAAGTTGAATCATAAAATTGATGCTATACTGCGTATATATAATATAATGTTGTTCATATTTTATATCAGGGGCGAGATTTGCATGCCGCGAAGAATAAGAAAGGCTAACAACACTTCCATTGGAAGCGATGCCGTGATGCCTCCAGAAGCAACACAAGAGCCTCCGCAGACTATAAAACCATCCATCAAGATTCGGTTGTCACGGGGATTGGCTACTGACGGTGACAATGATGGAGTCATTACGCTTCAATAGGAAAATATTGGACTCTGATGCTACAATGACACAAATCAGACTTGTTCGCAAGTAGTAATGCGTATACTGACAACTGATTAAGAATCTTATTGTTGCAGTGTCAAATAGCTTTTTGCGTGACGGCATCTTTATTGTAAATTAAAGTAAATTTTATGGGGCGTCGTTTAAAATTGTTTATGACTTACCCTCATAAATATGTACATACAATAAATGATTTTATTCTTACTGCGTGTTAATTTAGGTATACAATATTTATGTATACAATTTACACCTCTTGAAAATAACCAACATAAAAAATATTTGGACAACCTTTCCACCAATTGCTTAGTAACAGCAATCTATCTTTGCTTGTTCAACGACAACAGTTTTTATACATGAAAATCACTATTTCATTTCAGGTAATCGAGTACTTGGGTAATAATATTATCATCATCATACATTACATTCAGGTCAAAAATACTAAATCACTTTGACGCTGATATGAATCTCTTAGCTACAACTAAATCTTGATACATCCGGTCAATGAAATATACCGGAGTCAAGTGGCTTCTGCAATATCTTATCCAATGATGAATAACAAGTAGTGATAACTGACGCTATAATAAATAAAAAAAGAATTTCTTTAGTTCATAAATACATGCCATATAACTATTAATAATGTCCCAAAGCAATACTTTCCCAAGCCGCTAGACTACAAAAATTAGTTACACAACTACGTTTACATATTTCTATATCTCTTTTAGTTGTTGTATACATTGAATAACAAAATAAATAAATTTTAATGTATATAATGCACTCACATTTTTTACAACTTTAGCGTGCGCCCACTGAAGCATTTTCCCACATTTGGGGAGCTTCTACTTTCTTATAACCGACGTGACTGTCCGAAATTTACGAATTGCGTACCAAGTTATAAGCTTTAGTCCTTCTTTGTTGAGAGATGTCTTGCATATTTCACCGATAAACCAAATGGTTCCCAATGATAACCCAAGTCCCAATGCAAGGAAAATTGCAGCGGTATTTCCGCTCAACGAGAGGGTAAAGTCTGAACTCTTTCCAATGAAAACTTGCACACTCGAGTTTCTGGTTTTATACAGATTTTGCATCCTTCTTGTCCCGAAATATGCTTCCCGGCTAACTGAATCTCTAAGATATTTGAATATTCCTGAAAACCAAATGCCTTTGTACCTATTCAGAATCCACGTTCCAAGAACTTTGGAAAAGACCCAGCCTTTTGGATGCGAGAGAATTCCATTCTTGTTTCTCCAGAAAATGGGCCTCCGTTCCAGCTTTCGTCCAAACAAAACTTCCATTCGAAATTCAGCCTCCAGTGAGTTCAAATTATCCGACCAGTCTACTATAGCCTTCCTATGACAAATGTTCGGCAAGAAAGACACGAGCTGGTTTGTATTTTCCCATTTTAACATCTTGTAATCAGTTCCCGACATTCGACGAAGTAAGTGTTCCTCCAGGGAACCATTTTGCACAAGCGGCTCTGCTTTCATGTCAAGTAGGTAGCCAAACTCGGAGAATCTTAGAAAGTTTTCCAAACTATTATTAGTTTTGAAGCTGTGCAATGATCCAACTGCAATGTTCTTGCTGCTAAAGCTGGAAACAATTTCTCGAAGAACAAGCGTATAGTTTTTGTTCAGGATTTCACTAAATGTTTCATAGAATATGGTTTTCTTTGGGGCCGTCAGTTCCCCAATGTTGTCGCCCAAGTAACAGTAGCCAAAAATAAACACGCAAACCGTCCACAGTTGAACTGACAGCTTAAATCGGGTAAATTCCCTTTCCGTGCCTTGAAAGAGGAAAATCCTGACCACTGAGAAGACTGACTGAAGACAATAATACAAGCGCATCGTAATAGATTTGGTAGTGATTAGATCCTTTCGTTCAACATGATGAACTGCGATCATCAGAACGAAAACACCAACTATTAGAAACCAAGTGGGAATATCGAATGCAGAGATGTAGCCCTGAAACGAAATCCCGGTTTCGAGATATCCTCCATCGCAAGTGAGAAACTGAACCGATACCATCTCGGTAATTAGTGTCGGTACCCAACTTACATCGGTATATACAATAGGATATTGAAAAGAGTATTTGGGGGAGGTGTTATTGGGGGAGCCCACTTGGAATATTTTAAAATCCAAATTTCCTTTCAACTGTAACTGCGAAAATGTAAATATTTGCCTCATTCTGGCCTCAAACATTTTGTGCAAGTCGCCATTGTCGTTCTGGCTCATCAGAAGCTTGGCATTTACAATTTTGTCCTGTTCGCTATGTCCGCGAATCATGATATTTCTTATGGCAGGGATATCGACTGGAATAAGAGGTTGAGGTTGAAACAAATAGGTGCAGTATTGACAGTATTCATATATTCCTAATGTGTGGTGAGAAGTCTTTATTTCGCTAGGAACCAACAAGACCAACTTCCGAACCGGCGCCTGCTCCAGGTTGTTAGTTGTGTCCATGTGATTCGCAATGGAGGTAACCATAAAGCGAATCCAAATCATTTCAGCTTCGTCCAGGTCAAATATAGTGACGAGGAGATCGTAGGGACGGGAATAACCGTCACACATTGGCTCATGCACATTTTTCGTAACCGTAAGATGTCCCATTCTTTCGAAATCTAGGTAAGTGTTGAGCAGGTAGCGAAGGTAAAATGTGTTTAGCCTCATTTCCAACCACAAGTTCCCAAAAATGAAGTCACCTCTTGCAGGAAATACGTTCAAGTGCAGAATTCGATTAAATCCAGATGGCGCGGCTGCAGATGGCGATATATTAAAATTGGGACTGCCAAAAGTCACGCCAATTATTTTTCTGTAGTTGTAGGTTTCAGCAGGAATTAACTCTGGTCCGGAGTTTGAAGGAGATGAGATTACATTTACGCTGTGCAGTATCCCAAAAGGTAGGTCTTGTTTGTGTGGATTGATGAAATGGAGCAAGAATGGACCTGCCTCCGGGTAAAGAAAGTGTTCCAAGGAGCCCAGTATTCTCTGTGGCAGTTGGTATTGAGTCGTCAAATCCTGGACGCTTCCTTCCACGCAAAATAAACCTATAAGCAAGTTAATCAGAGATGAAATACAAAGCCTCGTAATCAGTTTATGAGGAAACAGTGATACATGATCTGATTTGAAGGTAATCATTTTGTGGAACTTTAAATGTTGAGAGCCAGCCACTACAAAATGATGTCCTGCTTGTCTGCTATTTCCATACACACTCCCGGAACCCTGGAAACTTTTATCTGGTTCCTTCCCTTACTTTTGGTATACCAGCTTATTTAATTTACTTATAAAACTTACTGGTGCATTTCGTCATCTTCCGTGTCCACTGTTCATATCCTGACTCAAAATGCATTTTAATTCCTACTAGGAATTCCTCCTAGTCAGCTTCATGAGCGTAACATCGTAGCATGCTTCATGTTTTTCCTGTCGCGTGTGGTTAGGTAGATTGTCGATGGATAGAGGTAGATGATAAAAGCAACTTTACAAGCTACCTATTTTGTACTTCCGCGCTCACTTCCTACCTGACCGCTTATATCGCTTTTCTGTTCTTCCGAGCATTCCGGTTGAACTTATGTATGAAATGTAAAATTGTGGTTTTAAGGCTCCAGTACTCTACCTACTTCAATGCAAATTTAAGTAAAAGTATTTAGAATTATGTGTGGACACCGTAGCCTTAAAATAGCGTATATGCAATTTTTCAAATGCACATGTGTACATGTAAAAACCACTTGCAAGAGACTTGGGTCCTTCAAATTTGGAAATCGTAGCAGTAACTGTTCCAAGCGTTACGACTGATTTAAAATGTTTTTATTTACCTGACCTGATGCCCGGTCAATTGAGTTCCTCTTTTGTGAAACGAGAATGAAGGTGTGTAAAAACGCAATACTTGTGCACATCACAGATTACATTAACTTTATTGTTAATGTCAACTTTTATTGGCACAAAAATATTTATCATTATTTAAATAAATACCGGTCATCTCTTAGTTATACATAATATCATCTTCTAGATCACAAAAATGGGAAATTCAGCACAAATGACAGCTGTTTTAACAGGATGATATGAAGTATTTCATGACATGCCACATGAAGTGCTATTCTGCTAATATTTGCCAGGTTCCTAAATAAATGATGACCACACGTAGTTTATGACGTACAATTCCGATCTCCAACCTAATTTTAGAAATCGTCATCACATTGTTGTTCTACGGGATGTATCTTGCTTTATACTATTGCTTATGGCAACATACTCACAACTTTTACGAAATCGTTTCCGACAGCGTAAACTTTGCGTAGCTTTATCAAGTGGAGTTACGCAAGATATGTATTTCAGCGTATATTGTCTGTAAAATTATATGCCAAGATGTCTTTTTAAAATACAGCAAAAACCTAATAGGGCACTCAGAGGGATTCTAAATCTTAACCTTCGCTCCCAAAGGGAAACAATTCAGTAGATTGTCGCCTTAGCGACTTTGGGCATGAGTGCTCGCTGTACCGGAGTAAGTTTGGGATTAATACATGGGGTATTTGTTACTGGATGCCAGTTCAGTGTACATTAGAGTTAATAATTAATGTTGAAAGCGGAAAGGGTTTATTAAATACCGTCGAAGATTCCGTCAATAATATTACGATATATTAATCAATGCAAGATCTACACTTTGTGACCCGCGACATCAATTGCATATATTTTATGGTGGCTCCTTGTACACTCTTCATGTAGTACGTGAAGCGACACTGGAGTAAACATAATTATCGAGGTGTTGAATGATAGATAACCAATGAAAACTCACTCTCTAGATAACTGTATCAGTCATGCTAAATCGCTTAGTGGAATTGGTGTGTTTTCTGTCTTTCTACATCCCCTGTATTCCTTCCATCAATTTTTGTCCCTACATTATATATATTTTAATTTAACATTTACCACAAAATCTTGCTTGCATTGCCATGCTACCAAACTTGCTTAAAACATTAGACAGCTTGCAGCGCAAAGTATTCCAGCAATATACTATTTTCCTCCACGCGTATCCTCTAAACTGGTTTAAATGGGATATAATTATGCTAGAAGCTTCTATGATAAATAACACAGTTCCTAATGCTAATCCAGTGACCAGTGCAATAAAAATAACAACAGAGTTAGCACTAAGATTTATGGTAAACTCAGAACGAGTTTCAACGACACCGACATCAATATCCGCACTAAGCTATCTTTCTTCAGCTCGAAGCCGATTGACCTTTCGTCCATTATCCAACTCAGTCAAGTAGTTGTAGATTCCAGAGAACCAAATTGTCTTGAATCTGCCCAAAGTCCAAGGATCACCCCATCCAGAGAACGCGAATCCTCTGGAAGTTGCTACAGAATCCTGATCACTCCTTGAGAATATCGGCTTGAATTTCGATTTCCGTTTAAAAACCACTCGCCGAAACTCATTCTCTAACTCGTTTATTTCATCTGACCAAGCCACAATAGCAGATTTTTTACACTCGCCGTTCATCCTTGAAAGAAACAATTCATCTGTTGATAGCCACTTGCTTATTGAAAAATTGGAGTGCGCAATTCATCGGAGTAATCTTTCCTCCTCGGTTCCGTTGACAAGAAATGGATCTGTTGACGTGTCAAGAAGGTAGCCAAAGTCAGAGCTCGTCACAAACTCCAGCAATCGATGATCATTTTTTATTTGTTTCACAACATTTTGCATGGACGGCAACTGTGCACGAGAGCTTGTTTCCAAGGAATACCGCATAAATAGCTTGTAATTTCTTTCCAAAATATCATTGAACGTCTTATAGATCACTGTCTTCTTTGGAGCTGTCAGCTCACCGATATTGTCTCCAAGGTAGAAGTAGCTAAGAGTGAAGATGCAAACTGTCCACAGCTGAACGCAAAGCTTAAATCGAGTGAACTCACGCTCAGTTCCTTGGAACAAGAAGACTCTTACAACAGCAAGTGCAGACTCGAGACATTTCCAGAATTGTCCGCGCGTGTCTGACCCTTTGGCGGATTTTGGTCGTTCCCTGTGATATACACAAACCATTAAGGTGAATAGGGCAACAACTAGAGACCACGTCGGTGCATCGAATGCAGAAATGTAGCCTTGAAAGGAGACACCTTTCTCAATATAGCCACCATCGCAAGTGATGTATTGTATCGAGACTTTATCGGTAATTAGAGTGGATGGCCAGCTGATGTCAATAAATATTATCGGGAAGAAGGGAACAGGGAAGTTTTCTCCGTCGACTTTTAATATCAAGGAATGATTAAGGGGAGTTGCGGCCAACAGTATCTGCAGATGTCGATCATTGGCGGAACTTGAGCCGATGAAATCAAAATTGTTTTCTGCTCGATTTTTTCTGATCAACTGTACCTGTGTATCCAATATTTTATTGAGGTAAGAGTAGCCACGGGTGATCAAATTTTGAATTGTTTTGTGTCCAATTTGCTTCCAGTTGGATGGATTATTACAAAACTGGCAGTAAGAATATATTTCCAGTTTACCGGAGTATTCTACACTCTTGGTTGAAACCGTGACCAGAATTTTGTGATTAAAGGGTTGACCGAAAGATTTCCAAATATCCATAAATTCGGAAAATTCCTGAGACAATCTGAAAATGTCATCGTCCTTATTTTCTACATTGGTTTCCACCAAAAATATATGTAAATCATAAGGTCGATAATACCCGTCACATGACGATTTGGAATATCTGTGAATCGAATCACTCGGCATGTCCACAAATAGCTCCTCAGAGAGCCATTGGTTTAAAAGGTATGTTGTTACAACAGGGCTCGAATATCCTCTCCACCATATGTTTTCTAGGTTTTGTGTGACGCGATTGAACGGAAATACGTAAACATGTAGAATTCTGTACCATCCTGCTTGAACATGTACAAGTTCACTGCTCTTAAATATACCGTCGGACCAGTTGATCATGCGTTTTTTATAATTGTGCACGGGAAGAAGTTTTGATATTTCTGTTAAATTTGGAGACGACACCACAACAGTTATAGACTGGGAATCATATGCGATGTTACATCGATTTGGGTTGAAGAAATGAACCAAAATGGGAGGCATTTCAGGAAATATGAAGTTTTCGATGGCCGTGGAAATTAGCCTTGATCCGCTCTGAATGTTATTGTCATTGACGCAGAGATTATGGCATTTTGCCGCATTGGCTAATAGGAGGAGGAGCGAAAACTGTATGAGAGGATATGTTTCCATGCCGATCAATTTGGAAACCATCTTATGTGGGTAAATTGTATTCCCGAACCTTTTTTTAATAAACGATAAAACTCAAAATACCGTCATGTAGAGAGTTGCATTCAAATAAAAGTCTTCCTATACTACTGCTTCCGTGTTCTCGTATACACGAGAAAAAATTCTGCAAAGGAAGGAACACGGTAGGATTTCTGCATTCTAGTCTGTCCCATATTCACTTCGTAAATGACAGTCAGATTGTATTACCAAAGTACGCGGAAGTTTTTTGAAAGATATTCACTTCCGTGACCATCGAGTATGTAGTTGCATCAATGGCTTAAAATTCTTTCAGCATAATTTTAATGCCAAATAATAAAGTCGCTGATATAACCTAGGTTGATTTGAACCCCACCTTTTCCTGCTGTACTTCCGTACTACCTCATAAATTTTCGATACGCTTCATGAAAATTGTTTTACTGGAAAATTGGTATACATCCGCTTATTGGCAGGAAGGTAAATGTAAAGACAAAAGGTACGCCAAAGTGGGGATCTGAAAATGTGGTGAACTGTTACATGAGTTTGTCGTAAGCATAATATATGTACATTTTGAAAGCACATTATTTAGGAAATCGACGATAAGACTATTGCACTATCAGGAACATAGTTGTTGGAAGTAACGGCCCTGCATATGACTGCCAGGAGTACCTTTTAATTATGGAGTAAGAGTAAAGTCATTTTAATTTATAGAAACACCTTTATTTGGTAATGTTCGTAGTAGTCCATGTAACTAATGCATTAATTTTAAATGACATTAGGACATGAGTCATGTGTCATATAAGCGTCCATATAGACTGCTATTTTATTTTAATGTAACAGTATTATAGAGGAGTAATGAGCAGCAGCAATAAAAACAAAAAGTTCTAATTAGTAGTAATAATAGTAACCACTAGTATTATCTGCCATCATATATTCGTGCTTGATGAAATGGCATTTTACCACTTCGTTCTCTTTGCCTCAGAGCTTCTCAAAAATTATTTTGGTGTGTATTTACATAACACGGCAATCAAAATAATATACAAGCATCAGCTAGCAACAAATTTTTGTATATCTGTTGACCAGCAACGTGTTACATTTCAAAGCGAACACGGTAACATTGATGAGCCTAGGTATTTTCTCAAGGCCTAATACTACCGTTCTGGAAACAAATTTCGAAAAGCAATAAAATTTCTCACAAATTACAAAATATAACTCGCACACCAGAACAAGTGAAATAATTCCAAGAACGCTGAAATGAACATAGAACACAACGACTATATTATCTATTACACGGAGAGAATGTGCTTCCGTCTTGCTACCTACTTCTGAGAGAACAATGTCATGATACATCTTTACACGTTTCTCCCACTCCATCCAGAATTTTCCAATTCCAGACTCCAGAATCCCACTTAGCCTCTTAAACACCCAGTCGCCAGGAATGTTGACGTTGTCCACGCTCCAGGATTTCCATTTGGTTGCCAACGTTTCTTCCCCAACGGACACGACATTGCGCGCAACAGTCTTCGATTTCGTTAGCTTCATTAACCTTGTCAATATTACCCCACTCTCTTCAATTAGATCTGACCATCCCAAGAAGGCAGTCTTATCGCATTGACTGATATAGTTTAGGTAGCCTTCCGGAATTCCCTCTTTCATCACATGATTCAGTATCTGTCTGTTCGTAAAATTGTACATTCTATGTGCCAATTCAGCATACCTGCTACTAGTGGCTGGTACGTTGCTGAAAACAGTTTCCTTCTTAAAAGACTCAAGCCATACGTCTTCTTCGGTTGCTTTGTATTCCTCTCCATATACTGCTTTAACCACATTGGTTCCACCAAGAATTTGGTCTAGACCTTCTTCATTTTCGTCAATAGCCTCCACTTGAGGAAAGATTGTGAACTTTTGGTCAATCAGTTGCTCAAAGTACTTAACGGGCGACGGCATTAGTGGAGAACTGAGATCTGTGATATTTTGCCCTTTATATGCATTCGTTAATACAACTCCCATCAAAAGCCAAATGGTTCCAAAGAATGTGCATTTGGAGCAACTACATCCACTTATACCTTGCTCCAGAAGAATCTTTTCGGCAAATAACTGTTTACATGAACACCCTCTTAGTTTACACGCATTCCTTAATATAAACTTTGAAAGTATTGACATTGCCGAAAGTAGTATCCAAAATTGTAAATCAAATGCGCTAAAATAGCCAATAACCGAGAGTGTCTGCAGCTCTTCCCCTTTACATGTTATAAATTGTAAATTTAGGTCATACAAACGCATGTGGACTCCTGCATCATCTCCAATGTCAAGTCGGAAAAGACAATTTATGTAGCAGTCTTGTTGCCAAAAGTTATGGCCGGCAATGGAGTCCGGGAATATTGTGGCGTTATCATAAATAAGTTGAGTTAAGGGAATTACTGCAAGCATTTCTCTTGTGAAGGTACGAAACTCAATGCGGGCCCCTTCATTTGCTTGCATTTTGTCAATTATCTTTCTTAAAGCTTCTTCGCCAAATGCTACATGTGAGAGAATAACGTTTTTATTCTTTAAATTGGTAAATTTGTAAAGAACAATTGCTTGATCTGACAGATGCTTGTATGTTTTTGGATGCTGCTCTAGTTTCGCATTTGTTTCAGATTCGGAGATGTGCAGAAACGATTCCTCATCCATATTATATATGAATCTCATGGGACGATTTGAAACGTACATTTGGCTTGGGGCAATATCATAAAATATACTCCTGTGCCTTGACACAAGTAACCTCGGTACATTTTCCTTGCTGCACGTAATGATCTGGAATGCGCCAAACTTGGACAAACGTAACTTATGCTGTGGGCAAAGATTTTTACCACCTGTACATGCAAAGTATTCGAAATTCACCCTTGCATAAGATGTGAGTACACCTTGATCTGACCATACCCGTGGAAATATCACATCCGAATGATCGTACTGATGGAAAGAGGGAAGATAAGAACTACCAATTAACTTTGGTTCAAGCAGTTGCTGAAAGTAGTACATCTGAAGGTAGCATGGTAGATTCGCAGGATGTCGTGCCGTAACCGCAAAAGCGCTTTGAGAGAATAGGGAGTCGAACAATTTTGTTGTGTTTTGGGACTCAATTTCGAAAGGCACATCTTTCGATTTAACTGATAAGATTACCCTGTAAGCCTCGTATTTATGCTGATTATCGGTGACATCGGGTTGTACAATATTATGTATGGTGTATTTTGTGAGAACGAATGGAAGTGTAGGAGGTGAGATATCGACTGATTGTGAATTAGGGAATTTGTATGTGGAGAGATGAATAATGCATCCTGAGAATATTTTCAATAGGGAGTTGAAATCAACAACGCCTGCCATTATAGTAGGCCTAGATGTTACCAACTTGTGTAAACCGAGCACCTGAATATAAATGAATCTTTCTTAATTAAAATCCTTTGCGGTTAGGAATGGTTGATGATTATATTTGGAAATTATAAAACTTTGGAATACATTTCTATATTTTAGTATATTTGCCTATACGCCATTTGGGAACAACATACAAAGGCATGGTCAATGCACTCAAAAATGAAACAAACTAATAATGCCTTACGTCTTTTTGTTGCATGCATACATTAACTTCAAGGAAACTGAGAATACGGAAGCGGTTTCGTCTCGACAATAACTATCAATTGCTGGAATATACTGCACTGCAATGTCATGAATAAATAATTACTGTCTAGCCCCATATCCTATATAACTTGATTGCCCTTTGTGGTCATCACGTAAATCTTGAGTATGTCATGTTGATATATGTAGATACATATATGCATATTAATATGTTGAAAGCTGTACAATACAGTAAGTTGGAGGAGAAAATTCGGGTAGTTGTAATACTTCCGTCTTCTCAAACATTACTTTCAATAGAGCGAAAACATTATTTCCTTGTAAGGCGATGCATTAGTACTTCTAGTACTTCTGCTCGTCTGCAACATTTAGAGTAATGAGTTGTTTCTAGAATGCGGATGAACTCAAAATTTGTCTACTAATCAACGAAAGTTTTATCTCAGGGGAAATGGATTGAATTTGCTTTTGTCCTTCCGTCCAATTTTTTCCGGAATTGTAGGACGAGTCAGGTCGGAAAAATCTGAACGTTAAGAGTTAAGATATAGATCTTCTATTATATATAATACGCATTTGCCAGCGGTAACCAGTACATTAGCAAATGATGTTAGTAGATGATTAATGCGATAATGAAACGAATACGGATCATCATATTACCACAACTTGAATCCTAATGACTTTTTGCATTACATAATTTCATGCTTACGTATTTGAGTGGATGTAATGCGCACGTGCTAAAACAAATAAGTTTACACGTGTATACCAGAATAGATTGTTGCCAAATATCAAGTAATTATGATTATTAAGTAAATTTGGATGAGTATATTATGAACATTATCTAAGGAGTATAATTATATATAGAGGCTAGCCCCTCGTGCAACATAAATAGGCACATTAGTGTAATTAGTAGTCGAGGAAGGGTTATTAAATGTATTAAAAATTAGTTATTGTGGAGTCGATTTCCATTAGAAACTAACTAAAAGTGTAGACTTTTTAAACTTAGGTAGCCACGCGTGGAAAATTATGCGTATTCCTATTAGGCAAGCTTTACGCAACAGGAAATAATAGATGGGCTTAGATCACAAAATATATCCGAAAAGCAGTAAGTAATGATATATGGCAACAGGTAATACTATCTCATAAGTCCATTAATGTACAGGATTAATTAGACAATATATTGAGAGTAAATTGGAAGCTTTGAAATGAGTGTCTATTTAAATCTGGCATATTCTACGTGTCGCATCAGTTGTCAAGTTAGTTCAACTTCATGCGTTCTACCAGCCCTTTGAACACATTTTGCAAAATGTCAAGTAAATATAGACCATCTTCTAACCCTCGAGAGCTTTTAAATTGTTTTCTCTGCATCTTTATTTTCTCATCTGTAGCCATGGCCAAAAGTACAAATTACAAGAGAGTTTACTGCGAACAGGAACTTTTCGACTTTGATAAACCCGACATTATTTCAGACGCGCTACAAAATTTTCTTTTCCAAGGAATCGCCCCAGTAGTTATTCATTTCATGAACCCCAATCATTGCAACCTTCCGTCTAATTTGGACTACTGCACAGGTGTAATTTCCGCCCCCGCGAAAAAAGGACCTGAATTAGTGAAGGCAAAACACATCTACGAACTAGGACGTAACATGTTTGTCGTCGCCGCCTCCGCAAATGAGCCTGAAGACGCTCCAGCACCTTCTGGATTTGTCCGCGTTCTACACGTTCATGTATTTCCAAATATTGAATACCCAGCGGACCTGACGAAAAGCTGGTGGGGGGATCATCTCGCAACCTTGCACACCAGATATCTCCTAAACCCTTTAATGATGGAACGAACATTAATTCGGCTGCTATTTACACAGCAAGAGCCGGCAAAATCTGATGCATATTCTAGATTCTACGACACTCACATTACTATAATGCAAGATGGTCATGACAGCAGTGAGGAAGATGTCACGATTTTCAAAACGGCGGATGAGTTAGCTGCGGCGATAGATAGTGGGAACTGGTTGGAACAAGCCTATTTCCACAAGATTCTAGTCCGTATTCCAACGTACCAAACTGAGCCATTCAAAATCTATTCGTACTGCCAGTACTGCAAAGCGCAATCCAATTGGATTGTAATAAACCACGAGACTATCAGAAACATCCTGACGCGTGGATACTCTAATCTTGACAAAATCCTCAACACAAATGTTCAACTGCTCAAATTAAATACTACAACCACCGGGATAACAGAAGCTGTCTCAAATCCAACTAATGATGCCTTGAATGCTGAAATGTTTAATGCTGGTGTCCATGGAAACGCTTCTCTTCAAATTACTTGGTATCAACCAAGACAAATGGTGGCGCAAGGTCCAAGAATCTATACAGACGTAAATTCGGCAGCCACATTGATAACCGACAAGGTAGACATGCAATTTATCACTTGCGACGGGGGGTACATTTTAAAGCATATATCCTTTCAAGGATTCGTTTCCGCTTTCGATGCCCCAACTTGGTTTCTAGTAGCAGCAATCTTTGTCTTGATGGTTGCCGTGTATCTCCAGGAACCAACTACATCGGAGCAAACGATATTGAAATCTGTGCGTCTATCCAAATATGTCGAGTCTATGCTGGCCGTCGTAAGGATTTTCCTTTTTCAAGGATCGGAACGTAAGGTTTCTAGATTCAAGCTATCCGTGCAGCTCTGGACAGCATGCATATCCATCATTGGATACTTCTACTTGGGAGATAACATTGGCGAATTATCAGCACCGAAGAAAACAATCCTGTACAAAACGTTTCATGAAATCTTGGACCGAAATTACACACTCTATCTTAGGCATGCTAGCAAAACAACAGATATGATCACTTTCGTAAAATTTTCAAGCTTCAATGATACTGAGACGAAGCGCATTTTGCAACTCATCCTATTGACAAGTTTTGGCACTTTTCTCCAAAATTATGAACCATATCGATTCAATGGCACTGAAGAGTACAATTTCATTCGTCGCATATCGGAGTCAAACTATGACTATATGCGTGGCTCCTATCCTGTGTCCCCCTTTTTTGCGAATCCTGACGGTTGCAAAAGAAAGGCATTTGTTGCATGGTCAGATGATTTGAACGAGTGGGAACCTAATTTCAGACGGGACGCAATGTTTAGCAATTTGTCAACCTCGTCCCCGATCATTTCAAAAAGTGAGCAAAAGGTCGGCTCGCACAACAAGGGATGGGTATTTGCTAATTGGGGAGATCCGTGGACATTGGGACGATTTAAGGCAGTCTTTTCATCTGGAATATTCAACCATCTCAACGAGAGTGTGAGCAGACGCAAATACTCAAAATTCAGGGCTGACGAAAAGGCGTTTGGAGTGAAAAATAAATCTGCTGGTCAAGAATCCGATGCTCTCTCTGACTTCAGTTTATCTCTTCAAGGAAATGCAATCGTTATTTTTGTTGCACTGGGCGTCGGTCTTTTAGTCGGGACCGCCTTATTTCTAAATGAAATATCTCCGCTCGCAGTACTCTTCGTCAAGAAATTCATTGAGTGGCTTGGAACAAAGCTCTTTTATAATGACGGCAGGGTAGAACTCATTGATGTTATGCCAAATGAATAGGTATACAAATCCTGCGCGACTAACGCAGAAAAAAACAGTAACTATGTACATCTGTAAAATAAACCTCACATGTTAGTATGTATATAAACTGCTATTTAAACTGATTGTAATAGATTATAGGGAAGTAATTATTAATAATGAAAATAGTAATAATAATTAGTACTAATGACAATTGTAATAGCGGCAATAAAGAATCTGCTTGATGAAATTGCATCTATCTAAATATTATTACGCTCTCTTAGCGTCAAAGGTTTTCAAAGACTATTTTCGTTATAACAACAAACAAATTATCACAATATCAATTTCTTGTTTGAAGTCTCCTGCACGTGCATTTATAGCCAATAAAACGTTAAATACTGTAACCTAAGCCACTATTCATTTGTTAGAACGGCATATTATTGATTTGAGAAAAAAATTCAAAATTCGTTTTAAAACTGGACTAGTGTTATAAATTTAGCAACGGGACAAACATGTGAGTAGACCCGCCAATTTTTATAATACATATATTTATCCATTGCATTGATGACTAGATTAATAATTAATGGATTAATAGATTGGGGATTTGTTACTGCCTACGAGTCCAGCATGCATTAAAGTTAATAAGTTATGTAGAAAGGGAAAGGCTTGTTAAATGCTTTCGAAGATTGAATCATTATTATGACCATGTAATAATCATTGCAAGAGCTCCACCCTGAGACCGGCAACATCAATTGTTTATACTGTATGGTTGATTCTTGTGCTCATGTAAGGTATTATGCGACACTACCATGGAATGAAAATGCTTATCAGGCGTTGAGGGATAAATAATCAATGCAAGCAGGCATGACTAGCGATAACACTCATGTTTACTTGTTCAGTGTTATGACAGTTTTGTACGTTAACCTGACTCGCTTTACCGTTTCCATTCATTTAACACACTACGTGATTTGTACAAATTTATTTGAGAAATCATGGCCATCTACTTTTACCCTATTGTACTTTTACCTTGAGATTGGTTTGTGAGGAGCTACATTGTAACTGAAAACTACGACACAACTTGATCTTGTAAAGGAAAAGGTTACAAGTAAATCTGTCATCCGTGGAAAATGTGTCAAATTTTCCATGTCGAAAAAATTATAAGCATAAGTATGCCACCGGAACAATCACAAACTTGCCGTTTTATCTTTCAGAACAGTTAATCTTAAAACACGGTAAAAGTAGTGATTTTCATTTTTTAAACATATCTATTACCACATGGAAATATTGTAGTAAAACTAACATTTTCCACATTTTGATTACATTTCCATGGTGTGGAACTTAACCAAAAGTAAGTAGTTTAGAACGAAGAGAGTTCCAGCTATTTAATATTTTCAACCACATGTATCCTCTGAAATGGTAAAAATGGGGTAAAATAATGTTGGAAAGCTCCATAATAAATAAAACAAATCCTATTGAAAAGCCGACACCTAGTGAAATGAAAATAACAACAGTGTTTGAACTAAGAGTTATTGTAAATTCGGTATCATTGCTGCCTGCATCGTTTTCCGAAATAAGCAATCTTTCTTCTCTTTGGAACCGATATTTGTTACGCCGGGTAACCAGATCATTCAAGTAGTTATAAACTCCAGAGGACCAAATAGTCTTGAATCTTCCTAAAATCCAAGGATCCCCCCAATTCGAAAATGCAAGTCCTCTTGTAGTCGCTGCGAAATCCTGGTCACTCCTTGAAAAAATGATCGGTAATTTAGATGAATATTTCCTTTTCAAAATTTCTCGTCGGAATTCATTTTCCCACTCGTTTAGCTCATCCGACCATGCCACCACTGCGGTTTTCACACAATCGCCGTTCATCGTTGAAAGAAACAACTCATATATTGACTGCCACATGTTTAGAACAATATTAGAGTGCGCCATTTTCCGAAGCAACTTTCCCTCCTCGGTTCCGTTAATGAGAAATGGCTCTGCTGACGTGTCCAGAAGGTAGCCAAAGTCAGTGCTCGTCACAAACTGAAAGAGTTGAGGATCCTTTTGAAGTTGTTTTAAAAAGTGTATCTTGGACGGCATATTAGCATTTGTGCTTGTCTTTAGTGAAACCCTCATAAATAGCGTGTAATTCCTGTTCAAAATATCATCGAATGTTTTGTAAAGCACAGTTTTCTTTGGAGCGGTCAAATCTCCGATGTTGTCGCCTTGGTAGAAGTAGCCAACCATAAAGATACAAACTGTCCACATTTGAACGGAAAGTTTGAGTCGAATGAATTCACGCTCGGTCCCCTGGAATAAGAAGATCCTTACTACAGCGAATGCTGACTCGACGTATTTCCATAAGTTCCTGCTTGCGTCGGAACCTTTAGCGGATTCCTGTCGATCCTTATGATATACAAATACCATTAGTGTAAAGAGGGCAGCAATCAGTGACCATGTTGGAGCGTCGAATGCAGAAATGTAACCATGGAAGGAAACGCCATTTTCGATGTGGCCCCCATCACAAGTGATGTACTGTATGGATACCTTATCCGTAATTAGTGCGGATGACCAGCTAACATCAATAAAAATTGTGGGAATAGACAACACGGGGATGTTGAGTCCGGAAACTATTACAATCTGAGTACTGTTTTGGGGAATTGCGGCCAAAAATATTTCCAGGTTACGATTATTTCCCGAACTTGTCCCTATGAAATCGAAATTATTTACAGCACGATTTTTTCGGATTAATTGTATTTGCGTATTCAATATTTTATCGAGGTCAGAGTAGCCACGTGTAAGCAATCTTAGGATTGTATTACGTTCAATTTTCTTCCAGTTCGACGAGTGATTGCAGTACTGGCAGTACGAGTACATTTCCGATTTGTCGGATCCTTCCACATTACTGGATGAAAAAGTCACAAGGATTTTGTGGGGAAATGCTTGACTAAAGTAGTTTCGACGATCCATATCCCGAGCGAAATCTTGGGACAATTTTAGGATCTTATCTCGATCTTGTTTGCTTTCAATATTGGCTTCAATCAAAAATACATGTAAATCATGAGGTCGATAATATCCATCACATACTGACTTAGAATAGAATGCATGACCCATTAGATTCTCAAAAAGTTCTTGAGCGAGCCATTGGTTTAAGAGATATGTGGTGAGAAATGCTTCCGTGTAGTCTATCCACCAGATTTTGTGGAGGTTTCGTGTGTCTCGATTGAAAGGAAATATGTACACGTTTAGAATGCTATACCATCCTGCCTGAACGTGAACTGATGCAGTTTTGAGAAATACGCCGTCGTTCCAGTGGTTAAACATTTTGTTGTAGGTGTGCAGCGGAAGCAGGTCTGACTCTTCGGTTGGCTTCGGAGAGGACACAACAACAGTTGTAGACGGTAAGTCGAATGGAAGGTCACATCGATTAGGATTGAAGTAATGCATCAAAATTGGTGCCATGTCCGGAAATATAAACTTTTCAAGTCCATCGGAAATAAACGTTGACTCCCTCAAGCTGTGGCGATCACTAAGGCAGAGATGACGGTAATTCGACATATTGGCGAGTACAGGAATTAATTGAAACTCAGTGAGAATTATTTGTACGATCAAGTTAAATATCATGTTTAGCATAAATTCAATACACGAAATTTGCTGACAAAACCCTACCACAATCTCAATTATATTGTTGTATTCAAGCACAAATCTTACTGCAACGTAGCTTTCGCGTTCTCATGCTGCTATAAAACACTCAATGTTGGAAGACAAGTCTCATGCATTGCTGCTTCCTACTTTGCTCCGATTTCAATTTGTAACTTTAAACCACGTTGTATTACTATATAGTATGCGGAAGTTTTGGGAAACAAATTCGCTTCCGTGACAAATAACTTTGTAATTACATCAAAGGCTTAGATTTCCTTCCGTATTAATTTTTAATGATGATCAGCTCTTTGATATAACAAGTTGATATGTACCCTACTTGCTACACATCCGTACTACCTTATAGCCTATCAATACCGCTACAAGAAAATAGTTTAGCTGAAGGTATACATAAGCTTATTGGGAAGAATTGAAATACGAGGGCAATCTTTTCCGAAGTCAACATAAGCGTCAAGGTAAAAATACCATGGCAACTAATTTGAAAAGTTGTGCGGCAATACTTCTTTCATCTCTTGACACAGGACAAAGGGTAAATTTACCTGATATATTCCTTGAACTATCACAGTGGCTTAATTGGACTACAACACACGACGAATTGATGTAGGTAGTACGGAAAAGGAAGCATTGCTGCTTACTACCATTCATCAGAGCACTGAAAAAACTGCATAAATATCGTCTCGGATCGACCTCAATAAAATATATTGTTTGTTTAATATTGAAGAAAGTACCCGAGATGGTAGTATAGCATTTATTTAAGTAATTGGGTAAGGAAGTACAATCAGTACAAAACCAAAAGGAAATATTTTTTTCCATATTAAGTTCTTATGCGTCCTTGTGAGAAGGGCTGCTGATAAAGCTGGCGCATTCCACTTGTCCTTCGGATATTGTTCAGGAAGTTCATGACGTATTTAATATGATGTGGGAACAAAGTTATGGGTTCGAAACAATTAGCAATGTTTCAGAATGTATTTGTTCATTTCGGGGCCCTGATTTCTGTGACAACCGACACAACAACGCAATACATGGATGTTTACTGCGAGAAGACTAACTTGCATTTCGATAACCCACCAATTATTGCCAATGCTCTGAAAAATTTCCTACTCCCAGAGATCGCTCCAGTGGTTATTCATTTCATGCACCCTAATCATTGCGACATCCCGTTTACTTTACAGTTCAGCACCAGCGTAATTACTTCACCTTCAAAACGCGAGCATGACTTGGTGCAGATTAATAAATTTATGAAACTAAACAAAGACTGACTGGCCACCATTTCGGATAACCATGAATCTGTTCCGGTCCTTACACGATTTGTTAGGATTTTACACGTGCACATCTTTCCAAATATTGTCGGCCGAACCAATACTATTATTTTTATTGCATTGAGTATTGGACTTTTAATGGCGACCGCAGTATTTCTTACCGAAATATCTCCAGTAATTCATTTCATTGAGTGGCTAAGAGAAGAGCTCCGGTATAAGGACTTAATGGTGCAGCGTATTGATATTGTGACAAGTAGAGGAAACGCATGCATGCAAATCCTGCGTGAGCAAGACAAAAACAAAGTAGGAAAAAAATCTCTAAAACGTGCACTCGTAACTCTAACGGCTCGGTAGGCTACATCCTGGAGGAAATACTATATGGTAACTTGCATTTATAAAAATAAATTTATGGTTGTACTATGTAAACCCGTCTTTGAGTAATTACTTCTACAAGTACTCTACATAATTGATACAATCATGAAATGTAAATGAAAATAGCATACGACGTACAATAATTTGCATAGATACTGCTATTTAGACTATCCTCATCATCATTATTAGGGATTTATTAGTAATAATGAAAATTACAACAAAGCGTTAAATACTACATCGTTTGTTATTACAATAGGTTATTTTTCAAAGAAATCGATTATAACTTTTCCAATGTAATCCATCATGTAAGATGTGACAGCAGGAAATATAATACCCATCCGATTTTCCTAGTATCCAAACGATTGAGGAAATAGGAGTGACAACTTGTCTTGCCACTTGTTACTCACAAACTTTTAACGAATTAGCTTGCATGTGAAACAAACATGCTCAATGAAATGTCACATTTAACTTCATTCTAATACCATTTTCAGATAAGATTAACAGAAGGAGTTTCCAAGTTAATCCTGTTCCTTCAACCAACCACCTGACAAGCGGCTTGTCACAAGCCTATGCATTGTCATCCTCCGACATTGCTAATGATTTTAATCAGTTTTCTATGATGAAGGTAGAAAACTTAATGCCTTGGCCTAATAGGATATTCGCATGAATAAATGAGTATATGTTTCTACTACGCATCCTAAATTGGCCATGATTGCGACGCTTACAGTAATTCATGCAAGTACTGTTTAATAAACAAGAGTCACATCATTCATGGACAATTCTTGCTTAGGACTGCTTTATGTAATTAATTCTTTTAGTTTAAAGTGAAAATACAATCATTGTTAGTGAGGAAATATTAATTTGTATCAACCGTGATGTGCAGTAAATTTTGTTTTATCAATCAGTCGTGTATTCAATCTTATCTTCTCCCTTGTGTCAACTATTTGCATCGAATCGTGAATTCACACATCAGCTCCAAAATTATGATTTACCACATTTTCTGGTTCCCATTACCATGACGTGACATCCGCTTAAATTCACAATCAATTTGAAGCATTTGGACTTGCAGCAGTGCAACGTTTTCCGTTTAATGCATCCTCTGAAATGATTAAAGTATAAAATAATTACTTCTGTGACAAACAAAGTAACTCCTAAGGATAGCCCAATGCCCAGTGCCATGAAAATAACAACCGTGTTTGAACTCAGGGTTATGGTAAACTCGGATATATGGTCCTGGTCTCCGGCATAATTGTCTCCAATAATCTTGTTTTCTTCTGTCCGATGCCGATAGCTCTTACGTCGATTAGCAACATCATTTAAATAGTTGTAGATTCCGGAAGACCAAATTGCCTTGAATCTACCTAAACTCCAAGGATCCCCCCAACGAGAAAACGCAAGTCCTCTTGAAGTTGCAACAAAATCCTGATTACTCCTAGAGAAAATCGGTTTTAATTTCGACAAAGATTTCTTTTTCAAAACCACTCGCCGGAACTCACTCTCCAACTCGTTAATTTCATCAGACCATGCGACAATAGCTGATTTTCCACACTCACCGTTCATACTTGAAAGAAACAATTCATCGGTGGACAGCCACATGCTTATAGAAAAATTGGAGTGCGCAATTCTTCGAAGCAACTTTTCCTCCTGGGTTCCGTTAATGAGGAATGGATCTGTGGACGTGTCGAGAAGATAGCCAAAGTCAGTGCCAACAACAAACTCAAAAAGTGAAGGATCCTTTTCCAGTTGCTCTAGAACGTTTTGCTTAGACCCCATTACTACAATAGTGTTTGCTTGCAACGAATGTCGCATAAATAGAGAGTAATTCCTCTCCAAAATATCATTGAACGTCTTATAAATCACTGTCCTCTTTGAAGCTGTCAGATCCCCGATATTGTCGCCCTGGTAGAAGTAGCCAACTATAAAGATACAAACTGTCCACAGCTGAACGCAAAGCTTAAGTCGAGTGCACTCACGCTCAGTTCCTTGGAACAAAAAGACTCTTGCCACAGCAAAGGTAGACTCGACGTATTTCCGGAAGTATCCACGTATGTCATTTTCTTGTGCAGAGTTTGGTCGATCCTTGGAATATACACAAATCATTAGGAGGAATAATGCAGCAACCAGGGACCACGTGGGTGCGTCGAATGCAGAAATATAGCCTTGAAAGGAGACGCCCTTTTCGATATATCCACCATCGCAAGTTATGTATTGTATCGAAACTTTATCAGTACTTAACGTCGATGCCCAACTAACGTCAACAAATATTGTCGGCAAGAAGGGCATGGGGAAGTGGAGTCCAGCGACTTTGTAGACCTGAGAATGATTTTGGGGAGATGCCGCCAAGAATATTTGCAAAGTAGGATCGTTGTGCGAACTTGAGTCGATGAAATCGAAATTGTTTGCAGCACGATTCTTTCTGACTAATTGTACTTGCGTATTCAATATTTTGTTGAGGTAAGAGTAGCCACGGGTGATCAATCTATGGACTGTCTTATATCCAATTTGTTCCCAATTGGACCGAACATTGCAATACTGGCAGTATGAATATATTACCAGCTTGTGAGAGTGTTCCACACTCTTGGTTGAGAACGTGACCAGAATTATGTGTGGGTAGGGTTGATCCAAATTATATATACCATCCATAACCATAGCATATGCTTGGGATACATTTAATACCGCATTCATATCGTCTTTATTTCGTTCTATGGCATCGACCAAGTATATGTGCAAATCATAAGGTCGATAGTATCCGTCACACGACGACTTGGGATACGTCGGGTTATTCATTACATCCGTAAAGAGATCTTGCGACAGCCATTGGTTCAAAAGGTATCTGGTTAGAAAAGCATCCATGTAGTCTCTCCACCATATTTTGTGGACATTTCGTGTGTCTCGATTGAAGGGAAATACATAAACGTTCAGAATGCTATACCATCCGGTCTGCACATGGACAGATGCATTTTTGTGTAATATGATGCTGTTCCAGTTGTACGAAATTGCGTTGAACGCATCAAGTGGAAGCAGGTTTGAAATTTCCTTTAGCTTCGGAGAGGATACAACAACGGTGGTAGATGGCAAATCAAATGGGAGGTTGCATTCATTTGGATTGAAGAAATGCACCAAAATTGGAGCCATTTCCGGAAATGTAAACTTTTCAAGAGCATTCGAAATCAGCCGTGATCCGCTCAAACTCCGGTCATCACTAACGCAGGGGTCAGGGTAATTCAACAAATTGGTCTGTACAGGAATTATTGGAAACTGAATCATAATTATTAGCGTTATCACGACGCAGCTAGAAGTCATCTTGCGCGTCTTTGCAATATCAGCTGTAATTCTGCAAATACACGCTACCGCCCAATCAATGATACACATGGTTTTATTCAAGCACAAACCTTGCTTCATCGCCGGTTTCGTGCTCTCATGTGGGGATAAAATGTCAATGTGGGTTGGAACATGGAAGTATTGCTGCTTCCTAGTCTTTCTAGATTTCATTTCGTTAGTTGAAAAGTTTGTATTAGTATATTGTTTGCGGAATCATTTTTCTGAAAGATATCTCTTCCGTGACAATCAAGTATGCATTTGCATCAAAGGCCAATATTTGTTACTGCACACTTTTCTAATTGACGATAGCCTTTGGTATAGGCTGGCCTGATTTGTACCCCACATTTTCTTGCAACTCTTCCGTACTACCTAGACTACTGCTCCAGTGGTACTACAGTAGCTGGAAGTTGATTTTTTATTATTTCCGCCCCTCATGCAAGCGATAAAATATTCATGGTAGTACGGAAAAAGGAAGCATTGCTGCTTCCTATTATTCAACAGAGTACTGAAAAAATTGCACGTATATCGCTTGTCTACGTAACTAAAATGTTGGATTGAATAATATTACGGAAACAACACCAGAAGGATGTATATGAGTCTATTTCTATAACTGTGTGATAAGCATATTATGTACAAAATTTTAAAAGAAATATTCTTGACATAGTAAGTTATTGTATTTCCTTGTGAGTTGGACTGTATACCAATAAAGCTGTCTCACTCAACTTATCCTATGGGTCGCCAGTTGTTGAGGAAGCCCATGATGTAATATTTCATATTTTCTGGGAACAAAACTTATGGTTCCCAATAAATTAAAAATGTTTTCGAAGTTCCGAATGTCGTTCCCATGTGGGTCCTATTTTCTGCAGCCACAGTCACTACGGCACAACATAGTAGAATATACTGCGAGCTGAAAAAATTCCATTTCGATAACCCATCAATTATTGCAAGCGCTCTGAAAACTTTCCTATCCCAGATATCGCCTCAGTGGTTATTAATTTCATGAATCCAAATCATTGCGACATTCCGTCTACTTTACTGTTCAGCACCGGTGTCATTTCTACACCTTCAAAACGTGGACTTGAATTGGTACAAATTAATAAATTTAAGGAACTATACAAGGGCTGGCTTATCGCTATTGCAGACAATGACAAATCTGTTCTGGTCCCTACAGGATTTATATGGATTTTACACGTGCACATCTTCCCAAATATTCTCGGCCGAGCCAACCCCGCAAAGAAGTGGTTGCTGGACCATCTTCCAACGATCCATACAAGATATCTCTTAAACCCAATGCTAATGGGACGAAGCTTAGTTCGGCTCTATTGGGCCCACAATGAACAAGCAAAATGTGACGCTTATTCTCGATTCTATGACATTTATTGGAATCTGAGGAGTATCCAGTTTGGAATGAAGTCATGTTTGAAATGCAGCTATTGTCCGACGCAGAAAAATATCTAATTGCAATCTTGGGATGCATAATTTAAATTGTTACTGCAATGAGAACTGGTGTGTTGAGTGTTGTCGTGCCCCCTCCCGTGTTGTAATTTGTATTCAGGTATTAATTCCATCGCATATAAACCAACAATATAACTTATTTTTTGTTTAATAAACGCAAATAGGCATGGCATAAATATCGACATTAGATGTTTTATGAAGTTAGTGTAGAAATACGGTCATTAAGTTAGTATCTTGCCTAAAATAGATTTAATCAATACTATTTTGTTAGATAGATGTAACGATCAGTTCGGTATTAAATAGGCCTTATATTTGATTTCAACATAACCAAAAATATCTCAGTGTATATGCTAATAATAGTGATAATAATGGTTAAGTATAAAGTGGATATTTGTGTATGCAATATCAGAAGATAATGAACATATTTTGTCCTCTACTTAAAGCAAATAATGTATAAACTTATATAAACTACCTAATTGTTAATAAGAAGTTCACCCACGTAAAAATAACTCTGGTGAAAAATGTGGTGTTTTCTATGTTTACGCCAAATGAGCGCATATTCATATCACCCAAATGAATGTCTTAAATACTAATTAGATATGCCATTTCCTTGGTAGCTTATAATTTATTTATTTAAGCAGCCATCGTATATCCGGATTGTCTTTGTGCAAATGCACCACCTCTGAGCTGCCATACTTCAGATTAGAGTTTATTTGCAGATAGAGTCTTAGCGTAGCATTAGCCAAATAATTTAGTAAATTCTGCGGAGCCAACAATATATATATATTTTTGAAAGTTGCCTCGTTCGGTGAAAACATCTTTTCTTGAAGACCATAAAAGATTGCA
Organism: Sinella curviseta; assembly: GCA_004115045.4. NCBI lineage: Eukaryota > Metazoa > Arthropoda > Collembola > Entomobryomorpha > Entomobryidae > Sinella > Sinella curviseta. Next base: position 50,482,053 of record CM065489.1, on the reverse strand, counting down.
ATCGGAATTATAGGAGATATAAAATGAGAACAAATTAAGTTAATTAATAGTTGAGTGGCTAAAGGAGCAGGAAACAAATGTTTGGATTATTTTACAGAAAGTACCCGAAAAGAGGGAAGCAATTACTTTAGGTTTTGTATGAAATAATCACTAACGCACATTAAATTCAACGCAGTAGTATTTTGATTCACAGTAAAGTAATTAGCTTCGCTATGAACTTGTGCCTAAGCTTGACATTTAGTCTCACACGTGTATTGATTACCTAGTTTGCCACAGTAGTTCACTAGTATAAGCTATTGCGTCTACTTCGACACAACTTCCCATAAAGTTAGAAAAATATAAGCATTTTCTGCAAACCAAAATGTTTGAAAGTATACTCCTTTCCACCTGGATCTTATCCCCCGTAGCTTTCAGCGCAGCAAAACACGCAACAGTTGCTTGTGAGCAGACCTTTAGTTTCCAAACCCCAGAACTAATTTCAAATGCTCTACAGAATTTTCTCTTTCCTGAGATAGCTCCAGTGGTGATCCACTTCATGAACCCAAGTCATTGCGACATTCCGTTAAACTTTGAGTTTGGCACAAGCGTAATTTCCACCCATACGAACCAAGGACCTGAACTAATCCCTGTTGTCGCAGCTTGGGCTTGCTTGAAGACGGAGCGCAGTCTAGCGTACATTATATTTATTATGTATTCATGTATTTTTATGTAAAGTGAACGCAATGAAATGTTCGCTTCTTTTGTATAATTGGGCGGGTGCGGCATGGTTTGGAGATCGAGTTCTTTTGTTCTTTCTGTTCTCCGTGCCGTTCAGTCTAGTAGAAAATAAGAACGAAGAAAAAACTAGAAGTAGTTCAGTAGAAGCGAGAGAGAATAAAATTCTTGAGTATAATTTGTACTGACGGAAATAATTGTAATTTTATCGATTAATTGTTAATAAATTACAAAGTAACAAAATAATTGTTGGTATTATCGTGCGTTATCTTCGATAGTAGGCAATTATTTAATTTTCATCCTAACGTGTCGTGTATTGCGTAGGATAGATAACTTTAAGCGTTGACGTACGCATCAGATTAGGGTTATCGAAGGGAGCATAAGATTGTAGTCGTCAATCGCCCAACTAAATACGACACCTGTCAAGCTTCTTGATGAATATATGAGAAATCCATTTGTTTCCATCGAGGAAATTACCAAAGCTACACCTGCACCCTCGGGATTTGTCCGAATTCTCCATGTTCACATATTTCCGAATATTCAGAATCCGTTCACAAAGGAATGGTGGTGGAATCATCTACCAACTACGTATACCACATATCTTTTAAATCCGTACTTAGCAAGCCCTAGGCTAATTCGCCAATGGCAGAATCGGCAAGATCAGGTAACATGCGAAGGATACATTCGGTTTTACGACGTCCATATTACCCTAATGCAAGTTTACAACGACACGGATGAGGAGCGCAAAACGATTTTCAAAACAGCGGACAAGTTGGCGTTTGACATTGACAACGGGAACGTGTTGAAGCAAGTGCCTGTGCACAAAATTCTCGTGCCGATTTCCACACAAAAAGCTCCCAAAATCTATGCATACTGCCATTACTGCAACACTCAATCAAATTGGAATCAAGTAGACTACAAGACTGTTCGGAATATTCTCACTCGCGGACATTCACATGTGGACAAAATTCTCAACACCGAGATACAACTGGGAAAATTCAGCCACGAAATGGGAGAGCTGATACCATTTGTTCCAGGACCTGAGGACTACGACTTGAATTTTGAAATCTTTAAAGCTGGCGACCCACGAAATGCTACATATCCCATTCAAACTGTTCCGGTCGAACCATTTCTATTGCTTTTTCAGGTACCCAGAGTCTACATGAACGTCCACTCAGGAGTGACATTGATAACTGACAAGGTCTTGATGCAATTCATTACATGCGATGGTGGTCACATCGAGAAGCATATTTCCTTTCAAGGCTTCGTTTCCGCTTTCGACGCACCAACATGGTCACTAATAACTGCCGTCTTCTTCCTGATGATTGTCGTCTATCACAAAGATGGCAGCAAATCTAAGCAGGCATTAGGGAAGTTTGTACGCATTCTTACATATCTGGAAACTACGTTGGCGGTCTTACGGATTTTCCTGTTCCAGGGTACCGAGCGGAAAGTTACAAGATTCAAGCTGCCAGTTCAACTATGGACGGCGTGCATATTCATAATTGGATACTTCTACTTGGGCGATAATATCGGCGAATTGTCAGCACCAAGGAAATTAGTTTTCTACAAAACCTTCGACGACATCTTGGCCCGCAATTACACATTCTATTTCAGACCTTGTGGAAAATTATCAGCTCTATGGCTCGCAACGACCGGTCGATTCACAAATTCAACTGCAACTGAAAAGCTATTTGGCCTGATCCATTCCACAAGTTTGGGCTTGTTTCTCGAAAACTATGACCTAGTAGGAAACAACGTCACAGAAGAGCACAATGTGATTCTGCGTCTCTCAGAATCCAAGTTGGTTGACATGATGCAATCCAACGTGAGCTCCTATTTTTCCAATCATGACGTTTGCAACAGAACGGCCTTTGTTGCCTGGTCGGATGATTTATACGAATGGGAACATAATTTTAGACGTGACGCTTTGATAAGCAATTGGTCATCATCGCCCCCAATCGTTTCAAAAAGCGATCAGGGTATTGGATCGCACAACTTGGGCTGGACATTTGCGTTGTGGGGAAATCCATGGATTCTGGGACGATACAAATCCATTTTTTCATCCGGAATCTCCAACTACTTCAATGAGAGTGTAAGCAGGCGAAAGTACTCAAAATTCCGAGCAGAAGAACAGACTTTTCGGGAATCAAATAGGATAGCTTTGGAAAATTCTGATGAGCTTTCAGAGTTTAATTTAGATCTGAGCGGAAACACGATTGTCATTTTTATTGCGCTGGTAGTAGGTCTTTCGTTGGGAGCGGGTTTATTTCTTACTGAAATATTTGAGGGTGTAATGAATTTCTTTCATCTGGTAATTGAGCGGTTTAGACAAACTTTCTGGGTTGAAGATTCAACGCTACTGCATATTTACAACGGTCTCATTTCTTGTTGGCAATATAGTTGCTGTAAGAAGCAAAGCATAACAAATTTTTAATTGCGAAACTAGTGCACCACATTCTTGAACGTATTAACATATATGCTTTTAATGTGATACAGCACAATAATTTATGGCTACTATATGGCGTTTCAGATTTAATTGTATAGCCATGCAAATTTATTAACGTTATTTGATAGAGATTTTGTTAACTTGAAAGAAATACCATCGATTATTTGTCCTTCTAATCTAATTACTTGATCCATTTCATTTACAATCGCATCCATTTGCGCGATTTTACCCATTTTCAAGTTTCTAATTACTAGTGCTTGAAGTTCACCCAGATGGTAATAAACACATAAATCATATAAATTATTAATCGTTGGAAATATCATATTTGAAATTGATGTTTCTTGAATTTTTTCATCAATGCACACATCTTTCCTAATTAATCGGATCAAAATGAAGTACGACATTAGTGCACTTTAGCAACTGTTGTATTTATATATTTCTACATTCCACGGGTTGCTCGTGTATGTAATATATTACCAATACGTCTCGCCATTAATATCAGAGTAAAATACTTAGTGCACTTAATACGACATTAGCATACAGGAAATACGTAACTTAAATTTAATGGAAATTAATTCACTCTATTTCATTATTTATATATAAATCAAATTTTGTACCCCGCAGGTACGCACGTGGCACATTATACTAATTAATTTTGGTGAAAGGTGCATAAAGTGTATTACATATTTGGATCAATGCACAGGAATGGTTTTTCGACTGATCAGATGACGACGACATGTGCGGTGTTCGAGCCAATCAGAAATAATTTCTTTCGCAATATAATGCAGAAATACAGTATTATTTACTACATAATACATAAATGAACATGGTTAACATAGTTGATAGAACAAATGAACTATGTGAGAATATTCTAAGATACTGTACATTATGTTCTTGCATGAATTTCGTGTAAAATGAATAATGTAAACACGGTATATAATAACTTGTGGAAATGCAAGCTAATCCAATAGTGTAAATATTCGTGCTCCTTCCATGCTGATATTTTTAGCCATTACTTGAATGCATGAAACAATGATATCCATTCATAATTTTTATGGCACATTCTAGATAATTCCGATAGGATTACCTTCGAGTTGTACCTAACCAAGAAACACAGGATCATTGTTCCTTGAAACGAAACTAATAAGCTATCCTCATGCGTGCGAGGAACATAACAAGGAACCCAAGACACATCTGTGATGTGTGTGCGCGGTAGTCTTGCTCAGCCCGAGAGTGTCCTACGACGCAATTATAATCTCCTTCTAGAACAATAGCGATAATCTTTCGTAATACAATGGACAAGATAAGTAAAGAATTAGAGAAAAATTGTAGTGGCCTATACCGCAAGTACTCATTGACGATTTTTCTCTTCAGCAAAATATTAAGAATGACGAATAAAAAAGTGATGCAGTTATAACACAATACTGATTCACAGATCAATCGCACGGGCCGTAGATTATTGAACGAATATGATCAAAGGGTAGGAGTGATTGTATCCTGTAACACGGAACTATCAAATTACAGTTACTAACTATAAAAGTTATCTTAAAGTATTTGCTCTCGTCAGTAAATGAATCCCTTCAAATAGCAAAGAAAATTACATGATAGGAACTGTTCTAACTGTACATTATTTAGGCTCAGTAGATACAGGTTTCAAATTGGACATTGACTCATATACAATAATACATATACATAGTTTCATAACATTCATGAATTTGATTAAATATTCAACATAAACGATATTTAAAAATCATCAAATAAGTATATGGATCGAGACATATAGGACATTTCCAACCTTTGTGTAGTTAATAAGAATTGCATGATAGAAACCCAGTAGACCCAAAATTGTAATTCGTAATGTTTTACTTTTGACTGCTTCTAAAGTTCTTTGGTAATAAGTTTTGTACTTTATTTTATTTTATTTAAAAATTATTTGGAACTTGCGGTGTATGCTACTACTTGTTTGTGTCTAAGCTGTACCCCTTTTCGTCCATTGTTCTCTAAAAGATTATCCCTATTGTTTGTGCGGAGCTTATTTTTGCGGCATTCACTACTAGCGGAGAATTCCAGTGATTCGTGTGCGCAGCAGCATTTTCCCCAATTTCTCATTTTCTTTGCACTTATGTACGGATTATTGCGACATTGTTTAGTTTCACAATCCTGTAGTATTTTTCCATAAGGTTGGCAGCATAAAATATCCTCCTAAGATAACAAACGAAGCATTGTTTAGAAATGCTTCATCACAAGTAGTAAAACAATTCCGGATCTGTAAGGCAGAAGCATTTTCGTCGCGCTGCACTGAAGCAAGTCTTTTGTTCATACATGAATTGGACTGACAAAATCGTCGGGTTCACCGAATCAACTATATATGTTACAACATAGCTACAACTTTTGCTTCTCAGTTTATCCTACAGCAGACAGCAGTCAACATTTTGGTTCAGGAGAAGGAGGTAGTCTGCACAATCAGTACCACAAAAGCAAGGACGGTAGTGTGAGATGGAAATTTTTCAAGATATTTGCACATTTCCAGAATATTATCAACCTCCAAATCAAGCAATAATTGAGCTGGCCGCTGTGGACCTGCATGATAAGGTAAATATTTTATTCATTGATAGTATTTTGAGTGATTAATAAACAACACAGTGATAAAAACGATGTAAGTTTCATGGACGATGCTGGCGATTGGTGTTGGTGCTTCCGTTTACCTTAAACATGAATAATTTTTGTCTTCCTTGAACATGGGCAATTGATTTGTAGTAAAGAAAAATAAGAAAACACGTCAGAGCAGTTTTTGGTGACCAGTGAATAGCAGCAAACATTTTGTTTGTTTTTACTTTCGTCTAATCTGTTACAATTTTGTTGCTTGGTTTAGCCTCGTCCTACACTGACTCTCGCCGCGATGGATGATGACTGCGTGGTCATTGATTCAGAAGAATCCTCAAGGTCGCTCACCGCCTTCCAGCATTTTGTGCAGTGGTGTGACGAGCAGATCAGGAATTCGGAGCCGACGGAAGTGTTTTACAATCCTCCGCTTTTGGAGCAATGTTCCAAACACTGGAACGTAAGTTAACTGGAATGAACACTTAAACAATCAATCAATCTACCGCCCTTACGCTTCATAAATTTTATCAAATTGTTCATATTTTAAAGGAAATTCCTGCCGAAGGCAAGGTCCATTTCGAGAACCTTGTTGCATTAGATGAGGCGCGCTACCGTGCTGAATTGGAGACGCAAAGTATGGATCTATGCTCTCCTTCTGTTGTTGCAGTTGAAGCCACCGAATCAAAAAAGACACGTCGAAAGAGATCTATGGATCCAGACTTTCCGAAGCGGGCCTGTTTCGCAATTGAGTATTTTTCGCGGGAGCAACGCTCCAAGGTCAAGGACGAGTACCTTGAGCAGGGGAAAAGTCTGAGCAAGACGGAACTGACAAAAGTCCTGAGTGAGCGGTGGGCTGCCTTCAAGATGCTCCCAGGGGCGGATCACTACAAAGCATTGGCGGAAGAGGATAAGCTGCGATATGCACAGGAAATGGAGGAATACAAAAGGCGGAAGGCGATGGAACAGTCTCCTAGGATGGAGGGGGAATTGTCATAATTTCATTGATTTTCTTTCAGTAGTGTGCATATTGTATTATTCCGGAATTTGAAACTGATTCTATTAAACTGACTAAATCGACAACTGCCGAGATATCTACGGTGTACATGGTTTATAAATTGTGTTAGGTATGGATAAAAATTAAGTTTTCGTTATTCCGTTTGCTTTGACAACTCGGGCGATAGCTTATTTACAGAGTTATGCAAAAATTGAAATGTTGTGTCAGTTTTATTCGAGTTTCAGTAAGACGAATTTATTTCCAGCCGACAACATAATATTTTCATTGATAATTTTATTACCACGTAAATTTCAGCATCATTTTTATGCACAAACTTTACAACGAAATAATTTAAGTAGGCTTATAAAGTTTCAATGTAATTCATTAATTAATATTTAAATTAATAATTCCTTCAATTGTTGCATTGAGAAATGTTTACTATCAGTTCATAGCTACTGCAGAATTTATGTTTCAGCGATCTTCGATCACCAAATATATTTGTAATCTTCATTTGTTCAGTGTATTGAGGAAAAATTTGTGCATTGCTGACGTCTGAGTTTGGCATTACTGTGACAGAGGAAATTGCTTAAGTGCGTTGATGACGGGTCGGAAAAACTTTTCATACTCAATTTCAATTGACGTAAATATATTTGCCAGGCATCTGGCGCATCCTGCCCAATATTCGTCACATCTCATATAAGCAAGGCAGTCAGAAGCCGTTCTTGAACCGACAGGCCCACAAACAACGGTGTCTTCAATAATTATGTCGTAACCGATAGAACTCAACTTACCTTTCACAAACGAGTTTTTCCGCTGTACAATCCCCTCCTTCAAGAATCTCTCATTGAGTTCTGCCAGCCCATTAATTTCGGCAACCAGCGCTTGTCTGGCGTCGGACCCATTTCTAATTTCATAAGCCAATGTTGCTACCGATAAGTAAACGGATGAAAATGACACGAGACATGGACTGGAGGCAATTTTGTTCTGACTAAACGAGTAGTTGTCGTCCTCCAGTAGCGCTTTAATCTCTTCGCAAGAGTGCAGCGCCGGCTCCAGTGCACTCAATCTTATCGCTGCTGACGTGGTCGGTGAAAGTATTACTTTCATTCGATTGCTTATGACGCGGAGTTTAGCTATCATTTGACTGGCGGAATGTATGGCAAACGCTTTGTCAATTTTGGCGTCAATCAGCTCCTCTGTAGACATGGATTGCTGAAAGAGCTTCAGAATAAATTTCAGTCCTTCGTAGAAAGTGTCTAGACCCGGCAATCCTTTGGATATGGCTGAAACGGAAACATCGGCTACTCCAGTCAATATACCCTGAACGTTAGAAGCAGCTTCAGAAACTTGATCGGATTTTATATTTCTGCTGAACAGCTTTTGAATATAGCACCGTTGATCATAAACTATGGGTCGTCTACAGGAACTAGCGGATAGTGTGGCGCCATGAAAATTGAGCTTGGAAAGGTCACTGACTTGAGAGTTATTGGAAGTGATTTCTAGAAATGCGCCATTACACGCTTGTCCGTCGTAAAGGCGGATGCAAGTATCGTGACTGTCTACTGAGTTAGCCCGAGTGTGTTTATTGCCACTCCTTCTATTCCACCAATCGCCCATTGTGACGCACTCGTCATTTTGAAATGAGAGGCATTGGTGGTACCCATTGAAATTTTGATGCTGATACATTGTTACACAGCCGGCATTACCGGTACAGTTGGATTTGCTGCACTTATCGTAATTGTCCACAGTTGAAATCGTTTCTGAAGAGAAACCAGTAATTGCAATGGTCATTGTGATTTGTTTATAATTATGTGATGTCATATTCTTATGAAGGTTTCAAAACACGTTTCGTACCTCTGTCACAAGTTCCAATTGAGAATGCCCTGTTGTTCCAGTTTACTTTACTTAGATCGTCCGTGTCAAGGCTTCCGGTCTTCAGTTCTAAAAAGTCCCGAATACACTCTCCATGTTCATAAAGCCGTATGCAGGAACCATTCGTGTCCACCGAAGACACTCTGCCACGACCCCACCAGTTATTGAGTGTGACACATTCTTTCTCTCGGAATGTTACACAAGTGGCCCATCCACTATAGTTGGTGTATTGATACAAAGTTACGCATGCCTTTTTACCGGCACAGTCTGATGGACGGCATTTCTCGTACCCGGAACAAAAGGAGGACGCCTGAGGAGCTGAAATGAAGAATTACACGGAATGAGCTTGTAAAAAGTAACACCGCGAATATATATCATTGATTGATTTATTATTACCTCTGTCGCAAGTACTGGCCGAGCTCATTTTGTTGTCATAATATATTTCACTGAGGTAGTCGTTGTTAGCACTGCCGTTGTAAACATCAATGGTCTCCCCTCTGCAACCGACTTCAGAGTAAAGTCGCAAACATGTTCCGTGAGGATCCACACTCGAAACTCGTGAACTTTCCGAAAGCAAGTTTATCCACCACCAGTTCAAAGAAACGCAGTCGTCCTTTTGGAGAGCGAGGCACTGAGACCAGCCGCCAAAGTTCCCATGCTGATACACAGTCAGGCAGCCAGCTTTATCGGCGCAATCGGATGGTAAACATTTGTTGTAAATGTCTCCGGAATCTCTGTAATTTGTCATTGCTATCACTGAGGATGAAATGCAAAACAAATAAATTAATTTTTTGTATGTGCGTAAATGTTGTAATAACTTTATTCTTTCTAGAATCTCTATCGAATATATATGTTACCAAGAAAATTAGTCACCATTCGCGACGTTACTAACACACGAAGAAGCATTATTTCTGGTATTTTGTGGCAGTCAGAAAAATTTTGCATCTAAAATGGGAATATTTGCAGTGTGAAAAAATGGGACGTTGGATTAAGTATGCCTGCGAGTGGCATGACGCTAACTTCTTAAATGAAATGAATTCTATTTTGCATGAGAAACTTTGCGTTGTGTAAACATTCACAATAAAACGAAGATAATAATACTCAATTCCAAGTAACGTCTTATCATTAAGGAATGTGATAAGGAATGTACTTTAAAAATAATAAATGTAACATACTTTACTGCTTGGCTTTCTGGCAATGTACACAAACATGTACATGTGTAACAGATTACAATTTCAATTGAGCAGATCAGCATGTCAAAGTGCATGTCAATATTCGTAATATAATTATGCATTTAATTATTGATCTTTTTGCAAATTGCGTGTATCTTAATTTAAATTATTCTTTGTTGCATACTCATGCTACTGAAGAGGATTTGCGATCAAAATGTTACGTAACAAATTAATTTTTTATCTGATTCATCTTGCCAAGTACGTACATAAGCAAACTTTAATATAGGTATATTTGAGTTCTTCACTAAGGATTAGGGTTTGGGACGTTAATTTTCGACAGATTCCAATTTTCTTCAAATGTGCACAGAAGTTACCTGTGCTCCAACGTAAATCGCATTTTTTTCTTTGGGTCACAATCATCTTTAGGAATGACAACTGTGTCAAAAAATTGAAATTATGTACTTTAAGTAGCAAGAGTTACAAAGATTTTAAATCTTATTTCACCTCCGAGTTGACGCGCGGTTAAATTTTACACAAAATGAAGCAAAACGGTTAAAAATGTGAGCAAAATAGTAAGTCAAAATTATTTGGGAGATTTTATCGAACAACACAAATTTAGATTGTAAATATCAAGAACAATGTTTGTAACAACTTGCAATTGAAAACAAAAATATGTTGCTGTATTTTTTTCTTTAAGTTGAATTAAGATATCACTCAGGTTATCTTGTTGCTCTCCGACTCCGCACATGACCCCATATTCACAACATCTCGTCATATGACAAGTTGATGTATTAAATTTTTGCGCTGCTTGCTGTGTTGCTGTGTATATGAGTATCGTAGCATAACTTTAAGAGCAACTACGTAGCAGATGTCCTACATAAATTTAGATTTATGTTAAAGGTCACAATGAAAAATAATGCAGATAATGATGGAAATTGTTTGTCCATTCGTGGACTTCCATTCCATGGGCAGCCAAGATGAATGCATCAATTACAATAGGCGATGTCATTACTCCTATATTTGCTGTTGCATTTGTTCTTGTGTTTTCTTATCAATGCGTAAGAACAACGCTTTTTCGCATGTATTCGCGATTGTCAAGTATCTGAGCTCAAAGCAGTTTAATAGAATATTTCACAATACATGTATTTCTTCTAAATTACACATTACGTAATAAATGATATTTACATTAGAATTAAATTGACCATCATATTTACCGCAAAGTCTAGTATGACAAGCGGCGTTGGTGACTCAAAGAAATTGCAGTTGGAAAAATAAATTTTAAATTCTGGAAGTGATCTCCAAAATCTCAACCAAATAATTTGCGCTCTTCTCGGTACATTACTATTATTAGCCATTGCAACGACTATCATATCATGTGCAAATGTTTTCTTCATTCTTCTACGATTTGCATAAATTCGGACAGCGTAAATAAAGCAAAGCGCAATAATCCCACAACAGGTGACAAAGATATTAAGGAAAAGTAAAGTAATTGCAGGATCCATTTTGTCAGCATGACTAACCAGGAGACAGCCGGACCAAGAAACTGAAATAGGTGGAATAATTACATAGCCCATTATGATGCTGGTTTTATGTAACTGGTTGTATCTATTCAATATAAGCTGAAATTGTCTGATGGTGCAAATTATATTCCACAGTTGGCTTCTCTGCGACAATGTGAAGTTCACTTTCCTGTGAGAGAAAAATAGATGTAGAAACATGCATATAAAATATCGCTTTGATTATTGAAAGTATTTTGAAACACCTTTTGATTGTGATTAGCATTAGATAAAGACAAAATGTTCCCGTGATCACGTGGACAATGATAATTAAAATGACCATATTTGGAACTATTCGGGATGTAGCGTATGCGTACACAAATGACCCCAATCGGGAAAATATTTCGTAGACTACACTATATTTGGGATGGTTTCCTTCAACGAAATTTCTAACACGACGGAGGATTCCACCAGGAAGCAAATTTGCTGCTGTCTATGGAAACAGTGCTCCACTTAATTCTAAGGCAAGTGATCCAGAAGCAATGCAGGGTGACAGATATTTTATGCCCAGTTTCACTAGATTGCACTCGGACATAATTTTGGGGTTGTAGCCATAAACAGAGTTCAATTGTTCAAATAATATTACATCATTAAACCATGTAACAAAATCCGGTGCTAGAATAAAGAAAATGTAGCGGTATATCGCAAACAGTGAAAAGGCAAGTGCCATGTACAATGCCATAAACTTTTCACCAACTGAATCTGCTTCACATCCTAATTTATAAAAGCTGAGGAATGCTACGGAACAAAGAAAAGTAATATGCCATTTGTACTGCCTGTGCTGTGGTTGTGCAATAAATTGCGGCATACCATTCACATAGTTTGGCCCTTGAAATGATGTAATATCTAAGAGATAAGGCGCTGAGAACGGGAATATGGTAAATCCTTGGACAAATTCTAGTATCTTCGATACTTCGACGGAAAGATTGGAGGAAACAATCATTTTGAGAAAGACGAGCACTAATGTGGATTGAACGGGAGTTACCAAACAACTATTTCGCATTTCGTAACCCAATACTATATTTGTAATTTGGAAGTTTTTGCAGCGAACATGGCATAACTATCAAATTATTCATGCACGTTAAAAACATGTTACGGCGAAATGTAATATCACTAAATAATAAATGCGGACATATGACATTGCCGGCGTCGCCATAGATACCCCTTTTTAATTAGGTTTCGTAATTAGATGATTGGGTATGATACAGTTCAAAAACACGGTTACGAAAGAATCGCCGACGGTATTATTGCCTTCATGGACAAAGTGCAGCGAAGCAAGTCTTTCCTACTGCTTAATCGAATTCCTATTTATTTACATGTAGATGGATAAGAAACGATAATTGGAAACGCTTGTCGTCCTACATTCTGTTAAATGATATTGTAATAAAGTAGGTATGGCTAGTAACAAATGCTTGAAGTTAATAACAAACAGTTAGCGAAACTTTATGCAAGACTGGGCGTTACTATATTAGCTGCATGTCATTATTGCAAATTTATAATTTAGGTTTAAACGGTTACATGAATCCTGCTTGTGATGCAAACAACTTGAATGATTATTGAATGCTTGATAATTATTAG
>CM065489.1:50236867-50469017 GCA_004115045.4 Sinella curviseta | reverse complement strand
TATGATCACCACTCGTGAGTCGTTTCTCCATTTCCGTTCTCTGTAATAGAGTGACAAGCCCGGCCCCGGTCGAGCTTTAAATATTAACGGTCAAATTCTCGGCCGGAATTTGTTGTCCGTCAGAGATTCTCGCTGTTTCCATTATGGGGCCGTACTCACTTCGTGGTACAAATTTCTTACCTCGACACCCCCAAAAGGAATTTATCACAAATGCATGAAGAAAAACTCATGCAATAAAACATTAACAATTTGACTTCATGCATTTGTGATACATTCCTTTTGGGGGTGTCGAGGTAAGGAATTTGTACCACGAAGTGAGTACGGCCCCATAATGGAAACAGCGAGAATCTCTGACGGACAACAAAATCCGGCCGAGAATTTCACCGTTAATATTTAAAACTCGGCCGGGGCCGGGCCGGGCTTGTCACTCTATTACAGAGAACGGAAATGGGGAATCGACTCACGGACCGTGGTTATGATCTTCCCTTGTTAAGGACATCAAATGAGTACCATTCCAATATTATGCTTTCCCAGCGGCAACGTATGTGGAAAACAACAAGCTGTTCGGTAGTGCGACACGTGGTATGTTCACTCCGTCATCCATCACTTCAGCAAAGTAGGAATATGTAGTAGCATTGGAAATTCATTCTAATTGGCATATATGCGTCCGTGTTGTTTTGTAAGGTTATGTAATTATGAATGTAACAATACCATGACGCTGTAGTCTCGTTAAAGAAAAATATATATTTTTAGCAGCGCCACATGTTCCATGCAAATCACAACTACACCATATAAGTATCTCGACTAATGAATTATTATTTTTTTTTTTATTTATTGACTTTACTGCAGACACAATATCGTATAGCAGACTTTACTCTAATTAGGCATTACCCCAGGTTCCTAGAGATCGACTTACACATACGCAAGGTCCATATCTCTATACTACTAACTTAACTATGGGTTTCCCCGCGACAGTCTGAGAGGTATTACTCCGATTTCTGGGGCGGGAGTCATCACCCACTGTACCCGTTTTGGCTAGAGGTCGGTTCGACACCTCTTTTCCCCTCTAGACTGCCCGACAGGCCTTAGGTTGGAAGCAAAGAGTATCCTCCTCAACGTGGGATCGAACGGGGTTCCTCCAGTCCTAAGTCCTAGTCCTTAGCCATCAGACCAGGCCGCCTGCCTTTATATATGCCGTTGTTTTGTCGCTGAAATTTGATATACGTCTCACCGACATAGGAACTGCTAACACGGAGTAAATATTTTGCTTTGGCTCACATTTACAGTAAATGTCATGTATTTGTTTGCCAATGTCGAACATGCCAAGTAGGCTATATATTTATAATTATAACAGAGTATTCACTTTTCATATTATATTACATTGTTGCATTAATTTATTGTATACTGCGATAAACATTAACGGTTACTATTCAATTCAAGTTCAAGGTGACCCAATCTGTCAAAGCGACAGTCTGGAGCCTAGTGACCGTATACATTCTGACGGAGAGACACGACTATTCAGGGAACAACTGCCTTATCATTGAGAACCACACTTTTCAAATTACACAATAAAGTAAATTTGTTCAGATGAACTCTAATAACCTGACGCAATAAGGAAATAATAATGGATTGTGTAACTTTGAACGGATTTGTTATCACATTATCAGTTGTAGAATGCATTTTAAGTTGCAAAATGGTTCGAAACATATTAACAACTTGTGTTGTTGTTGAAGTACGAAAATACACTCTAAAAGGCATATAAAATTCAAACACTACCATATTTTATATTACAAGCTGGAAACTTGTTATATTATAAATATATGACGTACTTGAATGTTTGACGTTGGCAAACATATAAATGGCATTCGTAGCAAGTTGAGCCAAAACAACATATTTACGCCGTAGCTGTTTAAAACTCCTTGGGAAATTTACAAAATCAAATAATTTCAACGCTAAGGGGGTCCCTTTTTTATTCGGAAACGGTATTTGTTTCCCCGAAGGTACCAGTTATTTTAAATTTTAAGTTATCCATAGCATGTCTAAAATTCATTTCCGCCGAAAAATGTGAGAAATGGTGGTTAGTACTATAAACTGACAAATTTATGATTCAACAAGTTCCGAATGAATATACCTACTTTGAATTCAGCTGTGCTTATTGCATTTGAGCATATGACAAATAAAGTTGATGGAGGAATAGTGAGCAATATTACTCATCTTTCCGAAAATGTAGTGTAATATCTAATGTAATGAACGTTTTATTAATTTTATAAATCTGATTTGGACAAACAACTACCTAATACATTCCTTACCGTGGTTATGTTTGAGTCAATCAACTTACGATTTAATTTAATGTTAAGAAATTTGTCTGCCTTTTCATGTAAAATGTAAAAAAAACAATTTGTACATCTCATAAATGCCTGTCCTTTACAAATAATACGACCATTGAGGTCTTCGTGGAAATATTGCTTGCTAAAACTGGGCTCAGAGACGAAAACATTGATTATTATACTGCGGAAGAGACATAAGATGTCTCTAGGCATCATGATAAATTATTAGTATTAAATTTCAAGTTAATTGATATGTCTGTTTATCCATCCCGTTACAGAACAACTCATCAAATAATGGTCAATGCATGCAACAAGATTACAAAGAAATAAAGCCTTTGTACTCTGTGCAGTTTATGTAGCTTCAAGGTAGGAAATGGAAATTGCGGATACGGAAACCGGTTATATTCCACACTAACTACTCAAAGTTGATAAAAAAAACTCCGTCGCAATATCATAAATAAAGAAATACTGTCCATATACACATCCTATCTGATTTAATGGTAATCAAGACCTATTTTGTGAGTGAACCACTTTAATATATATGAACTTATTCGTATTTAGCGCCGAGTACAATGCGGTCACCTAGATTGGAAAGTACTTACCGGGTAGTGATATTACTTCCTTCTTTTCAAGCATTACTTTAACAGACTTTAAATATTACAACAAATATTTTGCTTCCCTGTTAAGTATGTAGATATTCGGAGTTTTTCCGGTAGTCAGTTGGCGTGTAAGACTTAAGTACTGATTGTGAGTTCTGTCTAAAATGCGGATATACCCAAAGTTTGTCTACCAAACAATCAAATGGTTTGCTAATGGAAGCAAAACATACATGAGGAATTCCGTTACTTCAATTGGACAGACAAATGATTTGAATCCAATGAACTGGATCGTCCTAAGAAACTCTAACTAGTTGGGAAAAATAATGATTTCAGTAGTTTTTATGTACGATTGGCTCAGATACATAAGCTTGTGGAACTAGGAAATACAACTTAATAAAGTACAGAACTTGTTCACAAGTTGAGCCAAATACGACATTCCTCACGTCGGGTTATTCAGCAGCTAAAGCAGCTATGTAACTGCCGTGAGCAGTCACTGCCTTTCGGATTGATTGTGTTGTTACCAAAACTGACCACTAAGTTAACTGTATCTGTAAACTAAAAATGAGTTCAAAAATATTCCTTTGCCTCTGGGCGGTATCTTGTATTGCCATTGGAGGGAACGTGGAACACAAGCGAGTCTATTGCGGGCTGACAAACTTTAATTTCGATAACCCATCGGTTATTGCAATTGCGCTGCAAAATTTCCTGTTGCCAGAAATCGGCCCGATAGTTATTCACTACATGAACCCTAATCATTGCGACATTCCTACCAATTTAGAGTTCAGCACCAGCGTGATTTCCACACCTTCGAATCAATCGATGGAACTTGTACAGATACGAAAATTTAACGAACTTGGTAAGGACCTGCTTGCTGCCATTGAGGATACTTATGAATCTGTTGCAGCACCTTCAGGATTTCTTCGCATTTTACACGTTCACGTTTTCCCAAATATATACGACCCAGCCAATTTCACAAAAAAGTGGTTGAAGGATCATATTCCAACTCTGCACACCAGATATCTTTTGAATGCGTTAATGTCTGGACGGACATTGCTTCGGCAATTGTTTGCACACAGCCAACAGACAACATGTGATGCGTATTCCCGATTCTACGACGTGCACATCTCGTTAATGAAAGTAAAAGACGACAGCGACCAATATGATTTCAAGAATTTCAAAATAGCGAATGAATTGGCTGCGGCCATAGATGAGGGGAATATGTTGGAACAAGCGTCATTCCACAAAATCCTCATTTCCATTTCCATACATAAACCTGAGAAGTTGAAAATGTATTCGTACTGTCAATACTGTACACACAAAAACTGGATTCCAATAGACCACATAAATGTGAAGGATATTTTGATCCATGGATACTCACATGTAGACAAAATTCTCAACACCAAAGTACAACTGTACAAGTTTACTGCTGAAAATGGCATAAGGGAACAGTTTATTCCAAGCCCTACTGATTACGACTTAAGCGTTGAGATATTTAACGCCGCAGCTCCCGGAAATGCTTCCCATTGGGTCCAGATTGATCAGATCGAATCCCATCGTTTGTTGGATCAAGTACCAAAAATATACACGGACGTTAGTTCAGCAGCAACATTAATAACGGACAAGGTCCTCCTGCAATTTATTACATGCGACGGTGGCTACATTCAAGAACGCATTTCCTTTCATGGCTTCGTTTCGGCATTCGATGCTCCAACGTGGTCTCTGGTAGCTGCCCTTTTTCTTTTGATGGTCGCCGTCTATCACAAAGATAAAAGTAAATCAGTATACAGGTCCCATTGCTTCTACAAGTATCTGGAATCCATGTTAGTTGTTGTAAGGATTTTCCTGTTTCAGGGATCGGAGCGTAAAACTACAAGATTTCAGTTGTCCGTTCAGCTGTGGACAGTGTGCATATTCATCATTGGATATTTCTACATGGGTGACAATATTAGCGAATTATCATCACCAACCAAGACAATTTTGTACAAAACCTTTGATGAAATCTTGGACCGAAATTACACAATGCATTTTAGACCTTCGGGCAAATCATATGACGGTGGTATTTTAGTAGCTTTGAAAAGATTCAACGACCAGGAAACTCAGCGCATCATGTCACTCATTGCTGCAACTACTGTTGGCATATTTCTCGAAAATTACGATCCGCTTCGCTTCAAAGACACAAAGGAATACAGCTTGACTCGTCGCCTTTCGAAGTCCAATGTGGATTACATGCTGGGCAACTATACGGTCTCTAATTTATATACGAATCCGAACATTTGTAATAGAAAAGCCTTTGTTACATGGTCTGATGATTTGAACGAATGGGAGCATAATTTCAGACGGGACGCAGTGAAAAGCACCTGGCTGAATGAATCGTCGCCGCCAATCGTTTCAAGAAGCGAGCAAGGCATCGGCTCTCATAATAAAGGATGGGTGTTTGCCAATTGGGGTGACCCCTGGGTTTTGGGAAGATTCAAAACAATCTTTTCATCTGGAATCTCCAAATATCTCAATGACAGTGTGACGAAACGGAAATACATGCACTTCCGAGCAGAAGAAAAGGCGTTCCAGCGGGAAAATGGGCTTACTGGTCAATACGCAGATAAGCATTCCCAATTTACATTATCTCTGGATGGGAATACGGTTGTAATTTTTATTGCACTTGGAGTAGGAATTACTGCTGCTGTCGGGTTGTTTCTTGCAGAAATGTTTCCAGAAACAGTATTGTGGTTTAAGGATTCCATTGAATTGTTTAAGCGATCGTACTGGCATAGGGACTCAACGGCTTTGTGCATTTACATGAAAACGAATTCATGTTGGCTATGTTATCGTTGCACCACGCGACCAAGAAATCAAATTATCCATCTCGGATAAAATTTTAAATGCTTGCTATCAGTTGCTGATATGTACATTTAAAACTCGTTCATTTATGATGCTACTCCCGTTAAAGTAGGTACAGTATGTTCACTAAAATATTAATTCTGACGTGTTCAAGCCGTTTCATAAATTATTTCGTCTGTAATAAAATGGGTAAGGCATATGTAATGTTCTAAGGGTTCCGCAATAGTAGTAGATGCCAAATCGAGTAAGTGTACTTGCATGATAATCCAAATATTTTCACATAAGTGGCATTAATCTTGTGTACTTTATGTGATTGCGTGGACCTTTCTGCCGAAGCAAAAGAAGTGTTCGTATGATCAATATTTATATAAGCATTAAGCAGTAACTTAACAGTTAATCGTAATGATTACTAATGTTGCGCACGCATAGTTTTATTCTTGATTGAAAAATGTACCAGCAATTTTCTGGAATAATGACAGAATGTAATGACTAAAGAGAAACGAAATCTAATGCAATAGATAGATATTTCTGCATTTTTCATGCTCGTATTTTTAGTTATTGCTTGAACGAAGAAAACAATGTTTTCCATTCATTCTATTTTTGTGACCCACTCTAGATAGTGCTGAAAGGATTAACTTGGAATGCCAGTGGTACCTACCCGAAGACACACGATGCTCCTTGAAACGCAACTGAAGATGTTGCCAACATGCGTGTACGTGCTGGTATACAAGGAACCAGAAACGTGCGCGGCACTCCCAGCAGCACTTTCCACACCCTCACATATTTCTGTGTACTTATGCATATGGCATAAAACAATACTGTTTCCTTTTACAATCCCGTGGTACCTTTCCAAACGGTCAATAGGATGAAATGTATGTACCACCAAGACAAGCAAATTATTGTTTGTGTCTTGTTTTGTGCATTCACACATGAAAAGTACTGACCGTATTGTTGAGTTAACGAGTGTACTAAATTTGTTGTTGACTTTGTTATAGCCTTTGTTTATATAAGCAACACATATATCCTTTTTCAGTTTTGCTTGCGGCACAAAACAATTCTGTTCAGTAGGATATTATAGTCCACACTGTTTGCACGACAGAAGAAAGTGAGAGAAAAATCCAAGGACGACAGAGTGAGATGGAAATTATTCAAGACATTTGCGCACTTCAAGCATATTTTCAACCTCCCATTCAATCAGTTTTTGAGGAGGCCGCTGTGACGCTAAATGATAAGGTAAACAGGTTATTAATTGTTAATTATAAAGTATTTTGAGAGATTAGTAAATAAACCAGTGGTGCAAAATATGCAAATTTCACGGACATTCCTGGCGAATTCTAATGTTTGTCTTACTAAAACGTGAATAATTTTTGTCCTCCTTGAGCATGGGCAATTGATTTAAAATCAAGAACAAAATAAAGACAGTGCGGTTTTAGGTGACCAGTGAACAGCAGCAGAAACGTTTTTACTTTCGTCTAATCTGTTACAATTGTGTTGCTTTGTTTAGTCTGGTCCAACATTGACTCTCCCGGAAATGGATGATGACTGCGTGGTCCTTGATTCAGAAGAATCTCCAAGGTCGCTCACCGCCTTCCAGCATTTTGTGCAGTGGTGTGACGAACAGATTAGGAATTCTGAGCAAGTGGAAGTGATGTACAATCCTCCACTTTTGGAGCAGTGTTCCAAACACTGGAATGTAAGTTAATTTGAGGGAATATTTACAAAAGCTTACAATCAATCGTCACGTTCTTCATAAATTAAATCGAGTTTTTTATATTTTACAGGAAATTCCAGCGGAAGGTAAAGTCCACTTTGAAAACCTGGCTGCATTGGATGAGGAGCGCTACCGCGTTGAAGTGGAGGCGCAAACTGTGGCGCCGTGTTCCCCTTCTGTTGTTGCGGTTGAAGCCACCGAATCGAAAAAGAAACGTAGAAAGAGATCCATGGATCCAGACTTTCCGAAACGGGCTACTTTCGCGATTGAGTATTTTTCGCGGGAGCAACGCTCCAAGGTCAAGGACGAGTACCTTGAGCAGGGGAAAAGTCTGACCAAAACGGAGTTGACAAAAGTCCTGAGCGAGAGATGGGCTGCATTCAAGACGCTGCCGGAGGCGGATCGCTACAAAGCGTTGGCTGAAGAGGACAAGGTGCGATACGCGCAGGAAATGGAGGAATACAAAAGGCGGAACATGCTGGTCCAGTCACCTCAGTAGAATTGGGAGGAGCTTTCGAAGACATCATAGTTCCAGGGATCTCCATAGGAGGAAAGAGTATCTGGACAAAATTTTTAACTGATTTTCACCGATTTTCACTTATGCACATTATATCATTCAAAGAATTAAAGGTAATTTCCCCTAATGATAAAATAAACAACTATACATAAAGATATTTTTGGATAATTTGAATACGAAGATACTTACTTACCAGTGTTGTTGGAATTGTTCTTTTGTTCTGTTCTTGTTCCAAAATATTTTTTAGAAAATCATATTGTTAGTTCTGTTCTGTTCCATGGCAGAACAATATTGTTCCTAGTTCCATTTGTTCCATCACAAAAATCATATTGTTTGTTCTGTTCCTGCAGAACAAAATGTACTAATTTGTTCCACGTAAAACAATGCGCATTTAAAGCAAAATGCGACTCAATATTCAGCTAATTAATCTTAAAAGCACTCAAAACAGTCAATATTTAACCATCTTATCCAGAAAAATAGCATAAAACATCAAACTGTAGCCAATTTTTCTCTCATGTGGAACAATTTGGAACAATATTGTTCCAATTGTTCTTCGGGAAATCATTTTGTTAGTTCTGTTTTGTTCCACCTTGGAACAAAAACAGAACAAAACAATTTTTCATGGAACAAAACAAAAAGAACTCTGTTAACAAATTGTTCTGGTACAAATCCAACAACACTGTTACTTACTACTTAAACGATTCATACAAAAAATATTCTGTTACATCCCACTTAAAGCATGATGGTGAAATGCTGTTCCAAAGTTTCTGTCAAACTAAAATTCTGCGCTCTCATAGACTATGTACATATATTCATCAAATGAACTCAAGTAATATTTTAATTGAAATTAAGCAAAGTAAACCCACTTTCACCAAACGTGCACTGCCCACTTCATTAACGAAAAATCCCATCATGCCCCAGTCTCCCATCATTTTGAAGTTATAGGCGTCTACAGTCTACATAAATCCTGCACACCTACTGATTCCATTAAATATTATTTCCAACTTCTCTGATATGTAAACATTGTGAAATTCTACTACTTAAACGGTGATAACCTTAAAGTTGCATCAACCTCATTGGAAAGTGTTTCGCAACAGCTTATGTCTTCTCCTTTTCTGAACTGCACATGTGTCATTGTTCAATCAGAAATTGTCATAACTCAATCTAGACTGGCACTTTAGTAGATCGCTGAAGTTTATCGTTCATTTTCGACAAAAATATAATGTTCCAGCAACCACTGCCAATGAGCATTTTCATGTGATAGTATTACTTAATTCGTACGAATATTTGCAATTTCGTATCCAGTTTTAATGATACTTCATTTACTAGTCATGCATTTTCCAGCGAGTAACAACTGTGATGATAAAAGTTGCCATAAAGGCTGAGCATGTAAATATTTAAACACAAAAGTGTCAGTTCCAATGATGGACATTTCAATTCGGTCACCGCCTACGGGTCACGATAAAGTCAACTACCTACGTAAATTCAAAAGTCATATGCCTATGCATTCAACGCTTTAATGAAACGATATTGCTAAGCAAACGACTTTATATTGGTTTTCATACCAGCACCTAGATGGTTTTAGAAAAGGTGTGGTAGTTAACAGTATTGATGATGCTGTCCGCAATATTTCAACAGGCATGGAATATGTGATGGAAATACACACGAAAGTGTTCCGTGGTTAATATGTGGACAGGTAAAGCCTATTTGCTATTAATATATTACTAGGTATGGAGACGAAATACATGGAATATTCACGATTCGACTGCTACGACGC
Organism: Sinella curviseta; assembly: GCA_004115045.4. Classification (NCBI taxonomy): domain Eukaryota; kingdom Metazoa; phylum Arthropoda; class Collembola; order Entomobryomorpha; family Entomobryidae; genus Sinella; species Sinella curviseta. Next base: position 50,459,248 of record CM065489.1, on the reverse strand, counting down.
TATAGATGGGTGACATTAAAAACTTTACTATCAGGCTCAGACCGATTTGAACACTCTATTCACTAGGTACATTTCAGGAAATAGAATAACACGTTTAAATATGTTTATACCAACCATCTTGCTTCAAGAGATCGTCAGGTGTTTCGACTTTCTTGAGACATTGGCCCCAATTTACTTTCAGTCTCCGTACAAATTTCATATAAATCGATCAGTTGCTCCTCCTAGCTATAAATTCAGCGTAAACCATAACTTTTTTCAAGCTCACTGGAAGTTTCACTCTGGAGCCTTGTCGTCCGCTTCTACTTTGTTCTTCCTGGGAGTGATAATTTTAAAAGAACCACCGACTGATAAGATTATCAGATTTTACTTTGGTTGTCTTTTGCTTTTGATTGCGGTATTTGTATTACTCATCAAGCACGGTGGCGAATCGTTTGTGGGATTTCTTAATTCAATGGAAAGCGCAAAGTCTACTTGCGTACGACGTGACAACAGTGATGCGAGCTTTCAGGAATATAATCAAAAACCTGATCTCGGCACCTATTTTGTCGCTTTCACGACCAGAATAATTTCCACATCAACCTTTCATATATGTTGGATATACGCGGTGTCCTGTGCAATATTTCCTCATGTCCCGTGGAATCCTATACCATCTACAATTCTGAGGTTCACCGAGCACCATTCAGTTGTGGATGCATATCTCTTATCTGCACTGTACAGACTGACAATTTTCATTTACGCATCCATCGTCACCAGAATCTTTGCAAATTGCGTTGTGCTCGTCTTGATGCTGCACTTGTTTATACCTACGTTTTGCCTAAATCACGCAGTAAAGTCCCTTGGGAAACAACCTACTAAAATAAAGTCACTAAACCAATTAGGCCAATTGATCAAATCGTATCGGAAACTGCAAATACTTTGCGGAATGTACAACGGAATCCATCGAACGACATTCATGCCTGTCTACATGTGGGCCAGCATATTTTGCTTCTGTTTCTGCACCTATATTTTGTTGGGACACTGGGACAGTCTCCACTTTACTGGCATTGTTGTATTTTCTTATGCAGTTCTTATAGCTACTTTGTTAATGCTTGTGGGCTTTCACTACTCGGCGAGCCTTGTGGGACAAAGTGGACGGACCCTAATGCGCATTAAAAAGGCAAGGTCGAGAATTTTGAAATCGAAGGTACCAAGTCATAACGAAATGCCAAAATTGCTGGGAAAGGAGCTGTCATCTCTGCCACCAGTGAAAATTAGATTCCTCCATTCCAACTTTTTCACTCAACTTACACCACTCAAGATTTTCAAGTTTTCTTCCTATCAAGCCGGAAAATTTATTCTGATAGATTATGGAAACAAGTAATTATAGTGAGTTTCCGTCTTCCTCCTGTGTGGTCTCGTCCGCATCATCCAGAACAACTGGATCATCAACCGCTTCTTCAAGTCGCCGAACGATAGATAAAACTACCGACTTCGGATCAGAGTTGTTCTGTTTGAGCTTCCTAACGACGTACTCTCCATCAAGAGTTGTTAAAATGAAGATTTCAGGAAGCTCTGCTGCAGTTTCGCCGTCACTCGTAACGGCAACGATACTGAAGGAGTGACCCATCAAGTTGGTCCCGCTAGTGTTTGCCATGTTGGATGCTGTCAAAATTAAATAAACATCATTTCATTAGTGCTTTCATTTCATAAGCTTAAACGAACAATATAAGATATAATGACGATTAACACTAAAGATTGTTAGAAAATGAACTATTTGTCTCTTACCACCTTCATGACCAGCGTCTATGGGAGATGTCTCCTTTCCTTGATTGCCATGATCCTTTTTCGTCATTGCCTCCTTGCCCGGGATGGTAGCATTTGGTTCCTTATTACAGCTCATGAATATACTAGTTAGCAAAATCAACACAAAATTGTTAAAATCTAATATACCTGTATCAGTCCCTCTCTTAAATTACCTTAATTACTTTCATGAAATAAATAATCACAAAAATATGCTGCGCACCAAACCAATTACTTTTGATCGACGAGTTTCAAATCGGATGATTCCAGTGGAAGAAAAGTTTTACTGATTATAGTTTTCTAGCACGGGTTGTCAGCAACGGTTTCAACAATTACTCAGACTAATTATATTTGACTGAAGTGATAAGGTTTTTTTAATAACTGTAGTTATGAGCGATTTTTAGACCATTTTGGCATTGGAGTGTCATGAAAAGTAATTACTTATATGGGAAAAACTTCTCTTGTGATGAATGAGAAAATTTGATGAAGCAATTGAAACCATATTTAAAGAATAAAAATATATAAATAAGACATTGCGAAATTTCCAAATTGCTGCCTTGTATATATTTTATATTGCACAATCTTGATCTTGATAAAATCATAATGAATATAATAGGGAATAAAGTAAAATCGTTGCATTGTCTGCTACTAATTAATAATTTACCATTTTGGTTTTCATTTTATAGTGATAAAGACATCAAATCCTGCGACTAGAATGAACACATTATATTTTAACCTGATAGTTAATTTGACCTCAATGAAAAAATTATAATAATGGAGCTTAGAATAGTTATCTGGTCTTCTCCACCACCACACACATACGGGCAACCAATCTCATTCAAAAAACATATTCTCTACACAAAACCAATCTGTATCAATCTACAAATTACATTATCAAGTTTTTTTAAAGGAAATATAAAAACAATTAAATGTTTAATGAATGCCGATAACAATCTAAGCGTCACCGTATAACAAAACTCCCACGCGACCGGCTTGCTAGTACGAAGGAAACCAGAATCCTTCTGCACTGGTCACATTGAACTGTCAGACCTCCAACCTATTTTTTGAAAACAGGGAATAATCAAGGGATTAAGATCGCTAATTTGATAACTAATTATTAAAACGCTAAGACAAAGAGAAATTATAGTTTTTAAATGGTAGACCCTACTAACCTTGTCCTTGTACTCATTCAATTCAATCGGGTCGGCCGGCGGGGTCTTAATCAAATAGCTTCTCAGGTCCCGAGTCGCACCCCTGAGTGCGTTGAAGTTGAAAGTGAACATGCCTCCGGAATCATCCAAAACGGCCTTAACTGCCAAGAAATAATTGAGCACTGTGCAAAAAGCGAGGGTCTCTCGGCAGGCCATAGATACTTTCTCCGCCTATGTACGAAACCACCAAAAAATCAAATAAATTAGCATGAAGGACAAAGCACAAGACAAGTATATTTTATAAAAACATTAAAAGTGTAATCGTTTTGTCATCTGCTGAGTTACCCTATCAATGCATGAAGTTCCCACGATCTTTGCTTTTCCCGGGTAATTGTTATTTTCCTCAATATCCGGGCGGCGCCGGGGAGCTGCGCCCAAGTAAGCTTGAAATTCGTTAAGATGGTCATAAAATACGCTCCGGTCATCCTGAGGCTCACTTCCTGGTTCAGCGTTGTTCGCACTCCCTCCAGCTTTGTCCACACCGGCGGCACAGGTGTGTAGGCCATTCTTCCAGTTTCCGAGGCACAGCCAGCAGAACTTATGACCGCAGAGGGCACAGATAATTGAGGGACAGCCGCCCTGCTTCTCTATCTCCACGTTACACTTGGGGCAATTCTGAAAAATAAATAGTATTAACAAAATTTAAATGCTTGCTAAAAGACTGGAGAAGTACTTTATTTTAATGGATGGATGTAGACAAAAATGTGCTCACCTTTCTTGGACCGACTAGTTCGTCGCTGTCACCTCCAATTAGCTTTTGTCAAGCGTAGTACATTGTACAAGAGATGGGGTCGTGGACCCGGGACCCGCGCTCCCCAACACATCTAAAACAGAAGCGGAAGCCGCACGCACAAGTTACCGTCGAGGAGCGCCTGTCCTCCCGATTCCGGAGCGTCACCTTGATGGCGTTCACGCACTCGGGTGCTGGACACCATTTGACATGATCGTTTCCCTGGAAAACAAAAACGATTAAAAAAAATGTCGGGGTAAAGTTTTGTGCCGGTAAAATTTGACAGTGGTAAACTTTCATGAGAATGTTTGTTTTGTTGTTACCATCACAAAGGTTGATGTCATCGCTTTATGAAACTTGTCTGCGAGGCGCCCCGGAATCAAGCTGAGAACCACGTCATCTTCAAGGTGACCACTGCATCCAACTTCCAGGCATGTGATGAGATCCGTATTCACGCCTCCATCCAGCAAGAACGCTACTTGACACTTCCAGCAATCGCTACAGAATCCGTGACCGCAGGATCCGTGGAGGATATCCTAGAGGAAATAAAAATAATAATTATTTTTTTTACTAATATCCAGTTCCGACGTGGGGTGACTATTTAAAAATGTGCTCAATACTTACGGATTTATTGTAATTTTCCAAACAGACGCCGCACTCGATAAGATCTGAGGAGCCAAAGCTGTCATGGTCATCGCCAAGGTTATCGATATTTCCAGCTCCGCCGAACCGAGAAGATGGTGAGCCGCCTCCAGGAGGAGAGTTGGAGCTAGATTCGCAGTCGTCGGAGGATGATGACTTCTGGTCAAAATAGTTTTCAAGGGCTGTCCATGAAACCCAACCTGCTTTCATTAGTAGCATTCGACTAACTGTAGGCGACGCGCCAGTGACCTGAGCTACCTGACCAGCATTAAATAATCAGTTAACAACACGGACTAATTTTCCAGCCAACTAAAATGTTTTATTAACTACCGGAAGCATGAAATGCTTGAAAGGTAGTTATAGCGATTGATCTGTTTGTCTGTCTGTCTGTCTGTCTGTCTGTCTGTCTGTCTGTCTGTCTGTCTGTCTGTCCGTCTGTCTGTCTGTCTGTCTGTCTGTCCGTCAACACTCTAACTTCCCTCCACGTTGACCGATTTGGCCCAAATTTGGCATAGAGGTACCTTGGCCCAAGGGCACGTTCCCTATTGATTTTCAGCCTTCGGGCCCTACCCCCAGGGGAATGGTGGGGGATATGACCCCCCATACTTCTTTATGGGCAAAAATTTTTATTGGCTTATCTGATAGAGGATTTTAAGCTGATCAATTTTTGTCATGACACCATGGGCCAAATCGGCCAACTGTCGCCAGGGTGGAGCCTGGAAGGGGGAGGGATCTCCGGGTTAGACTAAGGATAGAAGGGGGCAGTAAATTTTTCTAAGTTTTTTTGGTCACAAAAATATGAATGTGTCTAAATCGACTGGAAATCACTTTTTGAGCGTTTTTGAGTAAAAAATATTTTTTGAAATTTTTTGAAAATTTTTCGAAATTTTACGATTCTCAGTCCGTTACATTCAGACATGATGCTGATTATGACCTAACCTAACCTAACCGAACCTAACCGAACCTAACCTAACTGTCAACCATTAAGTTTCGAAAAATTTCAAAAAATTGTCAAAAATTTTTTGAAATCTTTTTTCCTCAAAAAGTGATTTCCAGTCGATTTAGACACATTCATATTTTTGTGACCAAAAAAACTTAGAAAAAATTTACTGCCCCCTTCTATCCTTAGTCCAACCGGATCTCCGACCTCAAAATTTTTTTTGATTAAATTCAATGGGAAGTTCAATTTGAGCTTGCAAGATATATTGAAATTGGTCAAATGTGTATTTTGGTTGTTAATTGGGCATACATCGCACTTCCGGTAGTTATGTATTAAAGGTTTACACCTTACTAGTTTTTCTTAAAAATGGGTTCTCATATCATTTAAATTCTTACTTTGTGGATATCATCTAAGAGTAGTCCATAGACTTGGGAAGGGGTAAGCACAACGAAGCCTTCCTCATCCTCCTCCACCATCTCCTCCAGCAGAACTTGACCTCCGGATGCAACGAGCACATCGCCTCCGTCTTCTCTAGTTCCTCCCCCTCCAGCCCCTCCACCTCCAGTTCCTAAACCTCCAGCGCGCCTCCCTTCCTCCTCTCCACTGAAAAAAGAATCAGTAATCACAATTCCGTCACAACACAACAAAAAAAAAGATAAGAGAAAACGGTATTTAAGTTGACAGTTAACAATAATAACAATAATAACCAGACCGCACTAACTGTCCATTTAATTATTCACTTACCCGTCCCCAGCAGCAGCATCTCCCCCAAAACAGCACGCACCGCAGCAGAAGCGACTCAGAAACATTTTACGCTTATTAATCCAGTTTTTAACTGAAACTGATACAAAGAAGTAATTAGTTGGTTAGTTAAATAATTTGTGGCCAATTACACTGGCAAAATCACAAATCATAACAATCGGCGATCATCTGTCTGTGTGGGCCGGTCTAGCTGTCTCTCTTCCCGCAAACAAGAAAGCATGTCGGTTCGCCCCAGCGCCTCCCTTCAGCACGGGCAGGATAGCTGGACAGGAATGCAATGCAAACCAGTAAATTGTACGTCGCCTCTCCCCTCCAGCACATGAGATAACATATTCCCGTAATTATTCACCTGTGGATTTATTTATGTGCAGCTGATCAACATTTACGTTTTTTCGTAGGCTGTAGCTAGCCACTACGCTCCGCACAAAAAATACAGCAGGTGTAATACAAGTGCTTTTTTTATAAATAGGTGAGCTTTTTATTAACTACCGGAAGCATGTAATGCTTATAAGGTAGTCATTGCGATTGATTTGATGATTTTTTGGGGGTATTGTGAGAATTTGTCTGTTAACACGATTACTCATCTCCACGTGTACCAATTTGGTTCAAATTTTCCATGGGGGTGCCTTATTAGGGCAATGCAAAGTGACCATATTTTTCAGACCCCAACCCGGGACATTATGCACAAAACCCCTAATTAGCATAATATAGCCAATTTTGTGTTGTAAAAAACCGGGACAATGAAAATTCGGGTTAGAAAAGTACCATATAATACTAAAAGCTAAGCTTTATTCTAACTTAGAATTTCTAAGGGCTATTTTGGCTTGTATATTTGTACTAAAATTCAAAGATAGACATGTTCGTGTAGGTTATGACAATAACAGAAATTACAATATAACAGATTAATAGCTATATTAGCGCTTATTATGGAAGACCGCCGAGCGAAGCGAGGCGAAATTTTGAAATTTTCACTTTAATAAGCCATTCCTGTAGTTAAAATACCTCAAAAGTTGATAGTTAGGGTAGTAATGTGTTGTTTATCCCAGATTACGAATTTCGTAGATGTTTTAGTTGAGGAATTGTATAGCTATCTTTAATTTGCTAACGAATTTGATGTTAAATGTCTATACTAATTTATAGTTTCAACTGATCAGCCACAACTACAAATGCAAACAAGCCAACATTGAACACTAATGCTTAGCAAATATGTAATTCTTTCTCACAAAACTGTGGTTTCAGAGACAAATGAGAATACATATGTGGAAAAATGATGATATTTACGAAATGGAACTGTGTTGAGTCACACAATTGTCCAAAATAGCGATTTTGTTGGTTATTTCTCATGAATATCTTTGCCTTTTCTTAACCGAATTATGAAATTTTCATCCCGGGATTTCCGGGACGCAATTTGAAATCCGGGACAAAATCGGGACGCCGGGACGGGGTCTGAAAACCGGGACAATCCCGGGAAAATCGGGACGTATGGTCACTTTGGGGCAATGGTAAGTTCGCTATTGATTTTGTGCTTCCAGGCCCTGTCCCCAGGGAAATGGTGGGGGGTAAGGTCCACCATATTTCTTTATGAGCAAAATAGTTTTATTCGCTTATCTGATAGACGCTTCTAAGCTGATCATTTTTTGCCAAAACACCATGGGTCAATTCGACAAACTCTCGTTGTCGTGGCGCCATAAACCCTAGGGTCCCCTAAAGGACAATCGAAATTGAAGATTAGTGTTTAGAGAGGTGGACTGCGTCTTAAGTTTCTCGATTTCAAATACAACACGCTTCCGGTAGTTTTTTTTAATTCGGTTTAACACCGTTCTAGTTATTTAAAGGTGAGCTACTGGAGTAAGTCGATAAGACCATTCTAATTTGCAATTCATCGCAAAAATTCTATAATTTCTTTCGTGGCAAATGTTGACGTTAATATTCCATTCCATATTTCCATCATAAATGTAGTGCAAAAATCCCGGAAAATGATAAACGTTTTCGAATACTTGCTGTACAGGTGATACCTACCTAGTAAAGATAATTATTCGGTATGAAAATGCCGCAATAGTTGATAATAATGCCATAATTGTAACATTTATTTATTGAGTCTTGCAGGCACCCTGTGAGATAGGCATGTACAATAAAAATTATGAAGTACTTAGGGACAACGATGACAATGGTTTATAGATTCCTTGAGTTTCTACAAAAATATCGCAAAAATGACAACGCCTGCTTTCTGGCCCTGTGAAGTGAATAATGCATGTTCATCTCACCATCGCATCATCATCTGTATCCTTTCACAAAATTAAAAACAATATCATAACTTGAGGCATTTTCATAGAAGAGGGTCGAGTCCTGATAAAAGATCGAATTCAATCTGTCCATGCGCCACTGGAAAAAAAATGTGATTCTTTACTAGATACCTTAGTAAGTAGGTTGCTTTTACTACGTAGTGATGATTTCGCACAAACGCTCACGTAATTATTAGGTTCAGCACCACTGGTAATAATTATAGGCCGTTATAGATCATCTCATGAATGTGAACATACAAACATGTGTGTACATACTTATGTACAGGGGTGACGCTTTTTTATTGCCAGTTGGCATTTGTACTTCATTCATTCATGAATCATGAAAAACACGTGGCGTTGCGCATGATAAATCATATTTACTAATTGCAATGGAAACCGAAATGACGCAATATTTATATTTATATTTACTTGCATCCGTACCTATTGGATTGGGTTTTTATATTGTTCAGGCATGGGCCACTTTCTGAATAAAAAGCTGTGTTTTCACGAGACTTTCTTCGTTTTAAAACGTTGCGAGATTTAGCCCTACAGCTATTTACGAAAAAGCGAGAAAATGTTGGTGTGGTCAGGTTGGATGTTGCTCACAGTCAAGAGTATGTAATTTTGACAGCGAGAACTGAACTTGTTCTGAGCGAGCTTTGACCTTGAAATTTTTTGCGGCTTACTCTGGCACGCAGACACGTACTGAGATTGAAAAATCAGTGGCAAGCAGACTGCTTGAAGCAGTGGTGTAGAGTCATGGCTTTTTGATATTGCATATTTCATATTGAAACCAATGACCTAGTATGCACTGGGTTTTGTGTACAAACAAACGTCATGTCGAAGTATAAATGGATATGAATCTGCGGTGACCATGAAACCAAGAGTTCCAGAGAATAAATCAAGAGAACGAATTTTGTTCATTGCACTTGTGGTGATGATTACAGCGTAGAGCCGAAACAACTCTCAATAAAGTGTTACTCATTTGTGTACTGGTTAGCCCAATTACGCTTACATGATTCATTGATCGGTTCACTTCCACGGTAGCTATCTGCAACATGATTTATGTAATACTATATAATGATGGAATACGATGTGTGTTCTCGAGTGCATCCTCTGTAGAAGATTCACTTGGTGAAGATGATAACGCGGTAATAAAATGTTGAAATCTTAATTTAATCTTCATAAATTCGTTGTCTTACTAGGTAAGATGCACTAACTGTTAATTTCATGATTACGAACATAGTTTCATTAAAACTGTTAAATATTATTGCTTTCAGCAAAAAATCAGAATGATTTTATTATTCCAAGTAAAAAATGTCACGAGTCAGAAACCCAGCGATTATCCTCGCGGTGGACAAATTAGATTACCGTTTTTTCAGTAGGCTAACTGTACTAAGTATACAAGTAATTAGTAGAAGACAAATGCGTCATTTAATGGCTTTAATGCCACTATACAAGAAGTGTAATTAATAATGGTAGAAAAGGCCGGATATTTGTTACATGTGTTTTATGCGTGGCATGTAAATGTTGAAATGAGTCATAAAAATACTCTTACGCATTTGAAGGGTTGGGTGAAACGATTTCAAATGTTCATGTTTTTGGTATAAGTATTTAAGTGTCTATATGAAAATATTTTATTGATAAAAACTTGAAAAACAATACAATATAAAAATTATGTGAAATACTTAGAAAACAAACATATATTAAAAAAGTGTACAAAGTCAGCAAAAATCTACCTGCTACCTGCTAACATGTTTGCTGATTTGCTAATACTAAATGTAAGATATCTACAGAATTTGTAACACATACAGAGAGAAAGAGAGAGCAAGTCATGGAACGTCGATCCACATCGTTATCATTATCATTTATTATCAATTGAATAGGTATATAGTGAGGGTGAATTAAACTCATTTCTGTCGACTCTGGCTCAAGTCCAAACTAAGTATTGAGTTTCTACGGTAATTTTCCACATCGGTAAAGGTATCAGTTCGAGCGTCAGCAGAAACATTTGCTATTCCCACCACACCAGTCAACTGGATACTGTCGTTGCTATCCTGATTTCCCGTTCGGTTCAATAATGCGTCCCTTTCAAACGGACATTTGGGTCCCCATGAGGGTAGCGGTCTAACAGATTCCTTCAGTTTCTGTCAGAAATAAATAGCACATATTGTAACGCATGCTTATCGTAAAAATATATTCATGACCAGGATAACACGTACCTCTAACCAGGTATCACCAGGACTTTTGATAACGGCCTTGATGGCGCAAATTGGGAGAAAGCTGAGGATAGCACAAGTGAGTACCCAGCCGCAAACTAAAATAGAATCAAAACATAAAATATGGGAATATTTTCCATTTATGCCAAAAAATGAAAATGATGAATGATATACCTAAGAATGAGGTCGGATATGACTCCGAGCCATCCAGTGAGGCTTTCCCTGTCGCAAACACAGAAATGAGTAGAGCAATTAATCCAACAGGCATTGTGAATGCCCAGCAAGCCTTCCAGTAAATCGCCGTCTCCCTGCCGAGCATAAATCGAATGTCGTCGCAAAACCGGTTGACTCCATAGACCCACGATACTGCTATGACTTCAAACATGGCTGTGGTGTAAACGACAAGATCTACTCCGTGATGACTCACCAGACCAAGCACGTGCATTCCTCCCTGTTGCGCACAATGTAAAATTGTTACAAATTGCTATAAAAAATTGATTCTTTTGCAACTTGTTGTAAAATAAGTATTGTTTGTTTACGGGAGTGATGTAGCCAATTCCGGAAATACATCCCACGCAACACACGACCAGCGCTACAATCCACACCTTCCATTTGGGATATTTATCTCTGATTACAGTAATGACTTGTCCAGCTAGACCCATTGCGCCTCCAGCTCCTAAAAATTGAAACCCATATGTAATTTTACATCTGTTGAAAGTTTCACCAAGTTTCCGACTGTATCAGACTCTGAAAAAATGTGCGATAACTTACCAAGTGTGAATAGCATGAGGAAGAACAGAATGGCAAATAGCTACAGGAGGGCAAAAAATAATTACTTATCATAATGTTCATATCACAATTTATAATTTCAAATTAGCTTTGATAACAAGCATCAATGTTATACTCACCTGAGGAACAAATTCCAAATGAGCAATGGTTTCAGGGAAAGCGATGAAGGCAAGACCAGGTCCACCACGCGTTACGTTTTCAATTCCGGTGTTCATTTTCTTTGCCAAGTATCCCAAAAGGGCAAAAATGGAGCAGCCGGCCAGGACACTTGTTAGTGTATCTGTGATGCTTATCACGATAGCATCCCTTTCAAAGAGTTAAAAAACACGACATTATATTTCAGCACATAACTTACAATTTGGTAAAAAATGCAGTTAATATTCATTATATGATGAAGTTTACCTGTAAACATTATGCCTAAAGGAGTTATGGGAAGAGAGGTAGATGATGGTTCCAAAACCGACTGTCAGTGAAAAGAAGCACTGGTTCACAGCAGCAAACCACACTTTGGGATCCAGAAGCTTTCCCCAGTCCGGTTTTATAAAGTAGTAAATTCCGTCCCATGCTCCGGGCAGTATAGCTCCTTGGATGAGTAGCACGATCAGCACGACGTATGGAAAGAGGGCGGTGAAGTAGGAAACCGTTCCAGCAGACTTGACACCTCTCACAGTGAACATGTAGATAACTATCCATGTTAGTACAAGGCATATCAAGAGTCTCCAGTGCGGCCAGCCAATCCCGTTGTCAACATTGTCCAGCTGAGGGAAAACGGAAGTACTGGAAAGCGAAAAAAGTAAAATATCATACCCAAAAATTTATTGAAATAATTATGAAAGATAGCATGGAAAATTATGTTCACTAAACGTACAAGTAAAAAATCTCTGAAAAGCTTTTGTTCTGCACTGCGGGATCCATGCAGTAGTAAGCAACGTCATTGTTGGTTGGATTGAGGCAGACATTCTCGGACCACGGCAGACGAGCTGTGAAGGATGCGAAAGCAAAGTAGACCGTGATTGCCATAACGCTGCCATAAAATGACGCCGCACAAATGGAAGCCATCAGCGATGCATAGCCGACCCCTAAAGTGTAGAATTAATTTAAGTTTTGAAAGTGTGAAGAAAGAAACATTTCTCCGAAAGTAAAAAAATAACCAATTACATCATTTACTTACCTTTAAAGATTGGGGACATTTCCCAGACGCTTACAGGTCCCAAGCTCGCAAACTGGCCAAGGCACATTTCCATGTAGTACATTGGCCGTCCAAGAAGCAACAGGACGATGAAATAAGGAATTAGGAATACACCGCCTCCGTTTTCATAAGCTAGTGAGAAACCAAAGTAAAATAAAATATATTTTATTTCACTTTTGAGGTCGGACATTGCAAGACATTATTGAAAAGTTGTGAGCAATTCCTTACCCACAAAAGGAAACCTCCATACATTGCCCAAGCCGACACTGAGGGAAATGCAGCTGCAAAGAAACTGCAAGTCTTTAAACGCGTCTCTGGAAGTCTGCGACCCGTCTTCTGGATCCACATTTTTGACAGATATCCGGGATGTCGTGGATAACTGAAACGAACAGTTTTGGAAAGGATTACTACATTTTATTTACTCCAAAGGATAAATTAAATGCACTCTTAAATGTTCAGTTTAAAAAATTATAATCAAACGTATAATTACCGTTGATCTTAATGTCTTTTGCGCCATACTGTGTCGTTGTTCCCGAAAATATTCACTGTACCATACAAATCAGTACAATAATTTAATTTTCAATGGAACCTTTTGCCGCACTTGTGAATATAAAAAAATAATCACGTAAGAAATTAGTAGTAAAATCTAAGAAATATGTGAAAGCTTCTGTGATGTCCAGTTCTCTCTAGAATTACTTTCCCTGTTGAAAGTTTGTGAAGATGTGAATGCTGCTCCGCTAATCGGTCTCCTTATAAAGCTAGTGAGTCGCTGCTTTCATTCATAAAAGTGTACTAGGTATGCGCATGTTGCACTGCATTTATTGCAATGGTGCTTCATGGTACATTGCGTACATGTAATAAATGATATTGAGCAACTTTGTGCTGCCGTAACCCCCTTTCGAAATTATCATAAAAACTTGGGCAGCATTTTTCGGCTACATTGGTATGACACACATAGAATCAAGCGTAGAGCATGTTGAGCTGGCGCTTATTGTTGGCCGGAACATGGGGGAGCGGGAGTTGATTATTCAATTAAAATTTAATTAATTTTGAGTTATACAAGTAGACTCATGAAGTAAACAAAAAGGATAACTTTAACAAAAAAATTTTTGAATACATTTCCCGATGATTCCCACAACCTGCGAATAATATGGATCCATGGGAATGATCTGTAAATTCCAGAAATTAGTTTAAGGATTTACAGACATTGCTGTTTTAGTGTCGGCTCAAAAATTTATTGAGATTCACATTTATCCGTGTAGAAATTTATGGACGAATAACGTACTTATTTGACCAATTTATATTTATTAACTTGCATTTGCATTGCCAGAAAAAGGAAAACTGTGAAAGAAATTTGGCACTGAAAAATACAGCGTCCATATCCCTCCACGCAAGCATAAAAATATCATAATCTGGATTATGCGTGTTCATACGGGGGTCGACCTCCTGATAAAAGTTCTCATTCAATCTGTCGATAAACCGCTGCAAAAAACTGATTGTTTACTAGGTAAATAACTTTGTTGCTTTTTCTACGTAGAGATGATTTCATCGTTTTTTTTGCATTTTTGCTTCATATGTGGTACATTGTACCAATTTACATTACTTCCTTTCTTCAGCCTGGACCAGCGCATATATTTTCCAAGCTCAGGCATCTCTCAACATATTACGGTGAACTGTTCATGAAATAAGCGTAAACCTGTATGCAGCGCATAAATGCTCACTTAATTAAAAGGTTCAGTACAACAGATTGTGGGTTTAAATTACTTCAACAAGTATCAGCCTATGCGTCACTCTTGATGGCAAAGTGCTGGATAGTTTCTGTCGGATTATAGATAATATATATGGTTGGAATGGATCATCTCACTCATCTCAATATGAGCATGCATGTATGAATGTATACCACGAAGCTTTTTGATTGCTCAGTTGGCATTTGTATTTTTTATTCATTATTGAATCATGCCAAACTCGTCAAATGATAAAACATCCTCGCTGGAAACGATAGACACTGAAATGAACCATTACTTGCATGTGTACATTTTATATTGGTTGTTGGATGGATTATGCCTTTCCGGTTCAGTTTTCATTCATAAGCTTCCTATACTAAACAGGGCTTTCCCAGACTTTTGTCTGTGTCATACTGTGTCAACATAGCTGTAAGTATGTAGTTTTGCTTAAGATGTCATGGTGAATTAAATAACCGCATGTGCCATTACACGTGCGAATATTTCTATTGCAAATCGATTTCAATATGAATGTTCATTTCGGAATGTCAGTCAACTTCCCTAATCACAAATATTCCGTGTAATTAAATTGTGAGGCTTTATACAAAATTGAGAATATCTGTGTTTACTTTCTGTTCAAAATAAACTATTAGCTTCTTTGCTGTTGGGTTGCATGCAGTTGTTTTGTATTTTCAGTGTATTTTTCATGTGTGAATCACTTTCCGGGTAACAATGCGCATTTTACGAGAATTGCTTCGTTTCAAAACGTTGAGATAGTTAGCCCTAAAGCTTTTTACAAAAAAGGGAGAAAATAATTGTTGGGCTGGTCAGGTTGGATGTTGTTCACAGTCAATAGCATGCAATTATGACAGCGAGAACTGAACTTGTTCTGAGCGAGTTTTGACCTTGGATTTTTTGCGGCTTGCTCTTGCAAGCAGATATGTACTGAGACTGCAAAGTCAGTGGCAAGCGGACTGCTTGAATCAGTGGTTTAGAGTCATGGCTTTTTGATATTGCGTATTACGTATTGAAACCAATGACCTAGTATGCATTAGGCTTTGTGTACACTCAACAGTAGTACCGAAATATAAATGGATATAAAACTTCAGTGATCACGAGTACATCTTTCGTGGTTCCCTTTTTATACATAATATGAACAGATTAACCAAAACGAAATAAAACGAAGAGCTTTGGGGAATGATTCATTGAATGAAATTCATTCATTTTTTTATTGATGCTTGCAGCGAGGACTCCATCTCGATTAAGGTTTACTCATTTCCCTACTGGTTAGACCAATTATATTTCCATGACTCACTGTGCTGCTCTCTTGCACGGCAAATATCGGAGAAATGATTTATGTAATAATATTACGTAGTGATGGCATCGAGGAATATGCTGAGTGTTTTCGAGTGCATTCTCGCTTGGTGAAGATTTACTTGGTGAAGATAATAACGCAGTATTAAAATGTTGAAATCTTAGTTAGTTAGTTAGTTAGTGACAATTAGCACCCCGCCCTGGGTCATTACGCTAATTGTATAATGCTTTTTTATCACTTTTACCACTTTCACTACACTTGTATTCATTTTAGCTTGAGTACGATGAATGTTTATAAACATTGCACATGTTCATGTATTTTCATTCTTGATCATTGTACAATATGCGTATGTCATTTATAACATCGTCAATGCATGAGAGATCACACCCACACTCTTTGTCATTGGTTCTCATCTCTAATATAGCTTGAGTAGCAGATTCTTTAAAGGTGCGCGTATTCTCTATGTTTCGCTTTTCCTTTGAGAGCTTTATCCATGCTGTAGTGCATCTGTATTGGAGATAGTCACTACACTCACTTTTATTTACTGTTTCAATCGCTTTACTTCTTGTGTTCACTTCACAAATTGCTTTGACATTATAACATTATTAAGAGGCGTCGGATTGAGGTTTTTGATCGACATCATCCCAAGAGTTAGTAGTTTTAACAGGCACATTTCACTTACAAATAACCATTTCACACTCATATCGTCATAGTTTTCATTTTTCTCTGAATGGCTAACAAGCCTCATCGCATCTTTTATTATTTTGTCGACCGATTTGATCACTTTTTTAGAGGCCTCTCCCCACACTGCACACATGTAGTATATTTTTGTCATAACAAGTGAGTCTATAGCAACTCTCAGTTGCTTAGAGGTGAGCAAGCTCTGAATCATCCTCAGTTTCCAGAGAGATTTATTGGCTTTAGATGCGACATGTTCAGCATGATGGTTCCAAAGTAGTGCTTGATCCTTTAATATGCCTAACGATTTTATTTTTCACTGCCTTTGATCACATTCTCTCCAATTTGTATAGTGAGCGCTAACGCTTTATCTCTCATATTTTTGTTTGAATGGACCATGAGCTCAGTTTTGCTTGTATTTAGTTCAAGATCATTCCTAATAAACCATTCACATAGACTATTACAATCACTTTGTAATTCACTCATATGTTGACCTATAGAGTTTGTATTTATTTCTTTTGCCGTTTGGCTGTCATCTGCGAATAACACTATATTACTGCTTTTGAGAACTTTGTATATGTCGTTTATGTAAATAGCAAAAGCCATACCACTTAAACACCCGCCCTGGACAATACCTCGCAATGTATTTGTTAAAGACGAAATTTTATCATTACACTGCACAAATTGTTGTCTGCCATCCATGTATTCTCTCAGCCAGCTTGAGTCAATATTGTAAGCTTCAAATTTCTTAAATAGTATTTCTCTATTGATGGTATCGAATGCCTTTTTAACGTCTAACGTTACAATCGCATACATGTTCTTTCTCTGTAGCGCTGCTTTGGCTTTGCTCACCACATATAGTTCTGCGTGCTCGGTACTATGCTGTTGACGAAAGCCATACTGGTGTTCATATAAAATATTGTTGTATCTAATGTAAGAACGCATTTGGTAGTAGATGCACTTTTCCAGAAGCTTAGCTATAACAGGTAGAATACTGATGGGTCTTAGGTCATTTGGTGATTTTGGAGAGTGTACTTTGGGTATAGGTATTATTTTAGCTATTTTCATTTTATGCGGCACTTTGCACTGTAGTATTGACTCATTCATGACATCTAACACAATATCTTGAAACAGGTTGTATTTTAGGAGTATGCCAAAGACACGATTACACATGCCTATAGCATCAACACTTACACTCTGTTTGTTTTTCATTTGCTTCCATGCATACATGAGTTCAGCATTAGTAATGCTCCTAATAACAAATTTGTCTTCATTGCAACTTTGTATGATACACGAGAATTCTTGTAAAGTAGGTTTGTTGGATATATCAGCGAAATGGGAGTTTATTTGATCTGCACTAAAAGGTATGGCATGGCATTGCCTGTTATGAAATAGCTTGTTTAGCACAGGCCATATACCATTTTTTTCGACGTCAACTTGCACATACTTTTTTGTATCTTGTAGAATACATTTTTTCACTAATTTTCTTTTCTCTGTATATAGCTCATGCATGTAGTCATTTCTGCTTGCTTTCCATGTACTGTAGAGTAAGTTTCTCTGTTTGATTTCATGTTTTGTTTGTTCGCTGAGCTTGATTATCTTATTTTGCTTCACTATTGTTTTAGATTTTAAGGGTGCGTATGTATCAGTAATGTAAGACATCATATTATGAAATACATTGAAAATATCATCAACATGAGTGCTACGCGTATATTTTGATTTGTGATCAACTAGTGTTTTTGTCATGTCGTGCTTTTCAATGTTTTCATACACTCTGTACAAGAATGAAGCTTTAGGTTTAGTTTCTTTGGTAATGTTCAGTGTGGTGGTTATGGCATGGTGATCCGAAAGATGTAAGTTAAGCACTTTTGAGTTGCTACACATGTATGGGTGCATTCGTGACTATAAGATCAAGGATAGAAGAACCTCTGGTTGGCTCATCTATTAATTGCTTCGCGTTATATTTTTTCATTACATGCTCCAACATGCTATAGCTCCATGCTAGCTTTAAGTTAAAATCACCAAGGATAAAGTACATACGTTTCGTTGTGTCAAGTTCGTCAATAATCATGTCTATTGCATTCATGTCCATTTGTACAGTATTTGTATTGTATGACGGAGGCCTGTACAGGCTTACTATGAAAAAAGATTTCTTCTTACCATTTTTTATACGAGTCACTACATATTCAACTTGTGAGGTAGATTTGATTATGTCTTCCGACTTAAGATTATATACACTTGAAATAAAACTGTCATTTACAAATATAGCAACGCCACCACCACGCTTTTTTCCACTTAAGGTATGAGATCTGTCTTTTCTATACATATTATAACCTAGCATGGTTGGTAGCGTCTTGTCAGCATGTAAGAAAGTTTCAGTGAGGCACACTACGTCACTTTGTAAGTTAGAAATAGCATTATGTACATTGAAGAACTTATTATACAGGGATTGTACATTCATGTGCAGTAGGTTTATTTCATGGTTTTTGCTTGTGTTAATAGTGTTCTGTCATGGATCAATCTGTATGAGAGGTGCATTTGTAGGTTTGGATGGAAATAGAGGTGAGTTAATATCAGGAGAAACTTCACTTCGCTGAATTCTTTTGGCATGTTGCACTATGGGTGATTTGTCTGCATTATCATCAGAAGCTCTACGCTTACCTCTACTAGCACTGTGTTCACAATCCATGAGTTCTTTGTTGCGTTTATACTCCTCCCTTTTTTTCTGTCTTTCTACTTGTTGTACTTTGGTAAGGTCTCTAGTGATATAAATACCATCAAACTCTGTGATGTTTTTCAGCTTGCTACTAAGTAATAATGCATGGTCAACATTTCCACTTGTACCAAGGTTTACACGGCACGGCCTTACTTTTCCTTCACTTGCCTTAACACCTATGCGATTTATGTGAACATCTATTGCACTGTCAGGATACACTATATTCACTATGCATCTTAATGTATTAATTGCATTTTCATCTTCTTTTATACCGTGTATGATAATGTTACAGGCACGTCTTATTCTATCCTGAGCTTCTTTTAGTTCACATTGCACTTTTTTTATGGTATCCAGTTCATTATTTATCGTGTAATTTGTCTTAATTAATCTTTATAAATTATTTGTCTTACTAGGTAAGATCAACTAGCTGTTAATATCATGATTATATACATAGTTTCATTAAAACTGTAATATTTTATTGCTTAAATCAAAAGGTCAGAATGGTGTTATTATTCCAAGTAAAAAATACCACTCGCAAGAAACCAAGCGAGTGTCACTATCGTGGACAAATTAGAGCAGTTTTTTCAGTATGTTAATTTACTAACTACACATGGAATTACTGGAACACCAATAAGTCGTTTGATGGTTTCAATTTCTGTGTAAAAATTGGTACACTGCATATTTGTAGGAAAAGGTGGAATGCTTGTTAGATATAATTAGGTAGGTACGTATTATAAGTTTTCAATGAACCATGTAAAGCTGAAATATTAATAAGGTTGTACGTATATATCATCCAATTAGAGTGGTAATCAACCTGAACTCATTTTTAGAATCATTCTTACTTTTAATTTTGGTTGATTTTGATAATTTCTGCTTAGATTTGCATAATTCATATTGTCAGGTATTCGGTAAATTATGCCATTATAATTTTGAAAAGTATGCGCTTATGTTACAAATAGTATCAAAGAATGTCAGCACAAGCAGCAACCGACAATTGTTTACATGGCAAACATAAACAAGATTAAATAAAAATCAAGACTCCTTCCCAGGAGAACTTCTTCGTAAGGATGTGATGTGTGTTAATATGTATGTGAGTGTCATTGAGGAAATGGGTCGTAAAATATTAGATGATAACGACACTGTCAAACATTTATGGATTAGTCTGTCAACAAGTCTTTGAATTTTGCTCTGATAAGTTTCCAGAGTATAACAAGGTAACCATTAGGATAAATATAGTTGAACTGAGGTCGTTGGGTTTACTTGGTAAGCAGGTTTTGTCGTCACTCATCAATCATTGCTACACATGATGACTCATTAATCATCACGCAGGTTTATTTCAGCTATGCTTTGATGCATGCTGGTTTATCCATTACTATGCATACACATTATATTGCAATCGTAGAATGGAAATTGGGAAATGTCGGGAATCAGATTAGATGGTAAAACGTTTCTTGCAAATTTGCTGAAAACGACTGCCGGATTATCGTTCCAATTTTCCATTTCCTGATGTAGCTAACGAAATAATTTTCACTCAACGCTTACTCGGTACCAGTCTGTGCGTACAACAGTATAAATGACTTTCATGAGGGAAATGGATCCTAAATAAATGATTACTAACGATGCTTAAACATAATGAAATATCTACACGAAAATCTGTCAACATCTCTTGGAAGTATGCACCGATAAGCACGTACCACGTAGTCAGATAACAAAGATAGGAGACCTGGCACCCATGACGTCTGGCCGTAAGGTTTACTTGGTAGGTAAGAAGTATTTGTCGCTACAAATGCACCAATTATCTTCCTGTCTTATTCGTCATCACCTTAATTAGTTTTGCGTTGTACTTGATTCAGATAGCTTTGTTTTTCTTGTGCAGCAAATGCAAATCTACATACCTACATATTGTGCAACAAATAAATCAAATTATTGGGACTTTAAGCACTTAATTCTGTCATAAGCGGTGGCTGATGTAATACCTAGTAAAAAGCCTTGTCTCGCTGTCTCATATTTTCCTGTGGATATTTTGAAAGCAGTCATAAAATGCTTCGGGTGAATGGCATATAATCAAACGAGTAATCAGTTGATATGTATATCCATATTCATTATTTAACTTGTTCATTTGCAGGTTTTATTATGTTTAGCTAAATATACATGTATAATTGGTATTTTCTATACATATTGTTATGACTTTCCCTTGATAAAATTTAGCAAAACTGTTAACATGACTTTTATTAAAATCGATTACAGTAACTATGTATAAGTGAGGTATTCAATTTGACAATTGACCTTCCAGCATAATCATAGATTTCATTTCGCTATAACATTGCCCATACACAAATTATTAAATTGCTACAACATTCAATTACGTTAGGAATTGACTTATGTTTTTGATTTTGCCTATCTGGAAACAAGAATAAGGCTGACTGCATGATCCACCGCGTTACTGAAAAAGATGGTCGTAGTGTCATTGTCAAATCGAGCATGCCCATAATAAAAGGAAATGGGAATCTGTGCAACTACCCGCTTACGGCACATCTTATACTCTCGGGAGCGCAAAATGTTTTCCGACTTTGTTTTCTTCATCCACAGTGGATATGACCTTTTTACCCATTCGCACCTCAGCGAATGGTTGCTGAATGTATAGCAACCACGAGCAAAGGTCATGGAAAATAACTCTGCGACGAACGTGATTGTTGCAATAAACGAGAGCAAAATGTAAATGACAATTGGAAACGTTTCCAAACCAACTATGAGCGCATAGGCTCCGAGAACCGTTAACAAGTCTCCAACGCCTACCAACACTTGGACCAAATCTCTAGTTCCAGAAACTCCAATCTGACTAACACAACTCAATTCAATATACAACCGTATTGACCTCTAATCAGGGGACATTGCCCCAATTGTCTTGAGACATTTTAATGTGATCCCGAACGGGGATACCAACTGGAGTATCACAAGTGTAAGTGACCGACATGCCTCGAGATTTTCCCAGACTGCAGTGCAGAAAACACAGACATGGAAACTTTGACATATTTACTCCGGAGAAAATAAATTTTCTCCGACCCTTGACATGTATATTGACTTGTTAAATTGCAACGTTTTGTTACTATCTGGTCCTTTTTCGGCATGATTAGTGGTTTCGTAATTAATGAGTGTGGACATTTAAATTTATTTGTGAAACTTTCACCAAATTTACGAATTTTTTCCCGATTTCGAATATTCCTCCTCAAATTTTCTCCGGCTCTGAGCCGCGTAACCACGCATGTTTTCCATGCCTGAGAAAACAGTGTGAAGAGCATTTTGAGTGATGGTAACCAGAATGTTTTGGCGAGGGGATATTTGGCATATTATGTACTACACGGGGTGAAAATTTGCAAAGAATGCCAGCCATCCAAACATTTTTCCTATGATGAAGTACAAGATGACAATGACGCACATGACAATTCCAATGACGTCACACGGCTCGCCTTTACGCATAACATTTCTCAGCTCTGCAAAAAATAGAAAGAAAAATGTACTAAAAATGTACCACTTAAATACTATTCGCATGTGCATTGAACATATTAAATGATCTACACACCTCGACGAAGTAAAGCCTTTATGGAGATACCACGAGCGTATCCCTTTTTCTATTGTCCTTCCTGAGCTTTCTGTCAAATTCGAAAAGGTAGTTTAACCATTCTTCGATAATGTGTTCCCCTTGTGCCAAGACAAGTATGTTCAGGCAGTATGGTAGGGCGATTAGACACAGGATCTCGAAGCAGAAGATGGAAAGGTGGAATGACAATGCCTCGGGTTAGTGAAGCACGTACTCCAGCAACGTGAAGCTGCAGAGTGCCTTTATGTAGCAAGTGACCGCAAACGAGATATATAACGGGATTAGTTTTCGTCCATCTCGTTCAATCCGATATCTTTGATTGATAGTAACGCTCCTCATCAATTGCCGCCAGGTTCTCGAAGTGGACCCTACCTTCCGAAGGAATTTCCTGTAAAATATCATCCTCCATTTCTGGGAAAATCAGTGCTGGGCCGGGCTAAACAAACCAAAAAAATGTAACAGATTAGACGGAAGTAAAAAAACACAAAGTTTCTGCTTATGTCCACGGGTCACTAAAAACTGCTTTGTTTTTTCATCCTTTTCCTTGTTCTTCGGCGTTATTTAGTACAAATCAATTGCCCATTTTCAAGGAAGACAAAAATTATAAATGTTTAAGTTAGACTGACGCACCATTACCAGTCGCCAGTCATATCCCTGAAACTTGCGTTTTTTGTCCATTACTCTCTTAAAGTACTTTATACAAGCAATTAGTAAACTATTTACCTCGTCATGCAGGTTCCCAGGAGTCAGTGTAGTACCAGGCTAACAGAACAACAAAATTGAAATAGATAAGAAGAAAGTAAAAACCAACGTTTCTGCTGCTGTCCCCAAAAACGGTTTTGTCTTATTTTCATTTTCCTTCTTAGTCAGCACTATTTATTAACTACCGGAAGCATGAAATGCTTGAAAGGTAGTTATAGCGATTGATCTGTTTGTCTGTCTGTCTGTCTGTCTGTGCGCACTCTAGCTTTCCTCCACGTTGACCGATTTGGCTCAATTTGGCATAGAGGTACCTTGGAACAAGGACACGACACCTATTGATTTTCAGCCATGTCCGTCGTCACTGGCCGGAAGTAGGGGGGTCGAAGTGGAAGGGTGCTGGGGGTGACAAATGCGTCAAATTTTTTATTGTATAAATCGATAGAGGAGTTCAAGACGATCATTTTCTGTCATGGGACTATGGGTCAAATCGATAAAATGGCGGGTGGGTGGGGAGTCGAAGTGGAGGGGTCA
This sequence comes from Sinella curviseta, assembly GCA_004115045.4. Taxonomy (NCBI): domain Eukaryota; kingdom Metazoa; phylum Arthropoda; class Collembola; order Entomobryomorpha; family Entomobryidae; genus Sinella; species Sinella curviseta. The sequence goes on along the minus strand of CM065489.1, from coordinate 50,435,444 downwards.
CCAGGTGGAAAATTTTTTTATTTCACAAATAGATCAGGATGTTCAATTTGAGGTTCGATAACGTGGTATAATAGTAAAATACATACCCAATTTGTGATTTTGGCATGTTTTAGTCTTCCGGTAGTTATACATTAAAGGTTACACCTTACTAGTTACAAATCAAGTACCCTTGTTCAGGGAAGACACAAATTATTGTTTACGTTAGACGGACGCATCATTACCACTCGCCAGCAACAACGATAAAACTTACAATCTTTTTTACAACGGATTGTGGTAATCTCCCATAATCCTAAATACTTTATGTTAACAATTAATAAACTATTTACCTTATCATGTAGCGTCACAGCGTCCGCCTCAATAATTGATTTGGAGGTTGAAAATATTCTTGAAATGTGCAGATATCTTGGAAAATTTCCATTTCACTCAACCGTCCTTGGATTTTTTCTCGCACTTTTATTTGTCGTACTAACTGTGTGGACTACCTCCTTCTTCACAATCTAAATGCTGTCTGTCGTAAACTAAACTGCGAAGCAAAAGTTGCAGCAATGCAACAACAAATATAGTGGATTCGGTGAACCCAGCAATATGATCAGTGCAATTCAAGTGTGGACAAAAGACTTGCTGTGGCATGGTGCTAGTAAATACTTCTGCTTTATTCTTTCCGAACTGTTTTAAGCATTTGAGATGAATGAATGTGTGAACAATGCTTTATTTGTTATCTTATGGGTTCATTTTGTGCTGCAAACTGTATGGAAATGTACCACGGGAATGTAAAACGAAACAGTATTGCAATAGGCCGTACATATGTAAGTATACAGAAAATGAGAAATTGTGGGAAATGCTGTTGTGGATTTTATTTTGGGCTCCTTGTTTGCCAACACACAAGAAGATAGCATGTTAGTTGCACTTCGAGGAACAATAGTCCTGTCTTTCTCGGTTAGGTACAACTCCAAGTTCATCCTTTCAGAATTATGTAGAGTGTGCCATAAAAAGGATGAATAGATGACATTGTTGCATACATTCAAGTAGTAGCTAAAAATATCAGCAGGGAAAATGCAAAAATGTTGACTCTTGAATTAGCTTGCATTTATCACTAGTTATTACATACCGTGTTGACATAATTTATTTTACACCAAGTTCATTCAAGAATATAATGTACATCAACTTAAAATATTCCCATATAGTTCATTTGTTCTATTAACAATGTAGACCATGTCCATTTATATATTATATTGCAAATAAGACGAGCTTATTATGTGCAAAATCGTCTTTCTGCATTATATTGTGAAGAAAACTTTATTGGATTGACTCAAACAGCGTCACATATCGTCGTCGAATTTTCAGTCTAAAAGCCTTTTCTGTGCATTAAGCCAGATTTTTAATACACTTGCTGCTCCTTAAATGAGCTCCTTGATGCTCCTTGAGCAGTGTTTTAAATGTAGCAACAACTGATACGAAGGATTTAATGATGTTATCCCAGATGGTTAATTTGATTTCTTTCGCGCTGACAAATGCACAACAAACATATATTCTTTTGCAAATATATTTGAAAATCGTTGAGTCTTTAAAGCTGAACATTCCGCTAAACCATTCAATGGAATCCCTAAAACAGAATTCTGCTTTCGGAAACATTTCTGTAACAAACATCCCACCTGTCACAATGATTCCTGCGCCTAGTGTAATAAAAATTACTACCGTATTCCCACTGAGATATAATGTAAATTGGGAATGCGTATTTGAATATTGCCAAGCCGGCCCATTCTCCCGCTGAAACGCCATTTCCTCCGCTCGAAACTGCGAGTACTTTCGTCTCGCATTCGCGATGAATGCGCTTTCGCATTGTCATTGATATATTTGGAAATTCCAGATGAAAAGATTGTCTTGAATCTTCCCAAAACCAAGGGGTCTCCCCAGTTGGCAAACACCCATCCTTTGTTATGAGAGCCGATGCCTTGCTCGCTTCTGGAAACGATTGGCGGCGACGATGCATTCATCCGAGTGCTTTTCATGGCGTCCTGCCTAAAACTATGCTCCCATTCGTTCAAATCATCCGACCACGTAACAAGTGCCGTTTTAATACAAATGTCCAGACTCGTAAATAAATTAGAGGCCGGATAATGGCCGAACATGTAATTCATCTTTGACTCTGAGAGTCGACGAATCAAATTGTATTCCTCTGTGCACTTGAACCGAAGCGGATCATAATTTTCGAGAAAGATGCCGACACTTGTTGCAGAAATGAGTGTCATAATGCTCTGCGTTTCTGGGTCATTGAACCGTTTAAAGGCTGCCAAAATTCCAAAATCTGATATCTTGCTCGCAGGTCTAAAATATACTGTGTAATTTCTGTTAATGATTTCATCAAATGATTTGTACAGGACTGTTTTCTTCGGAGCCGACAGTGCGCCTATTGTATCTCCCATGTAGAAATATCCAGTGATGAATAAGCACACTGTCCAAAGTTGAACGGACAACTAGAATCTTGCAGCATTACGTTCCGATCCCTGAAAAAGGAAAATCCTTACAACAGCCAGCATGGATTCTAGATAATTGTAGAAGCAAACATACTTGTGTACTGATTTTCTCAGGTCGTTGTGATAGACGGCAACCATCAGAGAAAACACGGTAATTATAAGTGACCACGTGGGAACATTGAAAGCGGAAACGAAGCCCTGAAAGGAAATACGTTTTTGAATGTAGCCACTGTCGCATGTAATAAATTGCAGGAGGACCTTGTCAGTTATCAATGTTGCTGCTGAACTAACGTCCGTGTATATTTTTGGTACTTGATCCAACAAACGATGGGATTCGTTTTGATCAATTTGCAAGCGATTAGAAGCATTTCCGGGTGCTGCGGCCTTAAATATCTCAACGCTCAAGTCGTAATTAGTAGGGCTTGGAATAATTTGTTTCCTTAAACCATTTTCAGCAGTAAACTGGTGCAGTTGTACTTTCGTGTTGAGAATTTTGTCTACATGAGAGTATCCATGGATCAAAATATCCTTTACGGTTTTATGGTCAATTAGAGTCCAACTGTTTTTGGTTTGACAGTACTGACAATAGGAATAGATTTTTAACTTGTCAGATTTGTGCATGGAAACGGAAACAAGAATTTTGTGGAACGGCACTTGCTCCAACATATTCCCCTCATCTATTGCCGCAGCCAACTGATCCGCCAGTTTAAAAGTCGCTTTGACTTGCTCTTCTTTGCTATCGTCTTTAACTTGCAGTAAGGTAACGTGGGCGTCGTAGAATCGAGAATATGCATCACATTTTGCCTGTTCGTTGTGTGCAAAAAGCAGCCGAACCAATCTCCGTCCCGATATCAACGGGTTCAGAATATATCTGGTGTGCATGGTTGGAAGATGGTTCAGCAGCCAGTGGTTCGTCAAGTTGGCTGGATCGTAAATATTTGGGAAAATGTGAACATGTAAAATCCTAACAAATCCTGTAGGGGCCAAACAGATACAGATAACAAATAACAGATTCGTCACTGTCAGCAATAGCGGTAAACCTGTCCTTGTTTAGTTCGATAAACTTATTAATCTGCATCAAGTCATGTCCGCGTTTTGAAGGTGTAGAAATTACACTGCTGCTAAACTCTATATTGGACTGAATGTCGCAACGATTTGGGTTCATGAAGTGAATGACTACTGGTGCAACTTTCACGAATAGAAATTAAAATTTGTCGGCTCGCAATAAACTCGTTTCTGTTTTGCTGCTCCGCCAATGTCAAGACAACATAACGTCCATACGGAAAGGTAGGTTTTGGCAAGTATTTTTCACGTCCTGGAAATCGTAAACTATCAGTGGTCACCGCACATTGGAATCCATCGGAAACGCCGGAGCAGCTCACACAAGTTACCGGATTTCTTATACTGTTGAGAATCCTTACTTGAAGAATGCGTGTTGCGCTCAACCTGAGAGGAAGCTCAGCACTATATTAAATTATATTAGATTTCAAATTGTAAGAGACGGATAATTCAGCTTTACCTTAAATTGTGAAGAAGGGTGTTTGGGACTGACGCAAATGTCGCCACGTGTCGTCATCTGACCAATAGAGAAACTCTATGCTCGTATTTTATGACAAGTTTTTAATTCATTTAATACTTTCTCCAAATTAATTACAGTAATATGCCACGTGCCTAGGTACCAGAAACATAATTGGCATTATGTTAACACGTAATACCAAATAATGTGTTCATTTTCACTAGAATGAATCTACCTGTGTATTTCTTACATATTCGCAGTCATTAAATGTATTAAATATTGCAATATTTTATTCATGGCGAGACTTGCGGCGCCATACTACTTATCCCAACAACACGTGGTTGGGAAATATGAGAACTCAACAGTCGTAAAAGCAAACTGATCTTGTAATATAAGTTGATCCGACTAATTAGGAAAGATGTGAGAATTGGTGAGCAAATTGAAGATCCCTCAATATTTAAGTTTACTTTGCCTTAATAATAACGTGTATCTTCACTTGCTTGTATTCTTTACGAATTAATCTACATATTAAAAGTATATATGTTATTAAGTTTATGAGTGTGATTTTACTGTCGGATGAAAAATTATAAGCTTTGTAGTACTTTGCTTCTTACAGCAACTATATTCCCAACAAGAACTGAGACCATCGTAAATTCGTAGTAACGTTGAGCCATCAATGCCGAACCGTATTCTGAACCGGTCAGTCTTTTGACTAAAATAGACCACTACATTCGAAAATATTTTAATAAGAAATAGACCCGCTCCCATCAAAACACCTACGCCCAGTGCAATAAAACTTACAATCATGTTACCGCTCAGATATAAAGTATTAGATAAATAGCTGATACGGGATTATAATGGAAGCAATTGTATTTATTAAAAGCTAAGCTTTCGAGAAAAAACTATTCTCTTGATCAGGGCCAAAAAATTATGAAAACGAGAAGTACCAAAACAATGCTTATCATCACGAAGAGTTATTAGATAATAATTACATTTAACAATAACTGATATGTTGGATCTTGACTATCGAAAACAGGACTTGCTACTATGGCGGTTTACGTTTCTGGAGGTGCTTGTGAAATTTTTTCTTTAGGATTTGAGTCCATGCTGGAGGTGGGATGAAACCAGAGTTTTTGTTGATTTTGCTACTTCGGTATTGTATGTATAAGCCTTCCTTGACTTTTCTTCTGAATGTGTTGGGTTCGATTTCTATGAAGTGCATCTTGTTATGACATATAAAGTAAATTATAAAATGCGGGCAGGTTTCCTCAATATCTGCTTAGATCTACTGTCGTGGCTTTGAGAGTAAACCAAGAATCAATTCACATTTCATTCTGACATCTCATGATTCTTATTTCCGGTTACGCATTCTGGGCGTAATATGAACATTTCGGTTGCTCCGCAAGCCAGCAACTCGCAAGCTCCATCGCCTTACCGTATTTCCTTATGATCTAATAATCATAACTTGCTAAAAATAAAAATGATCATGATCACCCTGAAGTTGTGTGCGTGAGTAAAAACTAATGCTTCTGCTGCGACCAGCGATGCAATGAAAGGAAGTTAAATAAGAATGTATTGACAAAGCTAACTCACATGCAAATAACTATATCCTACTGGGTACATAATTGTATTGCGTAACCATCATGAGACATCCCTTTTTCGAAATACATAAATATATTTTGGTGGATCATGAAGCAATACAAATATATGATTGACAGATATTTTCCGCTGACCGAATCTCAAAATGAATGTCAGCTAATGAATACTGACAAAAACAACGCTGTCGCATGTCTCCATAGAAATATGGGTGTACCTGTAGTTTAAAAACGTAGGAAGGAGTAATGGTGATAAGGAACAAAGTTTGCTATGAGTGAAAAAGCGGTTGGCTTGTGTTATTCATGGAATGGGATTTTGAAAGCTCTGGCATAAAATAATTAGAGCCATGGCAATTTCTGGTGGTTGAACGAGACTTACTTGTTTATTCGCCATTCTGGACTTGGCTTGCATAACGTGATCAAGTTTACATTCAAATGACACATGTTAATAACACTAAACTGACCAAACGATGATGCGCAATTAAAAATGTAATAGCAAATGGCGTGACATGTAATTCTCAAAAACGAATGTTAATATGACAACAGCTGAACACTAATAACTTTTGATGTAAGTGATGAATTTTAGTACATGTGCATGTGCATAAGAATATATAATGTAAAAGCAAGCTGCTCGACCTTATCATGTTTCCTTTTCATCTTTACAAGTTTGTTGTGTCATTTGGTGATTTATGCCAATATGCTGAAACGCTGCGTAAAACACACATAACTCACCCACAATTAAATTGAAGGTGGGTATCATAATATAGGTACATATTTGCATGTGTAGCTTGTGCAACTTCAAACTCTTTGATATTATGCTTACATTGGCATTGTATGTTTTTTTCATATTAGAGATTAGCTAGATTGTGTGGTCATTCTTAGGTATCAATGGGCAAGAGAAATATGTATTCACTAAATAGGTAAAATGGCTTTATATTGCCGGGCTTAAAATTATTTCACTCGCTCCATGTGAAATTCAGGTAATCTGGACACAAAAATTTGGCTTAAATATTTCCGAACATGTCGTGAAGTAAAATTCCGAAATTCTGGTATATATGAGATTTTATGCATCCATATCAACATATGAGTGGAAGCAAGCAATAGTGAAGCCTGTACCCGGATTCCGGTCTTTTGCATTTAACATTCAAAACCTGCTGGCATTAATTAATAATTTTGTGCTACTTTTCCATTACAACCAGATCATGTCAGAAATGTCCGGGACGATAGTCCAGTCCATCCTAGATTGCACACCAGGAAATATTCTTTACATTGCATGAATGCATTTCCAGCAAGTAGAAATTAGCTGTAGGTGAGTAGATGCTTCACTTCCTCTTCCAGGATGTGCCTCTGTTAGCAGGAACATGGTTGCTGGAGGCGTTTCCGTCATGCAGACTACCTCTAACAAGAAACTACCTTATGAGGGTCTGACGCTTTCAAACGAAAAGCGTTAGATGATATAGTTCTCACAAGCTTAAAACATCGATATTGTCAATACAGACAAGCAATGTGTAAAACGTTTTATTGAGTCTCAATTCGCTAGCAATATACTTGATAGAATATAAACTTGCGAGTTTTTACATAATTTTTAACAGCATTTCCTTAATGCAATCAATAAATACTAATCAATCGTAAACAAATAGTGGAATTAATCATGTTGAAGATCACAGACTTTACAGAACTTTTCCAAATATTTTCCCAATGCATCATACATTTAACTACTTACAGCGTACCACATTCCCCCAGAGTAGACATCCATCCTCCAATATATCCACTAGTTTTGTCCACCTACACCCTTTTCAGATACTGTACTTTGGACGAACAGTTCAACGGCGAGAAATGCAACTACGAAGTTGCGCTAGCGAGTAAAATCAGAAACGTGTCTTTTGAGCTGGACTGGAAGAACGTTTCCAAACAAATGATGCTCGCATTTTATGGGAGTGCATTTTACACTGAAGCTGCTCATCCTCCCAATCTCCCTTGCTACCTTCAGCTGTTCCATTTTGAGTCTGTTCTTGACGCGATTCCTAAAAGTGAAGACTTATATCTTCCACGCCTTTACTTTAAAAATCAGGAGGATGTAGTATTTCCTCGTATTAGACCTAATCAAGCAATATCCACATCATATTCAATGTGGCACTACAGACGTACGTCCTGGATACCATGTCCTGAAACGATTTGTCCGGCAGGCAAACTTCGTAATCCCAAGCATAACGCTTACCATATTATTTCCACAATCACTGAAAATATGCCAAAAATGTTAGTCCAAAGGAATCTACATTTATTTGCTTTGACCGCCCCACATCAAGCGTTTGTTTCAAACAAGCCGCTCAAGTTCATATATGACGTGAACACAAAGAAGCTACTCTATGCGACAGATTTGGGCCATAATATTCGCATGGACATATCCTCGATCACCAAACACAATCAACTCTTGAAGCAAGTGGTTTTGAATGTTGGTGGAATTAATTATTTTGCTAATGAAGAAAACTGGGTTTATATTTCGCATGTTACGATGAAGGCTAAACTGCTGGAACGAATTGTTGAGCGAATGATTTGGAGCGCATTAGACCATAACGATAAGTTTCTCTCCTTTAAAAGGGGAATGTCCAGTGCAGTTTTGTTGGCACATGTCGTATTCAGAAACTGTTCACTCAATTCGGAAACCATTGCAAATCACAAAGAATCCAAACATCATTGTAGCCACAAGCCATATTGCATCTCCTGGATAAACATTGACGACGACGCTGGGATTCACATGCGACTCATTGATTTGAGACTTCAATTCATAACGTGCGGTGGCGACGAGATATCCACCCTTTCACTGATTGGTTACTTGAGTGCTTTTGATTTGCCCTTCTGGTTACTGCTCACGATAGTGTCGTTGATGTCGACGGCAATACTCAAATACGGATCCGGATTGAGGAGATGTGTCGTTGGAAACTTACTTGCCGTAACGGTACTTTTGGAACAAGGCATGAATGAATGTAAATGCCGAAATAAATTTGGGCATCGATCCGTTTGCTTTGTGTGGCTTGTGATGGGAATCGTCATTAGCAACGCGTATCGTGGAGAAAATATAACGGAACTTAGCTCGCCGCTAACGCCGCTACCAGTGAAATATTTCCAACAACTGTTGGATAAAAATTTCACAATATTCACTCAAGTAGAGGCTGTCGAAAGTTGGAGCGATACCTTTAAAGTGTATTCCGCCAATGCCGAAGTGCTATACAATTATACATTCACAAGCAAGGAGAAAGACCGAATGTACAATGAATGGCTGAATGAAACCAAAAAGGAGACACTTTTGAGCAAACATGTCACCGACAAGAGCTTGCAAGCTCAAATGGCAAAACACGATCACAATTTCACAAATGAAGAGATCGTGTTTCGTGTAATGAAAGATAGGATTCCAGACGGATATTTAAGCTATATTAGGCAGTGTGATAAGTCGGCATTTGTGGGATGGTCAGACGTTATTGAAGAGAGCGCCCCAATACTTAAAAGGTTTGCAAATAGAAACAAGCAAAGTGAAGATTCCCAAACGAACCACAAGGTGGTGTCAGTTGGGGAAGAAACGATTGGACTAAAGCGGAAATCCTGGACGGTGGACGAAGTAAAAATTCCTGGGGACTGGGTGTTTCGACGACTTAGTGGGGTTGTCGAATCCGGGATTGCTAGACAGTGGAGCGATTGGGAGAAAAGGGTGAATATGTATAGTGACATGGTTGCCGCAGAGGCAAATAATGTAGAAGCAGCACGAGCCCTTAGAGTACACGATAATGTCGTAGTTGTGTTTTACACTCACTTGGCTTTACTTGCTATGACTCTTCTCATATTTGTAGCTGAGATACGTTGTACAGGCTTTTCGTTTCTCAAATATTACATTGTTCTGGCATTTAGACTCCTAGTTAAGTCCATGATTAAGTTAGTTGTTCACGAAGGGAACAATATTCGCAGACGCAAAATGCTTAAAAATCATTCTAAATGAAATATGCACAAATAAGGAAGTTGAGTGTCATACTTTGGAAAGAATATTTCTTTTAACATTTTAAGCTTCACATATTTTCACACAATCATTTAAATAGACTCGACTTTCTTCCCGGGTTGTTTTGGACATATCCATTATTTTGGTTACGTAGACCCGTTCACGCAGACACATAAGCATTTTTTCGAGTACTCGGTTACATAATAGGAGGCAGCAATGCTTCCGTACTTCTTACTACCGTATCGTTCATATGCGAACGCGGAAATCCGAGAGTATATTGCAACACAGATAACTTCCATTCAGTGCAGTAGTCTAGGAGCTACATAAGTGGATCAAGCAAATGTGGGGTACTACTAAACCAACCTTCATTATATCAACGAGTTAGGTGATTAAAAAATTCATGCGGAAAGAAATCTGATCCTTTGATATATACAGACATTTTGGTCACGGAAGCAATACCCTTTGAAAAATTTCTGCGTATTATAGTAATGTAATCTGGTTCAAATTTAAGAAATTCAATATGGCTAGACTATATGAACAAGCATTGCTTCCTTGTTCATTTCCTACTTTTAATATTTTATCCTAACATATACATGAGAACAAGAACACAGCGCTGCAGTAAGATTTCCGCTTGAATGCAGCTATATCTTTGTCAGAGTTGTATAGTGTCGTTAGTAGATTTCCTTCTCACATTGCAACGACGCTGAGGTTGACTTTGAAATTAATCATGATAAAACTAATAATTTATATTCAGTTTCCACTAATTCCTGTGCTGGCCAATCTGCCGAATTACCATGACCTCTGCGTTAGCGATGGCGACAATTTGAGCAAATCAACGCTGCTTTCCAATACCCTTGGAAGGTTTATATTTCCGGAAATGTCTCCAATTTTGGTTCATTTATTCAATCCGAATCGATGCAACCTCCCATTTGATTTGCCATCTACCACCGTTGTTGTGTCCTCTCCAACGAAAAATTCAACCCTGCTTCCAATGGAAACGTACAACAAAATTTTGTACAACTGGCATGACGGCATATTACACAGAAATGTATCTATACATGTGCAGACAGGATGGTATAGCATTCTACACGTTTACGTATTCCCCTTCAATCGAGACACACGAAACGTCCACAGAATATGGTGGATAGACTATATGGAATCTTTTCTGACAAAATACATTTTAAACCAATGGCTGTCACAAGACCTTTTAGTGGATATTATGACCCACCCGATGTATACCAAGTCGTCATGTGAAGGTTATTATCGGCCTTATGATTTGCACATATACTTGGTGGATGCCAATGAACAACATAAAGACGATTTGAATAAGATACTCAGTGTATCTCAAGACTTTGCTGAGACTATGGATCTCAGGTATTATTTTGGCCAATCCTTCCCACACAAAGTTCTGGTCACGTTCAAGAGTGTAGGACACTGTTATAAACTGGAAATATATTCTTACTGCCAGTATTGCAATAATCGGTCCAACTGGAAACAAATTGGACATAAGCCAATCCAAAGTTTGATCACCCGTGGCTACTCTTACCTCAACAAAATACTGAATACACAGGTGCAATTAGTCAGAAAAAATCGTGCAGAAAACAATTTCGATTTTACCGGGACAAATTTGCACAACAATCCTACTTTGGAAATATTCTTGGCGGCATTTCCCCAAAATCATTCTCAGATATTCAAAGTCGATGGATTCATGCCCTTCTTGCCGACAATATTTGTTGACGCTAGTTGGACATCGACGCTAATTACTGATAAAGTTTCGATACAATACATCACTTGCGATGGAGGATATATTGAAAAGGGTATCTCCTTTCAAGGCTACATTTCTGCATTCGATGCACCCACATGGTTTCTAGTTGCTGCTTTATTCGTCCTAATGGTTTCCGTATATTGCAAGGATGGAACAAAATCCGCACAAGGAAAGGAATTACGAGGATATTTCTGGAAATTTGTTCAGTCTGCATTTGCTGTAATAAGAATCTTCTTGTACCAAGGAACTGAGCGTGAGTGCACTCGATTTAAACTGTCCGCTCAGCTGTGGACAGTTTGTATCTTCATCATTGGCTACTTCTACCAGGGCGACAATATCGGCGACCTGACAGCTCCCAAGAAAACAGTGTTCTATAAAACGTTCAATGATATTTTGGACAGAAATTACACTCTATTTATGAGGTATTCGTTGCAAGCAGGCACTAATGCGCTACTCGCATCTAAGCAAAAGGTTCTAGAGCAACTGGGAAAGAATCAATCACTGTTTGAGTTTGTGACTAGCACAGACTTTGGCTATCTTCTTGACGCGTCAACAGATCCATTCCTCATTAACGGAACCGAGGAGGAAAAGTTGCTTCAAAGAATTGCGCACTCTAATTTTTCTGTAAGCATGTGGCTGTCTACAGAACAGTTCTTTCCTTCAATGATGAATCGTGGGTGTGGAAAAACTGCTGTGGTCGCATGGTCCAACGAAATAAACCAGTGGGAAGATAAGTTCCGGCGAGAGGTTTTGAAAATGAAATCTTCGTCCAAATTCAAACCGATTTTCTCCAGGAGTGATCAGGATTTTGTGGCAACTTCAAGAGGATTTGCGTTTTCCCGCTGGGGGGATCCTTGGATTTTAGGTAGATTTAAGGCAATTTGGTCTTCCGGAATCTACAACCACTTGAATGATTTGGCTAATGCACTTAAGAGCTATCAGCTTCGGACCGAAGAAAACAAAATTATTAAAGACAGTGATGCCGGAGACCAGGAAGCTCTTTCCGAATTTACCATAACCCTGAGTTCAAACACGGTTGTTATTTTCATGGCACTGGGCATTGGACTAGCATCGGGGGTTGTTTTATTTTTCACAGAAGTTTCTAAAATAATTATTTTATACTTTAATCATTTGAGACGATGCGTTAAAAGGAAAATGCTGCATTGTTGCAAACCCAAATGCTTCAAAATTTTCATGTATTTAAGCAGATGCAACGTCATGGCGATCGGATCCAGGAAATGTGGCAAATGTTAATTGTGTAGCCTAATTAATTAATTGTGTGTCAAATGATTATTTCGACGCAAACATTTGACAGAAGGGAGAAGATAAAATTTATTTCATTACGGATTGATAAAACAGAACTTGCTACACATCAAAGATTAATACATATTAATATTTCGGCACTAACATTTATTGTATTTTCACATCAAACCATGGAAATTAATTACATAAGACAATCTTAAACATAAATTGAACATAAATGATGCGATTCTTGGTTATTAAACAGGCACCAAACAAATTTTAGTACCGTTTCAGTATCATTAAAGCCTGAATATTTCATGAAATTGATCAAATCTGTCGCTTTCCTAGCAAGCCTAATATAAAGTGTGCAGTTGCGGTCTGGATATAATAGCAAATGCGTATAAAGAGAAACATATTGCAGATCTCCGTTCTCTACTAATGCCGTCGCCCGTAAACTACTTTCAGCAACTGATTGACCAAAAATTCACCATCTTTCCTCAAGCAGAAGAGATGGAAGAAAACGAGGAAAGCCTCGACCAAACCCGTGATGGAACCAATGTGTCTATAATAGTGAGGAATACAAAGCGACAAAAGAATCCGTATGGCTTGAGTCTGTGATGAAGGAGACGGTTTTCAGCAACGTTCCAGTAACTAGTAGCAAGTATGCTGAAATGGCAAGTAGAATTATATGAAGAGGACGATATTGTTCTGTCTCGAGGTGGTAGCAAGGCGAAAGCACATACCTTTACGTGTTGTTGATTGTTGATAATATTATCGTAGTGTTCATGTTCATTTTGGTGTTCTAGGAATTATTAAATTTGTAATTTTGTTCGAATTATATTTTGTAATTCGCAGTGTGATTTAATTACGTTCAGTAGATTTACGTCTTGAGAATGTATGTATGTTGGCTCATTGCTGCTAATATGTCCGCTGTGAAATGCAACATTCTGCTTGTCAACGGGTATAGAAAAATGTGTTTCAGCTGATTTAAGGGCAATATAAATATATACTGGTAGATAATAAAGCAAATATAAATGTACAAAGAAAAACAATTATATATTTCGTGCCTTTCTTGAAACTTTATTTCATGAAACATTCGCCAACAGCGTCTTGTAAATGTCAAGTGCAACAATTTTCGTCAATCAAAATCGATTGGTGGCGAGATTGTACGGAATGCATGACAAAGCATGTGTATAAACATTATATTATGTGCTAAAAATCTGAGCTTATGATACCAATGCATGTTGGATGGTTAAGAACGAGGAAATCCTTCAAGACTTTCTGCATAATATAACAACCCAATATAATTAAAATTTAGGAAGTGAAAATGGGCAGACTAGGAAGCAGCTACGCTTCCCTGTTCTTTCCATCCTAAAGTATCTCATTATTCACAAGAGAACACGGAAATAGTGATGTGGTAAAATTTGCACTTGTACACAACTACCTTCATGACAGTGTAGGAGAGTTGTGTCGTGTGCATTTTAAATTGTTGACAACAATATTAGCTAACAATATACATTCGTAAACCTAAGATGACTTTTAAATTTATCGTCCCAGATATATTTGTTTCCGTTCAGATTTCGCTCATTTTGCTTGCCAATTCGACAAAATACCATAATCCATGCGCTGGTGAGAACGATGGTCAGAGCGGACCTCGGCTAATTTCAACTGTCATTAAAAACTTTCTGCTTCCAGAAATGCATCCTATTTTGGTTCACTTCTTCAATCCAAATCGATGCAACCTTGAATTTGATTTGCCATCTACAACTGTTGTAGTGACTACTCCAAAGCTATCGAAAATGTCAAACCTGCATCCTCTGAAGGCCTACGACAAAATTTTGAAGGACTGGTACGATGGCATATTGAACAGCACTGAACCTATTCATATTCAAACAGGATGGTACAGCATTCTACACGTTTACGTATTTCCGTTCAGTCGAGACACACAGAATGTCGACAAAATATGGTGGATAGACTACACGCTCCCATTTTTTACAACATACCTTTTAAATCAATGGCTGTCGCAAGAACTTTTTGTGGATATTACAAGTCACCCGCTGAATTCCAAGTCGTCTTGTGACGGATATTATAGACCTTATGACTTGCATATATACTTGGTGGAAGCAAGTGTACAAAATATGAACGATGAAAATGATATTTTAAGCGTGTCTCAGGAATTTGCTGAAGATATGGATTTCAGAAATTTTCTGGGTCAGCCCTTTCGAAACAAACTTCTGGTCACCGTTTCCACCAAGAGTGTGGAACACTTTTACAAGCTGAAAATATATTCTTACTGCCAGTATTGCAATAATCGGTCCAACTGGGAGCAAATTGGACAAAAGACAATCCAAAGTTTGATCACCCGTGGCTACTCTTACCTCAACAAAGTATTGAATACGCAGGTCCAGTTGGTTAGGAAAAATCGAGCAGAAAACAACTTTGATTTCATCAGCGCAGGTTCCGATAATGATAGGCATATACAGATAGTCATGGCCGCTATTCCCATAAATCATTCTCAGATATTTAAATTCGACGGTGGCGGCATGCCCTGGCCCCTCTTTCCGACAATATATATTGACGTTAGCTGGCCATCCACTGTAATTACCGATAAAGTCTCGATACAATACATCACTTGTGATGGTGGCTACATAGAAAAGGGTGTATCCTTTCAAGGTTACATTTCTGCATTCGACGCACCCACGTGGTCATTGGTTGCTGCCCTATTCACACTAATGATTTGCGTATATCACAAGGATCGACAAAAATCCACTAAAGGATCAGAAACACGCAGACAGTTCTGGAAATGTGTCGAGTCAGCACTTGCTGTGGTAAGGGTATTCTTGTTCCAAGGAACTGAGCGTGAGTGCACTCGATTTAAACTGTCCGTTCAGCTATGGACAGTTTGCATATTCATAGTTGGCTACTTCTACCAAGGTGACAATATCGGTGACCTAACAGCTCCAAAGAAGACAGTGATTTATAAGACGTTCAATGATATTTTGGACAGAAATTACACGCTATTTATGCAGTACTCCTTGGAAACAAGCTTTCATGCAAATATGCCGTCCAAGCAAAATGTTATGAAACATATGCAAAAAGATCATTCACTGTATAAGTTTGTGACGAGCTCTGATTTTGGCTATCTTCTCGACACGTCAACAGATCCATTTCTAGCTAGCGGAACGGAGGAGGAAAAGTTACTTCGAAGAATTGCACACTCTAAACTCTCAATCAACAGGTGGCTGTCAACAGAAGAATTGTTTCTGTTTTGGATGAACGGTGAGTGTAGAAAATCAGCTATTGTCGAATGGTCAGATGAAATAAACAAGCTGGAAAATGAGTTCCGGCGAGTGGTTTTGAAGCGGAAATCTCTGCCGACATTGAAACCAATTTTCTCAAGGAGTGATCAGGATTTTGTAGCAACTTCCAGAGGCTTCGCGTTTTCTGGATGGGGTGATCCTTGGACTTTGGGCAGATTCAAGGCAATTTGGTTATCTGGAATCTACAACTACTTGACTGAGTTGGATAATGGACGTAAGGTCAATCAGCTTCGAGCCGAAGAAAGAAAGCTTATTCCAGACAATGATTTGGGAGACCTGGAAACTCTTTCCAAGTTTACCATAACTCTTAGTGCAAACTCTGTTGTTATTTTCATTGCATTGGTCATTGGATTAGCATTAGGACTTGTGTTATTTATCATGGAAGCTTCTAACATAATCATATTCCATTTTAACCAGTTTAGAGGATACGTATGGAGGAAAATATTATTTTGCTCGAAAATTTTGCGTTTAAAGCTGTCTAATGTTTTGAACTAGTTTTGTAGAATGCTAATGCAAGAATAAATTTGTGGTAAATGTTAAATTGGAATATATAACGTAGGGAGTTAAACGGATGGAAACGATAAATGGTATGCAGAAAGACAGGGAACCCACTCATTCCACTAAACGATTTAGGATGACTGACTCAGTTATCGAGAGAGAGTCATTTGTGTTTTAATTGGTTATCTATCCTTCATCACCTGATAAGCATGTTCATTCCAATGTCGCTTCACGTATTGCATTAAGAGTGTACAAGCATCCACCATAATATATAAGCCATTCATGTCGCAGGTCACAACGTATACCTATTACAATGATTAGTACATCGTCATAACAATGATGAAATCTTCGACAGCATTTAATAAGCCCTTTCCGCTTTCAATTGTAATGTATCTGTATCCTGGCCTGGAATCTTGAACAAATCCACAATCTTATTAATCCTGAACTTATTGTTGTACAGCGAGCACTCATGGCCGAGTGGTTAAGGCGACAGATTGCTATCTTGTTTCCTATTGGGAGCACAGGTTCGAATCCTGTTGAGGGCGCTATTATTTTGTTGCTGCACTTTAAAAGCAGCTTTTGGTACATCATTTTGCAGACTGTATACGCAGAAAAACTTTTTAAAATTACTTTCATGATATTTTTTTCAATTTTAACATTTGTATATATTTTGGGAAAGTAATGATCAAGGTTTATGTGTTCAGCTACAGCTCAAGGAACAGCATAAACTTCATTCATTATCGTTCACGTGAATAGCACGTCCTTCCAACAATCATCTTTGCTTTGAGTTTACAATAAATTGTCGGCCTTAAAAGTAAAGCAGTACATTATCTTCACGAGTTATATATTATTTTTTAATCGGATTCAAATGCTTGCTGTCGCCAACGTAGGAGACGAGTGGGATTTTTAATGACAATTAAATTACAAGTTTTTCTCGACGCTACTACGCCCTGGTAGACATCAGGGTAGATTAGATTATGTCAATCGGTGATATTCCTGAG
The DNA here is from genome assembly GCA_004115045.4 of Sinella curviseta. Classification (NCBI taxonomy): domain Eukaryota; kingdom Metazoa; phylum Arthropoda; class Collembola; order Entomobryomorpha; family Entomobryidae; genus Sinella; species Sinella curviseta. Next base: position 50,418,048 of record CM065489.1, on the reverse strand, counting down.
TTTTAGTGATTACAAAGATGCGTCGCGCTTAATACAGTAAGCCGCTTCAAAATAATTCGTATGATAAATGCAAAAGATAATGTTTATGTTAAGTTGGGAAAATTAGTCAATATCAAACAACAAAGCTGCCGTCTCCTTCAGTTGATACTTGAATTGTGTATATATGTACATGCATATATAAATATGCATCATAGTATTTTTTCTACATGTTATGGTTGCATGCAGATAAATGATTGAAGGGATTGTCAGTGAGGCATGTAGATAAATAATTATTTTTGCAGATAATGTTATTTATGGGGAAAATTTTGTTAATTGAAATTATATATGCGAAATTCAACCAAATTCGGAGAACATCACAATTCACTCAACAATCAGTTACACTGACAAGGCTGCAGATAAGAATATTCAGCAGTGCTCACTCTGTGGCAAAACTTTTATGCTGATCAGTATAATTTTGCAGGCCGTGATAATATATTAATTTACCTTAACACGGCTCACACGGAATTCTGGTGTCGTTACTGCAGCCACAACTGCATTTTATCATTAGTTACAAGAACAATTTTTGATGTTTTTCCTTCAAAAAACTCTTTTGTAAAAATATAGTAAAAAAGTGAATGTATCTTCAAGCAAAGTTTAACTATACGTATTTCTAAAGTGAATACAAACAGCAGAGAGTGGAGCATATATTTGTTCTTGTGAGAGCGACAGTTCGATTTTTTTAAACAAAAGCAAAAGTTGTGGCACACTTAAGTAGTTTATTATATTTTGTGCGCTACACAACGGTTAGCTTTTTGCATAGTATATTATTGTTGTTTTATGCAGCACAATGGGTAACAGCAATATGGCAGATGAACAACGCAGTGTCACAAATTCAACTTCATCAAGGCAAACTCATTCTCCATGCCAGGCAACGGCTAAAACTGTCCGAAACAACTGGAAAAACTGGAAACTCAAATATGTACTCTACTACGGGAAGGAAGGGAGGTAAAAAGTGTGCTCGATGATGTGCATCAACTCGTCGTGCAGTTAAAGCATCAAGTTTTTTCCAATGATCCGGAAATGAAAGTGCTTCCAGCAACTCCACCAATTCATCGCTCTGTTCCGCAAGATAATCATGTCGGAACAGAGTATCAAAGTTGGTCCCGTGATGACGACGATGATGTTGACGATGATGGTGATGACGACGACAGCAGTGACGGCCTTTCAGGCACGGACGAGCGGAACCCTGCAGAAAATTTGTCATCTGAATCCGATCATTCTTTTCCCCGTAACTTTGAAAAAGGAGAGGGATCTAACCACATCATGACCGGAATCACAAAAGGCAAAAAACGCCCTCCCGAAAGCATATCTGCCCACACATCTGCTAGGAGTCATGCAACTGAGGATATATCTGGTGTAAGCTCAGGTATCGCTACACAATCCCATATGTACGCAAATACTTCCATCAAAAGGGAACCGGGAAATGAAAACGGCAACGCAAGTAAAGAAGGTGAAAACGACCCTGACCACCTTCAGATTGATGATCATCCAACAAAAAGTGTAAGCGTGTTATGAACTACTGAATTAACTATTTACGTTTACTAAATTAAGACATGTTTGGAACCTTTGTTTGTAGAATACCGTAAAAGTTAGGAGCAGTCCACTGCCAGAATCCCGTCAACCAATAGATGAAACATTTGAGAATTGTAGTGGTGATGAAGATGCCATTATAGACGCAGAAACCGTAACAAGTGGTGTTGAGAATATTGAGAACATCTTGAATGCTGTACGTTATTGTATTTTTACATTCATATAAACTTATCCACTGCCATCATCACTAAGCACAGCGTGCTAATAATAATCTTGACATTTCTAAACTAAAGGAAGCAGAAACACAGACTTCTGGGGAAGAGATTAGCGATATTAACTTTATATTTGATTCTGAGCCATCTGAAAACGATGTACAGTATTTGGGAACAGAAACAAGGAAACGGAAGAATAAATCGGATGGTTCAAATAAAAAATTAAAGGTATAGGCAAGGCTCCTGTTAAAGAAGAGTCAGGTAACGAAAAAACTAACAGCTCGTCGTTAGGATTCGTTGACCCTTATAACGAAGACGGTGATGGTGAAGTTGGTAGCCAGTGCCCATCTTTTTCTCCTCCCGTCCATCAGGATGATTCAGGACATATACCAGGAAGTCCAAGGAATCAAGGACTGAATAATCTTGGAAACACGTGCTATATCAACGCTCTAATGCAAGCCGTGTTATCCCTTCCATTCGTGAAAAAGAATATGTTGCCATCATCGCTACGACAGTTCTATGAGCTCATTTTTGAGTGCGAAGCGAGTAAGTATACGGTCAAGGATGCCCGTGCGGCTTTGGATGAAATGCTTGGACACCATTTCAAACCTGGTACACAGCATGACACATGTGAACTCTTCCAGAAAATACTACAACACCCACAGTCCAAATCCCTTAGATCATGTTTCTTGTCAAAGGAACGGGAGTTGAAAAAATGTTATACCTGCGACCACAAAAGGAATAGTGTTAAGGAATATATTGAGTACTACATACAGCCAAACATTCCATTCCAGGACGCCGTTAAAATATCTACGCAGTCTAAGGAACCAGTTGAATGTAATTGTGAAGCTTGTGCGGCAACCGTAATGGAATTGGAAAAACTGATTTTAGAGCCGCCAAAAGCCCTCGTGTTCGTCACTCGAATATTCGACTCTAATCTTCAAAAGATATTGGAACATGACCCTAACTCAGTAGAAGAATATATTAGCGTTACCACAGCAAATGGAATGACAAACTATTCCTTGATTTCTTACGTAACACATAAGGGATCCACTCGGGATTCGGGCCACTTCATAGCGTACGTCAAGGGGAATCCTAATTGGCTTTGCTGCAACGACCACATTGTAAAACACATTCCTGACCGAGATCTCGGAGAGGGTGAAACAGTCTACATGCGATTTTTTGTTAGAAATTCCGATCCAAGTTCTCGTGATATGCCATTAGCCGGAGTTGTTACAAATGGTCCCAAGTTGAGAAATAGTGGCGCTAATAATGTCCACAATGATCCTATCAATGCCGAAAAGATACCAGACACAGGCCGTTCTACGAATAACACATTTACACATCCTGCCAATAGGAATAGAAGCCAACCAGCTCGATCCTGTACTATAATTCCTAGACCGATGAATAAAAAGAGATTGTCAACTACAGCAACGGTAAAAAGGGAAGCTCACGCTTTAGGGGGCTATAGCGAAATACAGGGCGGTTGGTACTGCATTTGTGGACATTCGACGGACACTAAACATGGACTAATAGACCACGTCAAGGACAAGGGTGCGGAAGAACTCAGGTACAAATGCCTTGATTGTACCATGAGATTTAAGCGCGTTAACAAGGTCAGAAGGCATATGGAAATAGAACACAGACGTGCTGACCTTCCACTGAGACTGATACGTTGCAAAAGATGTTTTAGGATATTTTTGGATAAACGGGATCTGGATAATCACAAAAACGAGAAGTAAGGAAATTTTTTGTTACTTTAAGTCAGATTTTACATTTAGCAATTAATCTTGCTATTAATCTTTTGCAGAAATCAGCGATGCAGGCCAAGGATGACTAAAGTGAAAAAGGTTCCTGCTAATGAAGCATTCATGGATGGTGCCGGTGTAAGGCCAGAGGAAAGGCAGGAATCCGGCAAATCCACTTCTAAAATAACAACGTCCTCAGATATAACTGATAATGAAATAATTACACTAGAATAAACAAATTTTAAAAGTAGGAAAATTGATTTGTAAAAATCATTAATTTAAAACTATAAATAAATAAACTCTATTAATAATAAATAATTCTTTAAAAAATGCACGCAGTCCAACATTTCCCATTCAAAATACTTTTGGGAGACTATATTATTCTTAAAGATACACTAACTTAGTGTCTTAAACTTCAACAAAAAGTTGACAAAGCTTTCAGCAGGACTCGAATCTGCGACCCCATCGGGAAACAATTTTGTCCACTGTCGCCTTAAACACTCAGCCATTGGGAATTTATTGCTGCCGTCCAACCCAGTATGTACGCCAGCATACAAGTTAATTCGATTGCGCAGAGGCTTTAGTTGACGTATGGGAAGATAGCATTATATATAAAAAAATTCTCCTTTATTGTACGAGCTACGTATTGTGACATGTAGCCAACAGCTAAATGAAAACGAAATGGTCACAACTCAATCACAAAATAAATAAGATAACGTCACGTTAGATACATTTATTTTGGCCAGCAACCCATGTATATTAAGGTAAAGAATTGTACAACGCAGTTTTTATTTAACGATACTCACTGAATGACTGGCTTCAAATATCAAATATCTCATCAAATATTATCATACATGATTGTTTTTTATGATAGGATGGCTCTGACAAGATTGACTTCATGAACGCAACGCGGCTGCACAATGTTACACAACATTTCATAGTTCGGTAGTGGATATTACATCAAACAGTGCTTTACGAGTTTACTGTGGTTCCAAATGGGATATGATAACTTGTCGAATGGTGGCATTATGTTTGTAATGTAGCACCTTACGTGTAATCACATGTTTTTCTCATGTTTGGCATGTTTGTTCAGCAATCATTGGCTGGCAAACAATGATTTACAGATAAGCACTAAAGCTCAATTCTTATGAGAGGTGTTAAGAATCAGTGGTCGTTAATATTTTGTGCTCGTTTCATCAAAATTAGCCACACTGAGCGAGTTTAACTTTCCCAAAACTCAACTTTGCTGAAACATAAAATACTCGGAAAGCATCTTAAAATTATATTACCAACTTTCACACAAAATGGAGTTGTGGCAACGAACACATATACGAAAAAACATTTACAAACTGGTCGACAATACAATTTGCGACACGAATCTACTCTTGAGGTTGGAGTCTGGTCTGATGTTAGGGAAAGCTGATATAGACAAAATTGTAATTGAACAGCGCCACTTCAAATAAATAATTCCAGTTTTAAATTATGATAAACATACGTATATTGGCAATCTACAGGAAAGCAAACTTGAAAAATTGGACAAGACAAAGCTGCTGTATGATATCCTGGAAACAAGGACCGACGGATTTGTCGCCATGGCCAGATCGCTCGCTGAAACCAACCAGACTGGTGCATTTTACATTCTAATGGACGGATTCTCTCAACACGTTCTCTCCGGATTACAAATACCTTATTGTGGTGTTATAAAGTCTGTCAGCGAAATTTTCACGGACGCTGAAGCAGTCACCCTGGGAGGGAAACTGCGGACAATGCTTAAACCCGAAGTGTACCTAAACTTATGCATCAAAGCTTCGTCCACAAACAACGCGATCAATTTGATTCGAGATACCATCCCTCCTCCCGTCCCATTCTATATTCCGAGAACACTTTCAAAGCTATCCAAACTGAATGCAGAAATTTTCAAATTGGACTGCCATGACGTGTTTGTCTTCAAGCATACGGACAGAAACACTTTGGGTATCGCAATTCCAAGACATCAAATTTCGTCATCCAAATATCAAGTTGGGAAGCTAACAAACCGATTCATTCTTTTGGACCATGAAGACGACTGGCAAGATATTCTGACACTGGCGAAGGACCCAGCTCACCTCGTGAAGTATGAACGTGATCAGAACGCCTTCATTTTGGAGGAGACATCGGGAGGCTCCAAAATAATACATTCGTACTTGAGCCATTGTACTGATACGAATGACGGGAAAAATGTAACAACTTTAACTGAAGTGGAACTCGCGAACACGTTTTCAACGACTGAGGGACGAGGCGTTAAGTAAGAAACCAGTGGGAAAATAAGTTCCGGCGAGAGGTTTTGAAAATGAAATCTTCGTCCAAATTCAAACCGATTTTCTCCAGGAGTGACCAGGATTTTGTGTCAACTTCAAGAGGATTCGCGTTTTCTCGTTGGGGGGATCCTTGGATTCTGGACAGATTCAAGACAATTTGGTCCTCTGGAATCTACAACCACTTGAATGATTTGGTTAATGAACTTAAGAGCTATCATCGTCGAACCGAAGAAAACAAGATTATTGAAGACAGTGATGCCGGAGACCAGGACGCTCTTTCCGAATTTACCATAACCCTAAGTTCAAACACGGTTGTTATTTTCATGGCACTGGGCATTGGACTAGCATCCGGAGTTGTTTTATTTTTCACAGAAGTTTCTAAAATAATTATTTTATACTTCAATCATTTGAGACGATGCGTCAAAAGGAAAATGCTGCATTGTTGCAAATCCAAATGCTTCAAAATTTTCATGTATTTAAGCAGATGCAACGTCATGGCGATCGGATCCAGGAAATGTGGTAACTGTTAATTGTGTGTCAAATGATTATTTCGACGCAAACATTTGACAGAAGGGAGAAGATTGAAAATTTATTTCACGACGGATTGATAAAACAGAACTTGCTACACATCAAAGATTAATACATATTATTATTTCGGCACTAACATTTATTGTATTTTCACATCAAACCATGGAAATTAATTACATAAGACAATCTTAAACAGAAACTGAACATAAATGATGCTATTCTTGGTTATTAAACAGGCACCAAACAAATTTTAGTATTGTTTCAGGATCATTTAAGCATGAATGTTTCATGAAATTGATCAAAGCTGTCACTTTCCTAGCAAGCCTAATATAATGTGTGCAGTTGCGGTCTGGATATAATAGCAAATACGTATAAAGAGATACATATTGCAGATCTCCGTTCTCTACTAATGTCGTCGCCCGTAAAGTACTTTCAGCAACTGATTGACCAAAAATTCACCATCTTTCCTCAAGCAGAAGAGATGGAAGAAAACGAGGAAAGCCTCGATCAAACCCGTGATGGAACCAATGTGTCTATAATTGTGAGGAATACAAAGCGACAGAAGAATCCGTATGGCTTGAGTCTGTGATGAAGGAGACGGTTTTCAGCAACGTTCCAGTAACTAGTAGTAAGTATGCTGAAATGGCAAGTAGAATGTACAATTATATGAAGAGGACGATATTGTTCTGTCTCGAGGTGGTAGCAAGGCGAAAGCACATTCTGTTACGTGTTGTTGATTGTTGATAATATTATCGTAGTGTTCATGTTCATTTTGGTGTTCTAGGAATTATTAAATTTGTAATTTTGTTCGAATTATATTTTGTAATTCGCAGTGTGATTTAATTACTTTCAGTAGATTTACGCCTTGAGAATGTATGTATGTTGGCTCATTGCTGCTAATAGGTCCGCTGTGAAATGCAACATGCTGCTTGTCAACGGGTATAGAAAAATGTGTTTTAGCTGATTTAAGGCAAATATAAATATATACTGGTAGATAATAAAGCAAATATAAATTTACAAAGAAAAACAATTATATATTTCGTGCTTTTCTTGAAACTTTATTTCATGAAACATTCGCCAACAGCGTCTTGTAAATGTAAAGTACAACAATTTTCGTCAATCAATATCGATTGGTGGCGAGATTGTACGGAATGCATGACAAAACGTGTGCATAAACATTACATTATGTGCTAAAAACCTGAGCCTATGATACAAATGCATGTTCGATGGTTACAAGCAAAAGATCCTTCAAAATATTCAGCATAACATAATAACCCAATATAATTAATATTTAGGAAGTGAAAATGGGCAGACTAGGAAGCAGCTACGCTTCCCTGTTCTTTCCATCCTAAAGTATCTCATTATTCACAAGAGAACACGGAAATAGTGATGTGGTAACATTTGCACTGGTACACAACTACCTTCATGACAGTGTAGGAGAGTTGTGTCGTGTGCATTTAAAATTGTTGACAACAATACTAGCTAACAATATACATTCGTAAACCTAAGATGACTTTTAAATCGATCGTCCCAGAAATATTTGTTTCCGTTCAGATTTCGCTCATTTTGCTTGCCAATTCCACAAAATACCATAATCCATGCGCTGGTGAGAACGATGGTCAGAGCGGACCTCGGCTAATTTCAACTGTCATTAAAAACTTTCTGCTTCCAGAAATGCATCCTATTTTGGTTCACTTCTTCAATCCAAATCGATGCAACCTTGAATTTGATTTGCCATCTACAACTGTTGTAGTGACCTCTCCAAAGCTATCGAAAATGTCAAACCTGCATCCTCTGAAGGCCTACGACAAAATTTTGAAGGACTGGTACGATGGCATATTGAACAGCACTGAACCTATTCATATTCAAGCAGGATGGTACAGCATTCTACACGTTTACGTATTTCCGTTCAGTCGAGACACACAGAATGTCGACAAAATATGGTGGATAGACTACACGCTCCCATTTTTTACAACATACCTTTTAAATCAATGGCTGTCGCAAGAACTTTTTGTGGATGTTACGAGTCATCCGCTAAATTCCAAGTCGTCTTGTGACGGATATTATCGACCCTATGATTTGCATATATACTTGATGGAAGCAAGTGTACAAAATATGAACGATGGAAATGTCATTTTAAGTGTGTCTCAGGAATTTGCTGAAGGTATGGATTTCAGAAATTTTCTGGGTCAGCCCTTTCGAAACAAACTTCTGGTCACCGTCTTCACCAAGAGTGTGGAACACTTTTACAAGCTGAAAATATATTCTTACTGTCAGTATTGCAATAATCGGTCCAACTGGGAGCAAATTGGACAAAAGACAATCCAAAGTTTGATCACCCGTGGCTACTCTTACCTCAACAAAGTATTGAATACGCAGGTGCAGTTGGTTAGGAAAAATCGAGCAGAAAACAACTTTGATTTCATCAGCGCAGGTTCCGATAATGATAGGCATATACAGATAGTCATGGCCGCTATTCCCATAAATCATTCTCAGATATTTAAATTCGACGGTGGCGGCATGCCCTGGCCCCTCTTTCCGACAATATATATTGACGTTAGCTGGCCATCCACTATAATTACCGATAAAGTCTCGATACAATACATCACTTGTGATGGTGGCTATATTGAGAAGGGTGTCTCCTTTCATGGTTACATTTCTGCATTCGACGCACCCACGTGGTCATTGGTTGCTGCCCTATTCGCACTAATGATATGCGTATATCACGAGGATCGAAAAAAATCCGGTAAAGGGTCAGACACACGCGGACATTTCTGGAAATGTGTCGAGTCCGCACTTGCTGTGGTAAGGGTATTCTTGTTCCAGGGAACTGAGCGTGAGTGCACTCGATTTAAACTGTCCGTTCAGCTATGGACAGTTTGCATCTTCATAGTTGGCTACTTCTACCAAGGTGACAATATCGGCGACCTAACAGCTCCAAAGAAGACAGTGATCTATAAAACGTTCAATGATATTTTGGACAGAAATTACACGCTATTTATGCAGTACTCCTTGGAAACAAGCTTTCATGCAAATATGCCGTCCAAGCAAAATGTTATGAAACATATGCAAAAAGATCATTCACTGTATAAGTTTGTGACGAGCTCTGATTTTGGCTATCTTCTCGACACGTCAACAGATCCATTTCTAGCTAGCGGAACGGAGGAGGAAAAGTTACTTCGAAGAATTGCACACTCTAAACTCTCAATCAACAGGTGGCTGTCAACAGAAGAATTGTTTCTGTTTTGGATGAACGGTGAGTGTAGAAACTCAGCTATTGTCGAATGGTCAGATGAAATAAACGAGCTGGAAAATGAGTTCCGGCGGGTGGTTTTGAAGCGGAAATCTCTGCCGACATTGAAACCAATTTTCTCAAGGAGTGATCAGGATTTTGTAGCAACTTCCAGAGGCTTCGCGTTTTCTGGATGGGGTGATCCTTGGACTTTGGGCAGATTCAAGGCAATTTGGTTATCTGGAATCTACAACTACTTGACTGAGTTGGATAGTGGACGTACGGTCAATCAGCTTCGAGCCGAAGAAAGAAAGCTTATTGCAGAGAATGATGTGGGAGACCTGGAAACTCTTTCCGAGTTTACCATAACTCTTAGTGCAAACTCTGTTGTGATTTTCATTGCATTGGTCATCGGATTAGCATTAGGACTTGTGTTATTTATCATGGAAGCTTCTAACATAATTATATTCCATTTCAAACAGTTTAGAGGATACGTGTGGAGGAAAATATTATTTTGCTGGAACATTTTGCGTTTCAAGCTGTCTAATGTGTTGAACTAGTTTTATAGAATGCCTATGCAAGAATAAATTTGTGGTAAATGTTAAATTGGAGTATATAACGTAGGGAGTTAAACGGATGGAAACGATAAATGGTATGCAGAAAGACAGAACACACTCATTCCACTAACCGATTTAGGATGACAGTTATCGAGAGAGTTATCATTTGTGTTTTAATTGGTTATCTATCCTTCATCACCTGATAAGCATGTTCATTCCAATGTCGCTTCACGTATTGCATTAAGAGTGTACAAGCGTCCACCATAATATATAAGCCATTCATGTCGCAGGTCACAACGTATACCTATTACAATGATTAGTACATCGTCATAACAATGATGAAATCCTCGACATCATTTAATAAACCCTTTCTGCTTTCAACTGTAATGTATCCTGGCTGGGAATCCAAACAAATCCACAATCTTATTAATCCCGAACTTATTGTTGTACAGCGAGCACTCATGGCCGAGTGGTTAAGGCGACAGATTGCTATCTTGTTTCCCATTGGGAGCGCAGGTTCGAATCCTGTTGAGTGCGCTATTATTTTGTTGCTGCACTTTAAAAGCAGCTTTTGGTACATCATTTTGCAGACTGTATACGCAGAAAAACTTTTTAAAATTACTTTCATGATATTTTTTTCAATTTTAACATTTGTATATATTTTGGGAAAGTAATGATCAAGGTTTATGTGTTCAGCTACAGCTCAAGGAACAGCATAAACTTCATTCATTATCGTTCACGTGAATAGCACGTCCTTCCAACAATCATCTTTGCTTTGAGTTTACAATAAATTGTCGGCCTTAAAAGTAAAGCAGTACATTATCTTCACGAGTTATATATTATTTTTTAATCGGATTCAAATGCTTGCTGTCGCCAACGTAGGAGACGAGTGGGATTTTTAATGACAATTAAATTACAAGTTTTTCTCGACGCTACTACGCCCTGGTAGACATCAGGGTAGATTAGATTATGTCAATCGGTGATATTCCTGAGTTTTAGTGATTACAAAGATGCGTCGCGGTTAATACAGTAAGCCGCTTCAAAATAATTCGTATGATAAATGCAAAAGATAATGTTTATGTTAAGTTGGGAAAATTAGTCAATATCAAACAACAAAGCTGCCGTCTCCTTCAGTTGATACTTGAATTGTGTATATATGTACATGCATATATAAATATGCATCATAGTATTTTTTCTACATGTTATGGTTGCATGCAGATAAATGATTGAAGGGATTGTCAGTGAGGCATGTAGATAAATAATTATTTTTGCAGATAATGTTATTTATGGGGAAAATTTTGTTAATTGAAATTATATATGCGAAATTCAACCAAATTCGGAGAACATCACAATTCACTCAACAATCAGTTACACTGACAAGGCTGCAGATAAGAATATTCAGCAGTGCTCACTCTGTGGCAAAACTTTTATGCTGATCAGTATAATTTTGCAGGCCGTGATAATATATTAATTTACCTTAACACGGCTCACACGGAATTCTGGTGTCGTTACTGCAGCCACAACTGCATTTTATCATTAGTTACAAGAACAATTTTTGATGTTTTTCCTTCAAAAAACTCTTTTGTAAAAATATAGTAAAAAAGTGAATGTATCTTCAAGCAAAGTTTAACTATACGTATTTCTAAAGTGAATACAAACAGCAGAGAGTGGAGCATATATTTGTTCTTGTGAGAGCGACAGTTCGATTTTTTTAAACAAAAGCAAAAGTTGTGGCACACTTAAGTAGTTTATTATATTTTGTGCGCTACACAACGGTTAGCTTTTTGCATAGTATATTATTGTTGTTTTATGCAGCACAATGGGTAACAGCAATATGGCAGATGAACAACGCAGTGTCACAAATTCAACTTCATCAAGGCAAACTCATTCTCCATGCCAGGCAACGGCTAAAACTGTCCGAAAACTTAATGTTAAAGTTGACAGAATGGAAACTCAAATATGTACTCTACTACGGGAAGGAAGGGAGGTAAAAAGTGTGCTCGATGATGTGCATCAACTCGTCGTGCAGTTAAAGCATCAAGTTTTTTCCAATGATCCGGAAATGAAAGTGCTTCCAGCAACTCCACCAATTCATCGCTCTGTTCCGCAAGATAATCATGTCGGAACAGAGTATCAAAGTTGGTCCCGTGATGACGACGATGATGTTGACGATGATGGTGATGACGACGACAGCAGTGACGGCCTTTCAGGCACGGACGAGCGGAACCCTGCAGAAAATTTGTCATCTGAATCCGATCATTCTTTTCCCCGTAACTTTGAAAAAGGAGAGGGATCTAACCACATCATGACCGGAATCACAAAAGGCAAAAAACGCCCTCCCGAAAGCATATCTGCCCACACATCTGCTAGGAGTCATGCAACTGAGGATATATCTGGTGTAAGCTCAGGTATCGCTACACAATCCCATATGTACGCAAATACTTCCATCAAAAGGGAACCGGGAAATGAAAACGGCAACGCAAGTAAAGAAGGTGAAAACGACCCTGACCACCTTCAGATTGATGATCATCCAACAAAAAGTGTAAGCGTGTTATGAACTACTGAATTAACTATTTACGTTTACTAAATTAAGACATGTTTGGAACCTTTGTTTGTAGAATACCGTAAAAGTTAGGAGCAGTCCACTGCCAGAATCCCGTCAACCAATAGATGAAACATTTGAGAATTGTAGTGGTGATGAAGATGCCATTATAGACGCAGAAACCGTAACAAGTGGTGTTGAGAATATTGAGAACATCTTGAATGCTGTACGTTATTGTATTTTTACATTCATATAAACTTATCCACTGCCATCATCACTAAGCACAGCGTGCTAATAATAATCTTGACATTTCTAAATTAAAGGAAAGAGAAACACAAACTTCTGAGGAAGAGATTAGCGATATTAACTTAATATTTGATTCTGAGCCATCTGAAAACGATGTACAGTATTTGGGATCAGAAACAAGGAAACGGAAGAATAAATCGGATGGTTCAAATAAAAAAATTAAAGGTATAGGCAAGGCTCCTGTTAAAGAAGAGTCAGGCAACGAAAAAACTAACAGCTCGTCGTTAGAATTCGTTGACCCTTATAACAAAGACGGTGATGGTGAAGTTGGTAGCCAGTTCCCATCCTTTTCTCCTCCCGTTCATCAGGATGATTCAGGACATATACCAGGAAGTCCAAGGAATCAAGGACTGAATAATCTTGGAAACACGTGCTATATCAACGCTCTAATGCAGGCCGTGTTATCCCTTCCATTCGTGGAAAAGAATATGTTGCCATCATCTCTGCGGCAGTTCTATGAGCTCATTTTTGAGCGCGAAACGAGTAAACATACGGTCAAGGACGCCCGTGCGGCTTTGAGTGAAATGCTTGGACACCATTTCAAACATGATACACAGCATGACACATGTGAACTATTCCAGAAAATACTACAACACCCACAATCGAAATCCCTTAGATCTTGTTTCTTATCAAAGGAACGGGAGTTGAAAAAATGTTATACTTGCAACCACAAAAGAGATAGTGTTAAGGAAGATATTGAGTACTACATACAGCCAGACATTCCATTCCAGGACGCCGTTAAAATATCTACGCAGTCTAAGGAAACAGTTGACTGTAATTGTGAAGCTTGTGCGGCAACCGTAATGGAATTGGAAAAACTGATTTTAGAGCCGCCTAAAGCCCTCGTGTTCGTCACTCGAATATTCGACTCTAATCTTCAAAAGATATCAGAGCATCACCCTAACACTGTGGTAGAAAATATTAGCGTTACCACAGCAATTGGAATGATTAACTATTCCTTAATCTCCTACGTCACACATAAGGGATCCACTCGGGATTCGGGCCACTTCATAGCGTACGTCAAGGGGAATCCTAATTGGCTTTGCTGCAACGACCACATTGTAAACAACATTCCTGACCGAGATCTTGGAGAGGGTGAAACTGTCTACATGCGATTTTTTGTTAGAAATTCTGATCCAAGTTGTCGTGATATGCCAGTAGCCGGAGCTGTTACAAATGCTTCCACGTTGAGAAATAGTGGCGCTGAAAATGTCTACACTGCTCCTATAAGTACAGAGAAGGCTCCACCAGACACCGGCCGTTCGACCAGTAGCACATTTACACATCCTGCCAATAGGAATAGAAGCCAACCAGCTCGATCCTGTACTTGAATTTCTAGACCGATGAATAAAAAGAGATTGTCAACTACAGCAACGGTAAAAAGGGAAGCTCACGCTTTAGGGGGCTATAGCGAAACACAGGGCGGTTGGTACTGCATTTGTGGACATTCGACGGACACTAAACATGGGCTAATAGACCACGTCAAGGACAAGGGTGCGGAAGAACTCAGGTACAAATGTCTCGATTGTACCATGAGATTTAGGCGCGTTAACAAGGTCAGAAAGCATATGGAAATAGTACACAGTCGTACTGACCTTCCATCGAGATTGCTACATTGCAAAAGATGTTTTACGATATTGTTGGATAAACGGGATTTGGATAATCACAAAAACGAGAAGTAAGGAAATTTGTTGTTACTTTAAGTGAGATTTTACGTTTAGCGATTAATAATGCTCCCTTGCTATTAATCTTTTGCAGAAATCAGCGATGCATGCCAAGGATTACTAAAGTGAAAAAGGTTCCTGCTAATGAAGCATTCATGGATGGGACGCGAGTAAGGCCAGATGAAAGGCAGGAATCCGGCAAATCCACTTCTAAAATAACACCGTCTTCAGATATAACTGATAACGAAATAATTACACTAGAATAAACAAATTTTCCAAGTGGAAAAATTGAATTGTAAATATTATTAATGTAAAACTATAAATACATAAACTCTATTAATAATAAATAATTCTTTAAAAAAGGCACACAGCCCGAAATTTCCCATTGAATATAATATTGGCAGACTATATTATTCTTAAAGATACACTAACTAACAAGGGAGCCGCAAGCATCGTCGTTCGCCAAATACGGTATGAATTTGTCAAGTTACAAATTTTTGGGTGCTAAATTCAATTCCGGCGTCAAAAATCCCGTATGGGCATGTGTACAGCATATAAAGTTGGGTAGGTACTTTTGTCCCACTTTTATATATCCCAAATACACAGTAGTGGTATACCCCAAATACATGTGAATTATATTCGGCAAAATACATTCATCATTCGTCATAAAATCGTTAGTATTTTCCGAGAGCTTACCCTTCTTAGAGCCACTGCGTAACAAGGAGACGTATTTGTGGCATGATGTAATGACAAAAAATGATCACAAAGAATTCCCCCATCGTATTAAAAAGTGATGAAAATTTTTGAGGACTGGGCTACCGATACCATGCATAAAGCAAGGGCGTACCCTACTGCATATACTGTACATATGCCCATACGGTATTTTTGACGCCGGAATTGAATTTAGCACCCAAAAATTGGTAACTTGACAAATTCATATCGCATTTGGCGAACGTCGATGCTTGCGGCTCCCTTGTAAGTGTCTTAAACTGCACCAAAAATTTATCAAAGCTTTCAGCAGGACTCGACCCTGCGACCCCATCGGAAAACAATTTTGTACACTGTCGCATTAAACACTCTGCCATGAGTGCTGCTTGTACTGGAATATGTCCGGGATCAATAGATTGGGAATTTATTGCTGCCGTCCAACCCAGTCTGTACGTCAGTATACATGTTAATTCGATTTCGCAGAGGCTTCAGTTGACGTATGGGAAGATAGCATTATTTATAAAACCAATTCTCCTTTATTGTACGAGCTACGTATTGTGACATGTAGCCAACAGCTAAATGAAAACGAAATGGTCACAACTCAATCACAAAATAAATAAGATAACGTCACGCTAGATACGTTTATTTTGGTCAGCAACTCATGCATATTATGGTAATGCATTGTACATCGCAGATTTTATTTAACGATACTCACTGAATGACTGGCTTCAGCAAATATCTCATCAAATATTATCATGATTATCATTCATGATTGTTTTTAGGATAGGATGGCTCTGATAAGATTGACTTCATGAACGCAACGCGGCTGCACAATTTTATACAACATTTCATAGTTCGGTAGTGGATATTACATCAAACAGTGCTTCACGAGTTTACTGTGGTTCCAAATGACCATGATAAGATAACTTATCGAGTGGTTGCATTATGTTTGTAATGTAGCACCGTACGTGTAATCACAAGTTTTTCTCATGTTTAGCATGTTTGTTCAGCAATCATTGGCTGGCAAAAATGATTTAAAGATAAGCACTGAAGCTCAATTCTTATGAGAGGTGTTAAGAATCAGTAGTCGTTAATATTTTGTGCTCGTTTCACCAAAATTAGCCACAGTGAGCGAATTTAACTTTCCCAAAACTCAACTTTGCCGAAACACAAAATACTCGGAAACCATCTTAAAATTATATTACTAACTTTCACACAAAATGGAGTTGTGGCAAAGAGCACACATTCAGAAAAACATCTACAAACTTGTCGACAATACAATTTGCGACACGAATCTACTATTGTGGTTGGAGTCTGGTCTGGTGTTAGGGAAAGCTGATATAGACAAAATTGTAAGTGAACAGTGCCACTTCAAGTAAATAATTCCAGTTTTAAATTATGATAAACATACGTATATTGGCAACCTACAGGAAAGTAAACTTGAAAAATTGGACAAGACAAAGCTGCTGTATGACATCCTGGAAACAAGGACCGACGGATTTGTCGCCATGGCCAGATCGCTCGCTGTAACCAACCAGACTGGTGCATTTTACATTCTAATGGACGGATTCTCTCAACATGTTCTCTCCGGATTGCAAATACATTATTGTGGTGTTGTAAAGCCCGTCAGCGAAATTTTCACGGACGTTGAAGCAGTCACCATGGGAGGGAAACTGCGGACAATGCTAAAACCCGAAGTGTACCTAAACTTATGCATCAAGGCTTCGTCGAGAAACAACGCGATCAATTTGATTCGAGATACCATCCCTACTCCCGTCCCATTCTATATTCCGAGAACACTTTCAAAGCGATCCAAACTGAGTGCAAAAATTTTCAAATTGGACTGCCCTGACGTGTTTGTCTTCAAGCAGTCCGACAGAAGCACTTTGGCTAACGAAATTCCAAGACATCAAATTTCGTCATCCAAATATCAAGTCGGGCAGCTAAGGAACCGATTTATTCTTTTGGACCATGAAGACGATTGGCAAGATATTCTGACACTGGCGAAGGACCCAGCTCACCTCGTAAAATATGAACGTGATCAGAACGGCTTCATTTTGGAGGAGACATCCGGTGGCTCCAAAATAATTCACGCATACTTGAGCCATTCAACTGATAAGAATGATGGAAGAAATGTGGCAACTTTAACTGAAATGGAACTCGTGAACACGTTTTCAACGACTGAGGGACGAGGCGTCTGCATTTGCGAGCTTCCCGGAATGGGGAAATCCCTTTTACTCGCCAACCTGGCAAGAAACGTCGCAGAGAAATATCCAGGCAGAATAACCGTGTTCATTTCATTAGCCCAATTTATCCCATTTCTAACCAAGAAACCAGCGTGCATGGGAGCCAATCTCTCCAAGGTGGTCCCTAAGTACTTTGTTGAGTACATTACCCCATCAGAAATAGAGGAACTGCTTCTTTCCGAAATTCTGAAGAAAGGTCCCATCCAAATGGAGCTATTTTTTGATGGTTTTGATGAAGTGGCTCCGAAGCATGTCGACTTCACCAAAAAGGTCCTTTCTGCCATTACAAAGTACAGTCCAAACACTAGAATCTCAGTTACGTCCCGACCCCACATGCGACATGAACTCGAGGCTGTACTTGGAGCCCTCTCATTCGACATCCTGCCTTTCAACAAAGAAAATCAGGTCAACCTATTCTTGAACTGTTGGGCCGATTCTCGACTTGATACAGCAAAACTTGAGGAATTTGCACAGTATTGTGTTGAAAAATACTCCAAAGCGTTTGGTGGAAAGGAACGAGAAGTGACCGGGATGCCACTGAAGTGTCGTTTAATAGCAGAAATACACGCAGCATTTGCTGGAAGATATGCCCATCCAACAAGACGACTCTCTCTAGACGACTGCTGCAAAATCGAACAGTCCATTTCAGAAGTTTATAGCCGGTATATCGAGCTACGTTTCTCCAAATTAAGTGTCCCAGTGCGTACCCACAAACTCCAGCCCTTCGACTTTTCCGCTGGAATCGAGCAGTCGGGTCGTCTGATGGAGGCCGTTGCTGGAGAAAATGTTTGCAGGTCGGAGTCGCACGAAATCAGACGTTTCCATACATATCTCGCCCTTAAAACGATATTTCCCGATTTTTCAAATGAGTTGGTGCAACAAAATTATGTAAGCTCCATTCCATTCACTAACAAGCTACTATCTGTAGGCTTGTTAAGAGAATGCTTTAATGACAAAGCAAATCGTTATGAGTTTTTGCACCGCACACTTGCTGAGTATTTGGCCATCGTGTACTTTGTTAGTGAGACGGAATTATTTGATACCAACGAGGAGTTCAAATTACGAAAAACTATGTACATACTTCAGGTTATTTTGAAAAGAAGAGTAGAGAATGGTCCTTTACTAGAATATCCTATTCCGCTTGGCATGTCCTTTGATGGAATTATATCCAAATTCAGTTTTCCGGTGCTGGTCCTCTTTCTAAATGATCACCTGGAAAAGTCTCATCTCAAATCGATCCAGGTCGAAATCACGGCATTGATGAAAGAAATGTTACCGAAAAAAATCGTTTCTCTTCTGGAGGCCTGCCTTTACCACAAATATTTCGGACTCCTTTCATTTATAAAATCGAGCTTGCTGGCAGCCAGTCTGGACAAGGAATGGAAATGTAGAGCTCAGAAATATCTTTGGGAAAATGGGGAGCGAATAGAGCGATTAGTAAATGTGGCAGCAATGAGTGGTAGTGTTTTTCAAGTGCAACAACTATTCGCGCTCTTCCAAGATTGTTTCGACTATAACTTGGAAATCTTATGTGTTAACTGGGAGTTGAATAGAATCTCTCCGCTGCACGTTGCAATACGAAACGCATGTTACGATATGGTGGAGTACTTTGCAGTCATTGTTTCTCTCAAATGCCGAAAGCTACTCCGTTTTTGCGTTGAAAAGAGCTATAACCTTAGTTCGGAAAAATTACACGGTAGAATGGAAATTTGTAAAATGTTACTGGACAAGGACAAAAGTCTTCTCATGGAGTCAGCCAATATTGTTGATGGACAAACGATTGAAGGGCTAACATGTGCCTACAATATACATCCTGAACTTATAAAATTTCTGGTTCAACACGGCGCTGATCCAAGAGCAGCATACTGTTCTTATTTTCGTGAAGACGAGTACTTAAGAGGAACTGTAATTCATCGCGCTGCACAATACATGTCTCCGGTTGACTTTCACGAGCTATGTCATTTCCTGATTCAGGACTGCAAATTGGCGGATCTATTCCAACCGAACACCGGAAAATGGGACGCTACTGTGCACCACGTTCTAAAGTCGCACCAAGGGCTGTTATCTGAAACCCTTGAAATGATTCTTGAAATACCTGGAGTCAATGCAAATGAGCTTGATGAATACGGAAGCAATCTTTTCCTCTCGGCTTCAGCCGGTGGGCAAAATTCTGAGGTTCTTAAGATATTACTGGATCATGGAGCTAATTACAAGGCGACCAACAACTTTGGACAGAATGCGCTGCATTTGGCAGTGGATCTGAATGGTCATTCCAACTTGGAAACAATTAACTGCCTCTTATCTCTTGATCTTGATTTGAATCAAAGGGACAATGACGGCGAAACTCCGCTCGGGGAAGCGAAGCAAAGTTTACAATCCGTTGGACTAAAACATTTCGAAAACGTAGTCAGCATGTTGTCACAAGCAATGGAGAAAAGCAAAATACAACCCGTTGAACAACAAGATGATAACCATTTCTAAAACCCGGTTGGAGATCTGGATTCTACGTCATAAACTACGTGAGGTCTTTTGTTCAGAAACTTTGCAAATATTAGCAGGATAGCACGGTCGCAAATTAAATTGTAAAATCTAATTTTTGTCCCTTTAGTGCAGAGAAACAAAAACATTACGGAATTTACCAATCACCTGTAAACTAACAATGCACACCAGTACCGGGAATTTGAAAAATTTTCATATCATCCTGTTCAAAACTAGCATTTAGTACTGAATTTGCAATTTTTGGTTCTAGTTGGTGAAAGTATGTATAACAGCCAGATGATGGGCATTAATTTAAGTAACGGTAAATCATTTTTTTGCTAATACAAGTTATTATTAATAATAAAGTCAATGTAGTTGCTGATATGTAAAAGTATTGCTTTTTAAAACATCTTCATTCTCATCCCACAAAAGAGGAACTAACTTGACCGCGCATCATGTAAGCTCTTAGCCTCATTTTAAATCTGACGCTTGGACAAGTTACTGCTACGATTTTCAAATTTGAAGGAAATGAGTTTGTTTCAAGTGTTTTACGTGTACAAAGTGCACTTGTAAAAGTACATATCCTCTAGTCTAAGGCTAAGGTGGCCATACATAATTCTGAATTCTTTTACGCAAATTTCCATTGAGGTAGGCCGAGTACTGTGCCTTAAAATCACAATTTTACGTTTCATACATAAGTACAATCGAAACCCTCGGAAGGGGACAAAAGCGATATAAACGGTGTGGTAGGAAGTGAGCACGGGAAGAGAATAACAACCTGCAGTAAGTACAAAGTCGGTAGCTCGAAATGTTGTCCTTCTCATCCACCTCTATCCGTCGACAATCTATCTAACTACACGCGACAGGAAAAACATGAAACATGTTACGATGTTACGCTCATGAAACTGACCACAAATTAAAATGCATTTTGAGTCAGGATGTGAACAGTGAACACGGAAAATGATGAAATGCTCCAGGAAGTTTTCTAATCAAATGAAATGTGCTGACATGCCAAAAGTAAGGGAAGGAACCAAGAAGAAGTTGCTAGTTTTCCGGGAGTGTGTATGGAAATAGAAGACAAGCAGGACATTATTTTGTAATGGCTAACTCTCAACCTATAAAGTTTCACAAAATGATTACCTTAATATCAGATCATGTATCACTTTTTCCTAATAAACTGATTAAGATGCTGTGTATTTCATCTGATTAACTTGCTTATATGTTTATTTTGCGTGGAAGGAAGCGTCCAGGATTTGACGGCTCAATACCTTCGGCCACAGAGATTGCTGTGCTCCTTTGAACACTTTCCTTACCCGGAGGCAGCTCCATTCTTGCTCCACTTCAACAATCCACACAAACAGGACTTGTTTACCTTTTGGGATGATGCACAGCGTAAACTAGTAAAGGATTCGAACTTAGTCAAATATTAATATTAATAATTAGAAATTACTTTATATTATAACAATTTTCCACACTACATAATTTTCAATATTTTATTCTGAATGCAATACTCCTCCCTATCACAAATGTTCCAATTTCAATTCAGTTTCAACTCAGATAGCTACGCTCCCCTTTGCTTGTAAAAACGTTTCCTCCTGGTCCAAAAATAATTATGTTGCAATTAATCCAGTTTGTTATTAATATCTAACTTCATAAAGTACACAGTTAAATAATTTGCTTTTGTAACTTTGATGTCAAGCCTAAACAGAATTTGTGATTGCATCCCATGTCACGGTATTTCCACGACTACCTATGATGCTAATCTTTACAACATGACACCTTCCTTCCTATGAGCACTACACGTAGCGCAATCGCCTTAGAAACTTCTGCAAGAAAAATGATTGATGCGAAAGCAAACCCAACGCCCATTGCAATGAAAATGACAATGGTGTTCGAACTTAGCGTTACGGTAAATTCCCCACTTCTATCACCAACTCCATATGCATCTTCATTCGACTCTCTGAGCAATCTCTCCGCTGCTCGCAACCGAAATCCTCTCCGCTGAGCAGAGGAACGGTTGAGAAATTTGTAGATTCCCGACGACCAAATGGTTTTGAATCTGGACAGAATCCAGGGATCGCCCCAAAAGGAAAACGCCCAGCCCTTGCTAACTGAAACAAACTCCTGATCACTCTTTGAAATGATTGGCCTTGACGGATATTTCGTTGTCAAAACCTCCCCACGGAAATCATTTTCCCACTCGCTCAGTTCATCCGACCACACGACCACCGCTGTTTTTTCGCACTTTTCCCTCATAGTTATGGGAAATAGCCAGCTAGCTGAGAACCAAATGTCGAGACTGTAATTTGAGTGAGCAATTCGATGAAGCAGCGTTTCCTCTTCGGTGCCGTTTGTTAGAAACGGTGCCGCGGTTGTGTCCAGAAGATACCCAAAGTCGGTGCCCTGGATGAACTTCAAGAGTCGTGGATCTTTCTTCATATCCGAATGATTTGCCAGGCCCATATGAATTTTTGAATACATGGCTGAGGTGAACACGTGTCTCATAAATAGCGTGTAGTTCCTATCCAGTATTTCATTAAACTTTGTGTACAAGACCGTCTTCTTGGGAGCAGTCAACTCGCCGATATTGTCGCCCAGGTAAAAGTAGCCAATGATGAACACGCAAACTGTCCAGAGCTGGACGACTGGTTTTAGGTGACTGCACTCTCTTTCGGATCCCTGGAACAGAAAAACTCTAATAACCGCCAATGTGGTCCCCAAATATTCCCCAAGTCGTTCAAATATATTGGGATGTTTATCCGCCTTCCGACGTTCTTGATGGTACACGAGAATCATTAGAGCGAAGAGAACAGCAATCATCAGCCATGTGGGCAAATCGAATGCAGAAATGTAACCTTGAAACGAGATGCCCTTTTCGACGTAGCCCCCATCACATGTGATGAATTGAATGGAAACCTTGTCGGTTACGAGTGTCGAGCCCCAACTAACATCCATGCAAATTGTTGGCAACGGAAAGGCATTCCATACAAACTGACCTCTGGCAAATTTGATAGACTGGGAATCATTTTGGGGAAATGCTGCCCAAAATACTTGTAGGTTGAGATCATTGCTCCTGCCGGAAGCCACAAAGTCAATCAGAAATCCGGCCATACGGTTAAATCTGAGCAGGTGTATTTTTGTGTTGATAATTTTGTCGAGATTCGAGTAGCCACGTGCTACTAAGACCTTTATAGTTGTGGCATCAATTTTGTGCCAGTTGGAGACGAAATTACAATACTGACAGTAAGAATATATCTGAACAGTCTCAGAAGCTTGGGTAATCTCACTTGAAAGAGTGACGAGAATTTTATGGGAAAATATTTGATCCAACCAGTTTCCCTCGTCAATTATCCTGGCGTATTCCTGAGCCACTTGCAATGTCTTGTTTCGTACCGCTTTGTTCTCCATGTCAGCTTCTACCATGGATATATGCAAGTCATGATGTCGAGAGTATCCTTCAGACGTCGCCTTAGAAGTCATTGGGCTATTCAGGAAGTCTATGTAAATTTGCTGAGAGAGCCAATCGTTCAGCAAGTATCTGTTGAACATCGTGAACGTATAGTCCATCCACCAAAATTGATCCAGACTGTGGTTGTTTACATTGAAAGGAAACATGTGAACGTGCAGAACACTGTGCCATCCATTCTGCACAAGAATCGGTGGTGATCCCTGTAGCGTGTAATTTTGCCACTGTTCGGATAATTTGTCGTACGTTTGTAGAGGTAGCAGCGTCGAGATTTCCTCCTGTATAGGACTTGATGCTACAATCGTTATAGAAGGCAGGTCAAAGGACAGGTCACATCGATTCGGGTTGAAGAAATGGATCAACATGGGCGCCATCTCAGGGGCAATGAAATTCTGAAGGGCGGTAGAAATCTTTGCGTTTCCATTGTAATTGTCATTGATGCAGAATTGTTTACTGTTTGTTGAGTTTGCGAAAACGTGGGCAAGTTCAAATAATATTAAAACCAGAGACTCGTATACACCACTTTTTATTTTAGTTTCCATGGTTTCCGCAATTGAAGGTGAAATGGGCAACGTAACTGGTCGATTGTCTGTTCAAATTTCGAATGTTATGCATCTTACGTGTATGGTTATTTTGTAGCAGCCATGTACAAGCTTCCTGTTTGGTTATACAAACACTTCCTCTTATTATGCATGAAAATACGGAAGCAATGCCGCAACTTCTACTTTGTCTCATATTACTCATTAACTTGTTGGTTCATACATCAGCCATACATTAATAATATATTAATATTTTCTTTCTTTTGGGTACATACTGTGCTGACGGTGAATAAAATATTGTTACTATGATGGTTATATGCAATTTCATAGGCTTAGAAACTCTTTTTTAGCATCCTCTTCCTTATTCGGAAGTTTTGGTTGCTAATTTTTTAGCTTTCTCGATAGGAAGGGACACAGATGCAAACCAATTAACAATGTTTGTGACTACATCCATTTCGTCTCATTCACGTATTTATATTAAATGTAACAAATTTTCACTGTGTGGTGGGGTTCAATGCATGTTTGTGTCTGAATGCCTAAGTTAGTATATGTGTTAGTATGTATGCATACAAGTTATCGCGAACGATGATGATGACGATGAAAATAGACAATGTACAGGACTGACCATCGGTCATGATCGGTTCACCATCGCACGCCGACGCAACATATTTGTCAAAGTGGTTATGCAATGGTGCAAGAAATCACGAAAACAAAAGCTTTTGTTTATACAGGTTTTTACTTTGAATTAGCGCAATAAATTATCATTGTCATTTTTAACAAAGCCAAGTTGGTGGAACGTCATGGCCACTCAAATTGGATCCCATATCAAGAAATCCCATTTCATATCACGGTATCACTTGCAGTACACTATTTTAATTCGTTTGAGAACTTTCTGCATAGTTTCTTAAATATAAGCAGTTTCACATATTTCAAAAATACACAAAGATTAATCTACAATTTAATCATGCAGTTTAAAACAGTGTGTGTAGTTCTTCTTGCAATTTCGACCCCATTTTTCCTAACTGAACAAACAAGAGGTTTGGCCGCTCCGGCAAGCAATCAAGGAATTGGTGTACTAAGGACTACTTATGGTAAACATAATAGATTACTTTTTTGCAAATTATAAAAATTCATTTCCAGAAGACTGTTGTTCAAATGCTGCTCGTGTACGACGCCTATAATTTGTTTAATTTTATGTCGTATAGGAGGCGCAGACAGCGAGTCTGGCGAGAGGGTCAAAAGAAGCTCTTCTGAAACAACAACGGAACCGGATCGTAAGAAGCGTTCTACATTTTATATATTTTTAGTCGCCATTGTCACACTTAGAATTAAATTAATTGGAGTGTTTGTATTTAATATTGTTAGCATACCGATACAGAGGATACACAGTCAAGTATTTGAAGGCCGGCTGGGCATACGTCAAGAAGGCCGTGATAAACTTCATGGCCAAGCGATTTTAGAAGGCGGACTGAGTTCCTAGCAGTTTACAACGGAGCATCGAAATTGCTGCGTCGTTATTGTACCATTTACAGTAACAGATCTTTAGATATTACCTTGTAGTTAATTTATTGATAAAATAAAGTATGGATTTTTACATTGTGATGTTAGTGGACAAAGTAAAATATTTTTTTACAGGTTATATTCCGCCAAACTCCATAATGAATAGGAAATCCGCATAATATGAGAAATCATGTAAACTATTCCACTGCACTGGTCGTGAACGTAGTATTTTATAATCAATCTATTTGTTTGCATCTGCCTCAATTGAACAAAATTGAAACGATGCGACAAAGAGAAAAAGTATTTGGTAAGCATCAAAGATTAAAAAATGATTTGGTGGTCCGGAATGCGAAACTTGAACTCAGGTTCCGGTGCGGCTGATGAATCCTCATAGCCTGGCTCTGGCTCTGGGGAAGGAAGGAAAGCTTTGCAACTACTTGTTTCCAGTGTTAATGGACGGAAACGTGCGTGGAGCCCACATTCCCTTTCATTTCAGAAAGTGACGATTTTGGTCAAGATTATGATACTGCGTTCATGCTTCCAATTTCTCCCCAGATATACAAGTGTCAATAATCATCTCGTGGTGATGAATAGCTTGGAATCGTCTTTAAATGCATGATCATGAAATCAGTATTTAGTCACAGCAATTAGCCGTCATAGTTACATAACGCTTTCATGGCATCTTGGCTCAACATCGTGATATTATTTAGGTAATCTCACGTACATTTTGGGTACAGGAATGTTGTTAATATAATTAGTGCATGAACAAATGTAGGAAATGAAGATGAGGGAAAAGAGGAAGGCACAGCACTTCGTTACTCCAAACTACCTGGAGTATTATATAGTTGATTTTAGAGAAAAGAATATTTAAATATACGTGTCCTAGCTAAGACAGAATGATGAATGAATGAATGAATGAAGGATTCAAGATTTTAAAATGTCGTCTATTTTGATTCCAATTGAAATACTTTTCATCCTTCAGTTTTCGCTAATTCCTATATTAGCAAATTCAACAAAATATCATCAGCCTTGCTTCAGTGAATGTTACTACTTTGATGGGCCCAAAAGAACATTCTGTAGTTCTATTTTGCATTCATTTCAAAAGTCATTAATATTTTCTGAAAATAACTCTGACGCTCCTAACAGATTTTCCGTAGCGCATCGCGTCCGCCACAGATTGCCTTCCGTAATATGAATGATTAATAATGTAAATGAGCAATCACGAAAGCAAACGCAGCATATATAAATATGAATGTTGTATAATAAAATGTATGGCAAAATGTAGGAAATGAAATATGGCAGAATAGGAAGCAGCAATGCCTACTTATTGAACAGTAATATATTTTACAGTTGAGTTCTTAAAAGCTAATAACGCTGATGTTCGTTTCCTTATTAATCACGGTGATAGCTCATTAACCGGTAAACGATGTACACGTGAAATATCGTATATTTATTACTGAAAAGATGTTTTTCATCCTTCTGTTCCCCATTTCGGTTTCAGCCAATTTGACAAAATATCTAGTGCATTGAATAAACGAAAATTATGTAAATGGATCTGCATTGGTTTCCACTACACTTTGGAAGTTTATATTTCCTGAAATGGCTCCAATTTTTATTAACAAAGATTAATGCAACCTCACAACGGATCTAAAGCACATAACTGTTGTAGTTTGGACCCTAAAAGTCACGACTGTCAAGCACGAATAGTAGGCCAGAGAATGCAACAGCAGTAGTAGTAGTGGCTCTAGTAGAAGCGGCCTTAGCAGCAGCAGTTGAGATGGTGTTTCCCGGTGGAGGCGGCGAAATGAAAGCAGAAGGAGTTCCACTGAAAAATTGGATAAAGTGATGAACAATGTAGAGATAATTGGATTAAAAGGCCATTTCACCATACACTTATAAAAAAAGAAATGGAGAAAGAATCAAGAGGATGAGCCGTTGAGCTCAGTTAAAGACAATAATACTTGTAATTTATTTCGCTAGATACAGACATCATGTCATAAACTATCCCACAATTAAATGAAAATATTTGGAATAAATTGTCGTTTGATTCGTTGGACTAACTCAAAATTACATCCTTGCGTTTATCCACAATATTGGCCACGCATATGAACGTCCTGTTGACAGACGAGACCTCCAGTACAGCAATCACAGGATTGATCATAGAATAGGCCGACGCAGCAAGGCTGTCCACCTCTAGGACAGGAGCACTCTTGGGTTGAATAGCATCTTGGATGTGAACTTGGTGCCGAGCCACACTAGAGATTCAAAAGAACAATTAAAATACATGACTACCGCATCCTCTTACAAAACTGATATATACATATATACATATCCATATTTTACTTCTTACCCCACTTGTTTTGGATGGGAAGATATCAAGTACACAAAGCACGATAATTGTCGCTGCGACGAACTGAATGATTTTCATTTTTACAAATTCAAGCAGGAAATTTAGATTTTGTGTTTCAGTGACCGATGTAGAATAGAAATGTACAACCGTTAACACTCGGAGACAGTATGGAATAATGCACAAATATGCGCCAACATTTTATATGCAGTTCATTTACCAACATAATATTTTTCCTCAAAAACATGTTAAAATTATGTGCGTGAAATTTATTTTTTAGTACAAGTGCCTGCATGCCATTTAAAATTAAGTAGGTAATAATATAAAGACATTTACTAGCATCTGGTAGTTTTGAAGCTATAGAGCCCATTTGTTTTTGTATGATGACTCATGTATGCCTTGAAATTATTTTTCAAGGAAACACATACTTTTTAGGAGTGTTTTGAACATCGCCGTTGCATGGTTTTATTGCTGGGACTAAGTTTGGGTAGGAAACTATACAATAATTTTTTCTAATAATAAGTAAAAACTCTATTAAATGGTATATTAAATTATATGTACGTGATCATTTTTGTGTGGATTATTTTGCAATCTGGTTTGACGTGTGAGCTGGAAATCGCTCACTGCAATGAATGTCAACGTTAAGGGGATAGTCGGAAAAGTCAGCTGTTTTCTTAAAGTTGTAGTATTTTTCGCAAATTAAAATTACTTCAACTTAATTGCTAAAGAAAAAAAGATGTTTAAATCAAGTAAAATAAGATTCTCTTTCATTTAGTTCCAATTTCGTAATTTTTGGTAGTGAGACGCCAGACTAATTTAGAAATTAAACTGCTTTCAAAAGGTCGTTTCTAATTCCTAAATTAGTCTGGCGTCTCAGTACCAAAAATTACGAAATTGGAACTAAATGAAAGAGCGTCTTATTTTACTTGATTTAAACATCTTTTTTTCTTTAACAATTAAGTTGAAGTAATTTTAATTTGCGAAAAATACTACAACTTTACGAAAACAGCTGACTTTTCCGACTATGTCCTTAATTATCCACATTACATACTATACAATAATGTGTACAAAGGAAGCCAATATTACAAAGTAGAAACATGCGCATAACATAATGTTTAATTTGTCTACAAAATATTAAGACGAATGTATGGTTTACCTTTTTATTTCCATTAAAAACAGAGCCAATAAAGTTGACTCTGTGTTACCTTTTAGAGAATTAAATATTGTCAAATTTGAGAATCAAAACAAAATACAACCTTCGACATTGTCACGGTTACATGATCATTTACTTGTCTAATGCACACCCAACGCCGCAGTTAAAATCACACTATTATTAACAAGACACGTAAGCATTGTAATGTTGGATGATTAAATTGTTTTGAAAAATGCAGCCTAGAGTACGCTGAGCGTATACAACTGAAATTGTTATATTATGCCACGCGCAGGTGTGCTTGAATCTAGTAAGTCTAACAAGTCGCCTTGCTTCGGGTTGTCTACATCCAAAAAAATAATTGTCTAAAAGACTGTGATAAGAGATACTATAAAACTGGCATAAACATGTGCAATGCATATAAAAACGTATGCATGTGACGTTTATACTCGGACGAAATAATTTTTTTTTACTGATTTGTGTATTCAATGTTAAAGCTCATAGCGACGTTTCAAACACTTATACATACTTTAATTTTTGAAGGAGCATACTGATGGTTATCATCAAATTAAGTACGACAGTTTCAAACTGTGATTAACGAAAAAAAGAAAAGAAAAACACCAAAAAGGAAAATATTGGACTAGCATCTAAATCAATTTTTGGATAACACGCGACGCTGAAAGATATTGCTTTTATTTCTAGTTACTGTTATTATTATTACTATTATTATTTCATTTCTATGAAAATTGTCCACACGACACGTTGTTAATGCAGAGAATGGAACCTTTTTTATGTTCATTTATCAATTTTCATTTTATTGGAGGCGAGGATTAAAGTTGTGTACACATACACACACAATATTGTACACACAGAAGGTGAAAGGGGCTACTTCGTAATAGGCAACCAGCAACATTATCATATTACTTTCAGACAACATGTTATTCCGTGTCTCCTCAGAGTATTTAAATATGTACAAGTATAAAATCGTTCTAATTGTCTTGAACACTGCTTTTTATTCTTTCCGTGTTTGTGTATTCAGTGACTGACATGAATATGATGATCATATAATCAATACTGCTACTGCATTTCATTGACAGCAATGCAGAGAAATGAGAATCGTTTCATATTTTACTCAGCTTTACTTATTTTTTAATCTAACTATTTCTCTCTTTCAATAATTTTTTAAAAATTTCATGTTACAAGAGCCTATACAAGTAACAATATTTTTTGACAGGTCATGTTTTTTAATTTTTTAATAGGGATACATAATATTTATATTGGATGATCATCATGCTAACTTTCCTATTTTTCCACCAATGAAGTTTTTTGCATTCAATCTTTTTTATTTAGGTATATTTGAAGTCAAACCAGCTAAACTTGAAACTATGCGATAAATACAATTAAAGTACTCAAAAGTATACAATGAAACGACTGGTAAGTGTTAAAAATTATAAAATGATATGACGATCCGAAATGTTAAACTCGTACTCAGTTTCCGGTGCATTCTAACAACCGGCTTCTGACGAGACGGGAAGAACTCCAGTTGTATTGATTGGGAGGATGGAGGAACCTTATCCTCCTTCAACAGGAGGAATTTATGCATATTTCCAGTTTCCCAACATTTTACACTAAATGCCAACATTCTAATCTTTCCCACTCAAGTTGAAAAATGAGTTAAATGAGTAAATAATTGTTTTGCAGTAATTGATTTTTGAATATCTATTGATTTATTGAACTGGAAAATTTGAAATTGTAGATCGAATGATTAGTTGTTGGTGCCGTCCTCGCTGGGCTTCATGGCTACCTCACCGGTGGCACCTTCGTCTCGTTTCCCCATCATTTTCCTCCTCCACCCTATCCGCTTCCTTCGTCTCTCCAAGTCTGGAAAACGGACACCTAAAAGACAACAATCATTCATTACCTTTCATTTGCAACAACGGCCATCATCTTGTGATGACGCCAATTATCCTCCATAAATAACAAAATGAATTTATTGCAGTAATTTGACTTACGTTTAGACGTGTCGCTGTCGGAAGTTGGCTTGTGCGCCGCTGGGAACGGGGACCGACGAAGAATGGAGTGGAGTGTCTACAAAGAAACGGCAGTTAGATAATTAATCAATCAGAGATGTAAATTGTTGTAATTTTTTGAGTGATGAAAACAGTTTACTTACTTTTGGGCCTGCTTGGGGGATTGGAGGAGGTGGTGACATTGAATCCACCTCATGTGCTGATGGAAGTTTCGAGGGATCCTCCTCTGCGGGGATGTTGCTGGTAGCTGGAATATCCTCCTCCTGATGTAACCTGCTGCAGCAGCAGCAGCGAAGGAGACGCTTCCGCCATGCCGGGTGAGCCATTACGATGACCTCTGATAACTTGAAATCTGTAATTAAACGAAATCAAATTGATTAATTAACTGGTTCTCCTTCGCCCGACAATATGAGGAGCTTCCTCCATCCCTCCAATGAATAATCAGCTGAAACACAAATTAATTTATTTGTAAATTCGTTACACTTACTTTGCTGAATAGTTGAATGCCTAATTGGGTGGTCACAAGGAAATAAAAGTCAAAAATTGAAGAAAAATAACCAAAGGAATTTGCCACATGTAATTTTTTATTAATTTTTTTGTTCAGTAAACAAACAAAATTAAAAATAACTGTTATCAGGTAACCACCACTACGAGCAAACGAAAGGCAGTCAACTTTTTTAAGTTTTGGCTGCTAATTTTTCAAAATGGATTTAATCGACAATTACAAGCTTTTAGATGGATGTTGTGATGGTGACACTGCTCTCCTGCTCACCTAATCATAATTATCTCAATGATAATTGCCCCTTGCTCGCTCGCCAACTACAAGACAGCGGGCGAGCTGATTAGCCATGACTCTTCCAACTGTGGGGGAGGAGGAGGGGATGCAACTGGCCAGGTGGGGCTGTACAGGCGACACGGTCTCGCGGTGGGTCATCCGGGTCTCCACTTCCTGGTCGTAGTCCTTGTAAGGCTCCATGCGGCACAGATGAGGAGACCAGACTGCCTGCGACTGGGGTCCTGTAAAGTAGGAGGTGGATGGAGGTGATGAAAGGAGGAATGCAGCAAGTGGAGGAGTTGGAGGTTGTGGCGATGCATCCGTTGAAACTGAAGGTATATCCGTGATGGAGGAGTTGGAAGAGGAAGAGGTGACATTTAGAGTCGTCTCAACTGATGGAGTCCTCTGAAAACATAATAAATAACTGGATAAGCATAAGGGTTATCATGTTGGAAGCGACGGCTTTTACTATTTTGTAGTGGAGGTTACCTTCGAGGAGTAAACTATTGTCGAGCTGTTCCACCAGCCGCTCCTTCCGCGCTTCCAACTCGAGCCTGAACCACTCCTCCCTCCTCCAGTGAATGACATAGGTCATAGGTCATGTTTCAGACGGTCTATTACATACTTTAATTTTTCCTATATTATGATGATCATAATTACTACTGCATTTCACAAACCACCTCTCTTCTTTACCACCTCTCAACCACCTTTGCTAACTGTTATGCATATTTCCAGTTTCCCTACATTTTATACTAAATGCCAACATTGTAATCTTTTGCGCTCAAGTTGAAAAAAACGTTAAACCAGTAAGTAAATTTAGTTGTGATTTTTAAAAGTCTAATGATTTATTTATTCACTGGAAAATTTTGAAGATAAATATCCAATAATTAGGTAGTCGTGTCGTCTTCACCAGGCGAATTGGCAGTGTCTCCGGAGGCGTCTTCCTGTTTAGGCTTTCCTGTTGGCTTCGTCCTCCAGCCGATCCTCCTTCTCCTCCGTTCGAGTTCAGGAAACCGGACACCTAAAATACAACAAGCATCCAGGATTTGTCATTTGTAGCAACGGCCATCATCTTGTGCTTACTTCAATCATCCTCAGTAATTAACAAAATAGATTTATTACAGTAATTTGACTTACGTTTTCCTGTGTCACCTTCAGCGTTTCGAGTCTTGTGAGGAATGCGAGTCCTTCGAAGTATGGAATGGAGCTGGGTGGGAACAGGAAGTGCCGTGGAATCCTCCTCATTTTCAGATTCAATAGTGTGGAGTTCCTCCTCCGGGGTGTTGTAGCGTGGTGGTTGGACATTTTCCTCCCGATGAGTCCTGCCACAGCAGCAGCTGCAGCGGAGGAGCCTTTTGAACAGGGCCAGAGGTGCCATGAAGAAGACAGTTTAATCACTAGAAATCTGCAATTAAACAAAATGATTAATTAATTAACTGGTACTCCTTTGCCCGGCAAGATGAAGGAGCTTCCTCCATCCCTCCAATGAATATTCAACTGAAACACTAATTAATTTTTAAAAATCTCGTTACACTTACTTTGGTCAATATTGGAAGATCGAATTGGGTGGTCACAAGAAGCAGGAATAGTCAACAATTAAAAAAAACAAAGGAATTTTGTTACATGTAAATTTTAATTTATTTATTTTTCTTAAGTAAATCAAACAAACTAAAAATAACAGTTTTCAGGTAACCACCACGACCTACAAACGAAACGCAGTCAACTTTATAATTTTTGGCCGATTTCATTCAAAATAGATTGAATCGAAAATCAAAAGCTTTTAGATGGGTTGTTGTGATGGGGACACAGCTCTCCAGATCTCATAATCATCTCAATCATAATTGTCGATTTTAATTTTCACTGAATGTGCCGAAAACTTTGAAAAAAGAACGAAAACGCATTTTGGGATGGAGGTGCTGTTGGAGTTGTTGAGCCGGGCAACATGCTTAGTGTCCAGGAGCTGGATGAGCCACCTCAGCGGCCCGGAGAGGAGAAGAATGAGCAGCGGAAGGGAAATAATAGTCTGTACTGGCAGGCCATCACGCAGCTTCTTGCCAATGAGTCTGAAGAGGTGGCTAATTAAATTTAATTAAAGTACTTAAATATATTTTTTAAAGTGAATTAATTAATTAGTTTACTTTTTTAATTGGAGCAACGAAATGCGGGGAGCGCCCCTTGCTCGCGCGCCTACTACACGACGGAGGGCGAGCTGATAAGCCGGGACACTTCCAGCTGTGGGGGAGGAGGAGCGGGTTGTAACTGGCCAGGTGAGGCTGTATCACCGGCACGGTATCGCGGTGAGCCGCCTCCAGGGTCTCCTCTTCTGGGTAGTTATCAATTTGGGGATGACACTGTGGATGCTTGGAGTTCTCTTTGATAAGTTGCTTTATCACTCAGTGAAAGGGACGTTTATACGAAGTTTTTTCTTGTCTTTTTTCTTGTGTACTCGTCTACGACAAACTGATCGCCTCAAGGATTACCTTCCGACACGGCCAGCGGATCCAAGTGGAAATCTCAGAGGGCGACTAGGCCCGGAAATGAGGAGGAAGCCACCACAACAAGCTCATCCTGAACGACCAACAACTCCAGAGGATGCTCATCACGGACCCACAGAGTAGCTCACACTTCTCGACCGATAAGAAGGATATGCTCGTCGGCGCGGATCAGCTCACGGTCACGGGCGAAGGTGGAGCCGTATTCCACCGCAGCGTCCAGACGCCACTTTTCCGATCCTCGGCAGGTCAGGACCTTCCACTTGAGCGTCCGACAAGGTCTCTGAATGTCTTCGCGTCGCATGGCGTCGGAATCGAGAGCCGTGCGGGGGACTTCACAGCAAGTTGCATGACCTTGCAAAACAAGGCGGTGGCGCTCAATGTCGTAGTCCTTGTAAGGCTCCAAGCGGCACAGTTTTGAGGGGATCAGATTACCTGCGGCTGTGGAGGAGGAGGTGATGATAGTGACATGGCGTCTACTCCGCCGAGTCCTAGTGCGCTGGTTGAGGGAATTGGATGGAACCCCTGGATGTGGTTGTTGAGATGAATGGACGGGGTGGAGGCGCGGAGGTTGACTTTAAGGAGGAAGTTAAGAGGGAACCTCCGAGGGTCTAGGCTGATGACAAGGTTGGGGGATCGACCTTGGCGGTGGATGTGAAACAGACTCTTGAACATTTTCATGCTCTTCCGTCCGCAGGGTATGGAGGGAGCCTCCTTCCCTCCATCCCAGATTAGAGTGCATATTTGCGACGCAACGGCGGGATTGACTGGCGTCGGGGGGATTCGTAACGGTCTGTCGAATTTGGGGCGGCGCCGGAAGCGCAGGCTGCTTGAGAAGACTGGCGAGGTACTGCGGCTTGTACTGAGGCGGACTCTGGTTTGAGGTGGCCGTGGAGGGCGTCGTTCGGCTGGAGGGACTCTTCACAAGCTTTGATGCGCCATACTCCCACTGGAACGTGGAGCTCCTTCTCCAAGCGCGTCTTCTGTCGCACGAGCGTGAACCACACATCCATGAGTTCGTCCTCCTCCCTAGCCTCCACGTGTCCACGAATCCGCTTCTCCACCGCGACGCGCCTCCAGACTCCCCTGCTGCGGGTCCACGCCCTCCAACTGCAGCTGCATCTCCCGCATCCTGTTTCGATTCCCTCCCAAATACCCACCTCCTGCCCCACTCCCCATCACAGCCATTGTACTTCTAGTCAGCTTCAACGACGTCGCCACGATACTCAGCGTTGCGATTTGGTCGCTCATCGTTCCTCCCGATCCCGTTTATTTGCCGTTCACGACGCTTCCTCCATCATTCCCTCCAATTTCCCCAAAAGGATGATATCCGTCTTTCAACCCTCCGCTGCTTATCGACTACGTGGTTCTTGTCGTCTGCTGACTGTTCGACGTATGTGAAGGATTCACGTTGTTGCTCCGTCCACTGGATGACATCACTCCACCTCCACTGGATGACGTTATTACCGTTACTACTTGGAGGGAGGGAGATGACGTTCCCTCCACCCAGTGCATTGCTGTCTTTGTCAAGATGAGTTAAGATAAATAACAAAATAATTTTTAAATAAAGCTTTAAATCTTTCCCGTTCAAGTTGAAAAATGAGTTAAATCAGTACGTATTTTTTGCGATTTTGATAAAACTATTAATTTATTACACTTGAAAATTTTGAAAGATGAGTATGGAAAGATTAATTAGTGGCGTCGTCTTTGTCCTTAAGCGTGTTGACCGTGTCACCTATGGCATCTTCTTGCGGCTTCACCGATTGGTTCTTCCTCCATCCAATCCGCTTTCTCCGCCGCTCCAGCTCTGGAAAAGTAACGCCTAAAAGATAATAAACATTCATGATCTTTCATTTGTAACAACGGTCATCATCTTGTCAATTACATTAACTATCCTTAATAATTAACAAAATAAATTTATAATAATGATTCGGCTTACGTTTTCCTGGAGCTCCTTCCAAGTTTCCACGCCGAGTCGCAAAGGGTGATTTATGTAGGATGGAGTGAAGCGGGGTGGGAGCATGAGATGAAATGGATTCCTCCTCCACTTCCGGTGGCAATGTCTTGGGTTCCTCCTCTACGAGGATGTCACTGGGTTCGAGATCCTCCTCCGGTTTGAAGGTGGCACAACAGCAGCGGAGGCGGAGAGCTTTGCAAAATGGCCGGGCTCCCATAATGAGGACCACTTAAACACTAAAAGTTGTTACAATTACTTTACTAAAATCCTAATTGGGAAGTCAAAAGGAAAGAATAGTCAAAAGTTGGAAAAAAACAAAAGAATTTGTCACTTGCAATTTTTTTAAATATTTTTTTTCCTCCAGTAAAACAAACAAATTAAAAATAACAGTTTTCAGGTAACCACCACGACCAACAAACGAAAGGCAGTCAACTTAACTTTTAATTTTTGGCCGATTTCTTTCAAAGTGGGTTTTAATCGAAAATTAAAAGCTTCTAGGCGGGTTGTTGTGATGGTGACACAAGCTCTCCCTCTCTCAATAATTAATTACTTAAATATATTTTAAAGTGTGATTTCTGGTGTGCTAGATGGACGGTCAAAGGGGAACTGGTTCATCAAATGAGGAAATTGGATCGTCATCTTCATCGCCCCAATGAATTATTTCAACATTTTAGGATGAAGTTAATATATTGGAAGGTTGTAAAGATTTCTTTTTTTAGAAAATGATTATATTTTAAGTGTTTGGTGAGGAGATGAGTTATTTTATGTGTAGCTAAGATTTATCAGTTTTGTTAATGAAAAACAAACCAAGAAAAAACTCTTAGAATTCATATTTTCGGTTGTGTTACCTACTTTAATTTCCTGAATAACAATAATAACTAGTTATTTTACTGATGCAAAAATAATTTAGTGATTTTTTTGTTACTGATGAATAATTATAATTAAACTAATTGGTTAGCTGTTTAAGAGGAAAGGATAACGGGCAAGAAAAAAAGGGTTCCCGAAAAAATGGAGGATGATTAATGTTTAGTTAAATTTCACTGAAGCAGCAAAAAAGTTATTCAAAAAAGAGTTTCATAGTTGTCGTCGCAAAAAAGTAGACAGAAGCAAGTCATTCCTTTCTATTTACTAATTATTATAATAATAACAAAGTTAACTTAATTGTCTCTGCATAACAGATTAACTAAAACTTAAGATATTTTTTTTCCTTTTCCAAACCAGGCTGTGTAGCCTTTCCATTAATTTGTGTTAATTAATTGATTGGATGAGAGATGAGCAGTTACAGAATATATATATACCTACCTGCCTTTAACCCTAATTAGATCACCAATTGATGCGATAATTAGTGGGTCAGTTTAAATAATTAGAGTTTAATTGGAGTACGCATATGATTTTAAAGTAGACAAAATAGATACGATTTGAGCTGGTCAGCTAAATGCTTACATCGGCCATATTTAAATAAATAAAATTACATGAGCTTTACGCAAGCACAAAAAAATTGGTATAAAAACAACAACTTTTGCTCAATTTATTTTAATGGCACCATTTCAAATCTCAACATGATTCCCATCAAATTTGCACAACGTTTCTGATTATTTATTTTTGCCGTAAACATAACTAACTATAAATAGTTTAAAGATGCATGAAATCCTGTTAGATAAACCTATTTTGATTAGTACATGGTACGCTTCCATTTGGGCAGTCTATATTTGATGGGCAGCACACCCCGGTCGGCTTCTTTTTAGTAGCAGCATCGCAGCACTTGACCAACACTTTACCGATAGGAACGGTAACGGGCAGTGACCCGCCGGCATCATTAAAGGTACTACAGGTTGCAGTGCCACCGCACGTGTTTAGCACGCCACACTATGAAAAGATATGGTAATATAAAGTCATGAAGCAAAAAAAATCGACTATTTTTTTGCGACCATATTTTTTACTTTCCAGCAAATAATAATATTTTGGCACTTACACCGTCAGGAATCTGCGCCAATGTTGTTTCCAGCAGACAGGCAAACGTGACGAGTACAAGGAATCCGGTGAGCGCCGTGGTGG
Organism: Sinella curviseta; assembly: GCA_004115045.4. NCBI lineage: Eukaryota > Metazoa > Arthropoda > Collembola > Entomobryomorpha > Entomobryidae > Sinella > Sinella curviseta. Next base: position 50,379,650 of record CM065489.1, on the reverse strand, counting down.
AATAAACGGATGCGGGCTTCTTGTGGCAAATCATGGTGATGATGATGGTGATATTACGCAACCGATTTCAGCCTGAACAAAACGTAATTTATAAAAATGTAGAAAAAAAATTAGACAACAGTTTGATTAGTACAAAAATTTCACAAGAATTTTTTTAGAAATGTTGCTCTAATTATGATTTTGGGTGGAAGTTGAGGATTTTTTTGTTCACTCACTTGATATTTACTGGAATTATGACCTGTTACTTGGGACAAGGAATAATTTGGGAGTGATTTGGAAACTGGGTGTTGCGGTGGTGCTGGTGACACGTGGAATGCTATTCTTTTTACCAGACGCGTCCTCATTTTTATACCAAGTCCCATATTTCACGTTATTAGACGTGTAACGTGTTACAATGGTATTTAATAAAAACAAGTGGGAAATGTACATTATTTTTTTAGTCGTCTGAAAAAGGAACGGAACATGGCTAGGATGGAAACGGTAATAAAAATGAACAGGATATTTCCGGTTGTGTGCAGTGGAGCAGGAGCAACAATAGGCCCAGTACCTTTATTTATGTTTCAGGAATTTATGTGTGTGTATGTTATGCAGTTGAGGTTTCTTGCTACATATTATAAGTGCGGACAAGACTCCAAAGCCAAAATAAAAAGCCAACCCTTCTTTTTGAATCCAAGTGGAGGAGATGATTCTGAAAAGAGAAGCCAGATCTAATATTTTGTAACCGTCGTTATCATCGTCGTTTATCAAATCGCTTAACTGTCATTAAATTTCGGTATTTGTTGCAATAATTCCCAATGGAATTGGTAAAATATAAGTATAAAATTTGGATCGTCTGAGCAGCATTGAATGGTGCTTTTGAAGGGCCGCTCTACGGCAAGGAAAAATAATGACTACAAAAAATATGTAAGCCTTTTCCTCACATGAACAAAATATTTCTCGTTTTCTCATTTCTACCCCGTACAATGAACCCACACACGAGTCCATACAAAAATTTGAGCGACGGTAGCTACAAATAAAACAGTAAGCTAGCCAATGACTTTGTTGTCTGTCTTGAATCAAAATTTGAAACAGAAAAGCATTATTGGAATGCCCCACCCGATACAACGGCGTGGTCAGTTGGTCTACTGAATGGGAATATGCTTTGCTCCCACGGCACTTGTTCAGCAAATTAATATTTTGTCATCCCCAGAGGAATGAAATTTTCTTGGGATGAAAACAGTAATAAAAAGTAAACTAGCTCTATTAAAGCATATCCGTACATGGATGCAGGAGAAGCACCAAAACTGCATGCTCCGATAACCTTTTTTCTTGGCAACATCCCGAAGTATGTGTACAAAAGTGAGGTGGATGTTCTGCAGGTTTTTAAAGCTATTATTTACATTATTAGGTAGCATTTTAGTTCTAACTTATAATTTCGTTCTGTGTGTCTGTCCGTCCGTCCGTCCACGCGATATGTTTCGAACGGAGACGAATTTGTTAATTCTGTTTTTTGCAATGGGTTCCTAAGCCCATCGCGACGGGCCTCATTGATTTTCAACCATGTAGGTCAACGGAAACCGTTAGAAACCGTTACGAGGTCAATTTTTTTCAATGGGAACATATGGCAAGTAGCATATTATTCGACTCGTCTATGAATATAACGCATAGATCGGAGCTCAGTTTGAAGTCAAAGGTTACCGTTTAACGATAACGGCGATTTTAAATATTTTTTTGTTTATGCTCTCCTGCTTAAACCATTACGACTTCTGTTTTCTGCAAACGGATTCTCATCACAGGGGTTTTTACTTGACAGGATCGCTAGCCTTACAGGTTAACGGCAACCGTTAGAAACCATTAAAAGTTCAATTTTTTCAATGGGAACATATGGCAAGTGACATATCATTCGACTCGTCTATGAATATAACGCATAGATCTGAGGTCATTTTAAGGTCAAAGGTCACCGTTTAACGGTAAAGACGTTTTGAAACTTTTTCGTTTTTCTAGCTTTTAAACAAAAATGTTTGCTAAAGTGCTACCTCATTATGTTTTTTACAAAACCTAGTTTGGTTTTAATGGCACTTGAGTATGTCGAAGCGTAATTTTAAAGCACACGTAACATTTTCCATTCTGTTAAGAATGAAAAAGTTTTCTTTTAGCTTGAATCACTTTTGACAGCAGAGACAGTGGTAGGAAATGTCATTGATTTTAGTTCATTGGTCCCTTAATTACCGAGACGTTAGCTGAATATCTAAAATACATGGATCGTCTGATACGCATTCAGTTGTTCTTTTAAAGGGCAGCTCCACGGTAAGAAAAAAACTGAGTATAAAATATGTAAGCCTTTATTCATAAATGCATGCCCTTATCCCTCTTCACCTTCCTTTGCCCGTACAATGAACCCAGATGCTGGCCCTAACCAAACAAAATTTGGGCGCAGCACCTAAAAATAGCAATCTAGAAAGCTAACTGACGATTTTATGGGATAAAATGCTCCTCTGACTGAAAAAATATTATTTTCAAGCCCTGCATGAAGCAGTAAGTAGAAAATCATTATGAATGCCTCACCACCTGCTGCAATGGCATGACTAAACTACTTAACGAAACAGGCATCGAAATGACAAGACGCACAAGTGAAAAATATTGATACCATACATAGCTTATGCATTCTATTCCATTGCTACAAAAATTAAATATTTTTAATATATTTAATTCTCCGACGGATTTATTTCGAAAAATAAAAATTAAAAAATTGTACTAAGGCCCCAACTTCATTTCAATGCGTGGGTAATGACAGACATCCAAGCTACGAATCAAATGAACGCCCTTTTAGTGCTAAATAATTAGTAGCAAGTAATTAAAAGAAGATTTGGCCTCAATGGTAATTAACGTTAAGTCAGTGGTTGGCTGCTCGTTAGCTCGACTCATGTACACTTATGTACACTAGCATACCTAGTTAAAGGTGTGGAAAAACACTGGCGGAAATGGATTGGTAAAACGGACAAACATTATAGCGGAGCCATTCATATTTGTGCTGACACGAAAATGTTTGAAACGCGCTAAATAGTGAGAAATTACCGATACGCTGATACCAAGTCGCCAATTAACTTATCAAAAAATCCTGCCAAATATTTCCAGAACTTTAATCTAAAACCATACAACTGAAGTGGGAAATATGACTTTATCGTTAATGTGTTTAGGCATGGATGTACGTACTTAGGTGGCGAAGAAGAGAGACGGACGGTCAGACAATCCAGCCAGTACACACAAAAATAGCCGCTACCTAATGCAATTTAAATGTACTCACAAAAAAGCGACAATGAAACAAGAGCGGAGCAGGCAGAGCAACCCTTTCTGAGCACTTTATACATTTTCACTCCACCTATATCCGTACAATGAACTCCAGTAACGGCACAGCCAACCAACGATACAGGCGAAACTTCTAAAATGCGTAAACGGTGAAAAATAAAAATGTACTTTTTTGTGACAGAACCTGAAACAGATTAGCTTGTTTGGTCATCAGTGACCTCTTATTTCTCGAAACAAAATAAAAATCATTATGGGCAGCCTCATGATACATACGTGTCAATCCATAAACTCCAACACAAAAGGTTACTAACCTTTGTTCTTACAGATTTGCCCATTTCCACCAAAAAAATGCTGCCCTGTGTATGCACTCATGTGACGGGCACCTGCAGGGTAATTACGCCTTTGCATTCCCTTCCCACTTACGCTGCATACATGTAAAATTAGCAGTAGCCCTTTTACCTAATTTACATCCTAGTTGGTATATAAAGAGTGCGCTCGCTGAATTGATTATCAGTATTTTGACAAATACCACGACCACCACTACCAGAACACTTCTCCCCATTTCTCCCCACAGAAATAAACCGTGTTTCCGACAGCCAAGAGAATTCATCCGGCATTTTCAGCAAAAAAGGTGATTACAATTCGTACAAAATATACCAAAGTTTTAAAAATTTGCAATAGAAACGAATGCAGCTAACAACGAGCGAAAGGAGAATTCTGTGAACAAAAAAGTAATCACCTAAATAATTTTGTTTTCGTTCTCTGGTTCCCAATTTATTTTATTCAGGAATCCGAATCATTTGTGTAAAGGAGAAAGCGTTTGTCACTCTTGCTGCCACGAGTTGGAATAATGGCTTACCAGAAGTTGAGCGCAACCCTTGTCATCAGCGCCGGATTGGTGACCCTTCTCGCTATCATATTGACCGGATCCCAAGTAGATGGTCAAGATCTTGTAAGTTTTGTACACATTGGTAATATATAGAATTCACTCGGACCGAAAATGTAGGGCAATAACATATAAAGTGTATCATTTAAAGCCATTGTAATTTCTCGTTCGTTGACAGTGTGGTTCAATAAATAATATGGGAAAGTGTATCGTTGGTGACAGTCCAGTTTCCGGAGCTTTCGACAAATGTTGTAATGACGACGGCACACCGAATGGCAAATGCTGCCCTCCCGTACCCGGAGTGTCCAATTGCAAGCCGAAAAAGTGTTCGTAAACCTAATTGCCGACAAGATTTATTCTGCCCTTCCTCTTCTGCCACCTTGTACATTTGAAGTGTTTCCCTAACCATTTTCATCATTAGGAACAGCGACAATTTTCATTTATTTATTGATTCGTACTGTTTCTTCACTTTGTCCAATTTGCTAATTTATTATTATTTTTAACAATTCCTGTTGTGCGTGGATAGGACGAGATTAGTTTTTTTATACTAAAAAATAAATAAATATTTCATGGCTTATTTCTAGACCGTTTGTAAACCACTCAGCTCATATATGTTTTAGCACTGCATTATTAGGGGTATATTTTACGGACGCAATTTTAGCAAAAATGCAAGCATGTTTTTGTTAATAAATATCATGATCATCAATCTTCTGGAGTTATGCATGGTGAGTGAAATATATTGAGCATAGGAAACGAGAGAAATACACACCGAATGCACACATGAGCTAAAAAAAATTTTTTTTCAATGAATGAAATGGACTTTTAATTAAATCATGTAATGGCTTGTTATTTCGTTATGATTATTAAATAGTAGTTTAATTTATTATGATTGAATTTTCACCTTTCTGAAACGTTTAAAATTAATTTACCTACTTAAAGGATCGGAACTACCAACGTTGAAAAATAATCATGACATTCCGAGTAGAAATATTAAAATTAGTGTGATACACAGGGCAGCAAACTGGTTCCAATCTACACTGTCATATCCACCTTAATCTCCACAATCAAGATTTGATTGCCTTTTCACTGAACGGGGATCTACTCGTAATTAGCAATTAACAGCCGATGACAAATCTATCAATGGAGCACTCCCATCTTGCCCCTGTGTATGCCCCTTAAACAGAATTTCACCACCGCCACATCTCGCAAACATGCTGACATTTCTGTTCATAGGTCAGAATGCAAAGAATACATACATTTTAGCAATGAATGGGCAAATAGCAAATGGATAGGATGCTGAACCCAAACATACCAAAACAATGGTTTATCATTCAAAAGGCAATAAACGAGGAAACAAGGACCGGTAAAATTAGGCACTAGAGATGGGTTTAGGAATCCTGAAACTCTACGTTTCTACGTACGCCTACATTTCAAGCAAATTTGGCTTTCCAGAAATTAGCCTCAGAAAGACGGACGGAGAACAACAGATGCAAGGTTCAGTTTTGAGCAATGCAGCGATCATATTTTCTCCACAAAATGCCCATTCTTTTTTGACCAAGTAAAATGCTATGACATCCGTATAATTAATCTATGCAAAAACCGTATGGGACCTTTTCTGGCCATTCGCTCATTTTTGTCACATGTCCAGCACGAGTAACAATGGATTATTGTTCACACTTTGCACATCAACAGACATGTTGGCTCGGTTATCACGTGCGCTCTGCTTCTTACTTAGCCGATGACGGGCTGTGAACACAATTGTTGACAAATATTATGAATTTCATGCATTAACGCGTATTTCCTGGTGCAATAGGATTCACTTATGCACTTGACTTGAGCCGCTCCCTAGCCACAACAGGCACAAAGAAAAATGAAAAAATAATGCAACGATTGAATGGCTTGCTGTTTTTCACATTCACTCAGTTCACCATAAGGCATTACTCAAATCATTTCGTAGCTTCAGAAATACGTCTAATTATGTATGCATCATAATTTAAGTTTGTTTTTCGAAGAATCTAACTAATTTGAGTGTATCTCAATGAACTTGTACGTTATCATTAATTCAATGTGACCACAACTGAATAAGGCGCCGTTCTCTCGGCTCCAGGGAATCGACTTTCGGCTTGTCTACTTTCCAGAAGCTCAGAGATCTTCGCAGTGACCACCGGTCGAGTGAGAACTCTCCTTGTGTTTCGAATTCAAATCTCGTCATTTGAAATTTATGCAAAATATTTCCATGCCGGCTTAAGATTAATTTCTGTATTAAATTGAGCACCGTCAGTACAACATAATGTGTCTTATCCAGTGGTCATTTCACAGTCCAATGGAACGGTGCAATCAGCAACTATACTTTCGTCATCTCAATGCGAGATACAGTATGATTCACTTGTGATAGTATTGATTATTGATCGGTTCACATTCAGTGAATTATGAGCTGTCAGCGCTTATGGAAGCGGTTGGCATTGTCTCACTTATAAACGCTCCGCTATCAATATTTGACAAGCTATCCTGATTCTGATGATATGACGTACGAGTAATGTTAGCCTGACATCCGTGAAATTTGTTCCAATTGCAATGAAATGTTTCAATTTTGTCCTGTTGACACTTGATTTCTGCATACAGGGTATTTTTATTTATACATTATTTTTTTAGTATTTTTACTGCGTGCAATTTAAAGCAGCACCGTGGCCAGTTTCTGTCAGTTGGGATAGCTATTTTTATAAAATGCAAGCATTTTTGTTAATAATTAGTTCGACTCATAACTTTCATTATCTCCAACGTGCAGTAATTGGTTGATGATTTTTTTAAAATATAGGTAAACATATTTTTTTACTACTGCTACAACACATATACGGAATCGGAAATACGATAAGATCATTAGCCTTAATGTTGCAGGTATGACAGTAGTGAGTGAAATATGTTGAGCATGGGATACCATCGAAATGAATTGCACATGTAGGGAAATTTCCAAAGAATACAATTGATTGTTACTTAAACCATTTTATTGCCTGTTAATCCATCATGAACATTAATTACGATATTATTTAAATATTTATTGAACTTTGTGTACAGTTTTGAAATGCTTAACATTAATTAAATCTACTCGAAAGATCGGAACTACCAGCGAGGACAAAACATGAAATTTCGAGCAAAAATGCTATTATTAGTGGCCAAAATAAGATACCAAATTGCCTCCAATCTACACTAAACCGTACACTCCTGTTTTCATTGAATCTTTACTGAACGTACGATCCAAACGTAGTAACCTAATTAAGCTTACGACTCAGACATCTTGTTACAAGGGTCCTATGGATTCCGTTGGAACTGTGGTGTCCTCAGCCATTTCGAAATCCTCGTTGCCGTCATCCACCAGAGTCAAATCTATAACTGGAGTATCCCCATTTACCTCCAGGATTTGGATGAAGATTGGCCTCGAGTGCGTGCTTGGAAGATTATCAGGCTTGGTCAGGTTCCACATTCGCCGATTTTTAAGACGACCTCCTTAGTCCTTCCTCGAGCCCGGAAGCATCAGATTAATACGTTCTTGAGTGTAAGTCAAATTCCGAATAACAGCACAGTTTAAGTGGAAGTTTCTTGGCTTCCGCAGCATGAGACGGGACTGGATGACCTTCCAGGAAATCCAATTGGTCACCGCTCGGAATAGACGCCACCTCGGCCGGAAATACGCTTTCATCCTTAATTAAATCCGGCTGCTCGGTTTTGACCTTGATTTCGGGCAAAGAATAAGCAGGCTCCCCGTCTGACTCTTGGTTTGGCTCCGTTTTGATCCTGATGGGTATTTCCATCTTCACCTCCGTGTTTACAATCAGCTCGGATTTATGCACCACTTCAGGGAATTTAACAGCTTCGCCACTCCAGTCATTTCCTTGCTTCTCTAGCTTGTCATATTCCACCTTCACCCCGGTCTTTAGAGAAAATTGGGCTGTTATCGGAAGTCCTATAACGATATCCTTTTTATGGAAAGTTGGGAAAGCTAATTTAGCTTTATCTATATTCCTCAAATTGACTTCAGCTCGCTTCTTCATACTACAAACACTCATAATTCTGCTGCACTATAAAAACATACATGGTAATTTTAGAAATGTAGAATGTAAATACATGACACTGTAGAATTGAAAGGAAAAATATGAAAGCGATTGGAAGCTGGACCCAAAAATTTTAAAACAATGGTTTTCCACAAAAGCTAAATGAACGACGAAACAAGTAAAGGCAAGAATGGGGCACTAGGGATGGTATTTTTGTTTTAGGAATCCTGAAGCTCTTTGCGATGTTTATACAGACAGGGAAAGTTTGACATATTTTCTCCGGATGACAAAATTTTCTCCGACCCTTTTTCAACACAAATAACTAGTGGTATTGCATTTAGTGATCATTGAGCTACATTTTTATACGCGTAATGATTTTGTAGCCTTGTATTGTGGAGAAAGTGATTTTATTCTGTAATATCTGTGTAAAATGGATAATTTTTCACAATATGTCGGTTTTTCTCCAATCATTTTCTCCGGATGCCATCCGCGCATCCGCGTGCTTTTTCCATGCCTGTGTTTATATGCCGGCATTTCAGAAAAACTCTGCTACACTCACAGTAGGGCATCAGCGGCAAGTACGGAGAATTACAGATGCAAGGTTTCTGTTTAAGGAAAGCAGTGACTTATGATTCTCAACAAAATGCCCATTATTCTTGGGCCTAGTAAACTGCGACATGAAACCAAGTCTGAAAGCCATAAAAATTGAATGATTGAGACTGGAGGAGTTGAGAGTGTATTGAAGTTCAGTTCCCAACTTGTAACCATTTCCGAAATTATGTCCAATTGACTCCATTGTAATTATTACACAGTAATTGAAATCATTCATTAATCCAGTTAATAGTCGAAACAAATAATTCAAAACTGGAGGATTATGGCCACCGAGAGAACCCAAACAACGCAAGTAAGATTTGAAAATTATTAGTTTTGTCTCGTTCAGCACACATCTCTTCGTGAACTATTTATTCTTTCACAAATTTCGCAATATGTTTTGCTATAAAAAATATTTAGGAATTAATTAGCGACGTTAGGGTTAACAAACACAACACGATACGCTGCATAAAAAATTGTGTAATACCTCAAGCAACCCAAAATTTTGCTTGCTAGCTGCATGTGTATGAAATGACAATAATGACAACAATATCGTTTCCATTCTGTTATCGGCCTATTTACAAACATTTACGTCAAATGCATACAAATTGATAAAACAGGCATACATTCTTCTTTTCAGTGACGAAATAAACTCCAAATTGCGTAAGGGTATTCTATGTCATTCAAACTTGCGGGGATTTCATTGTTGTAGAAATAGCGCGGATATTCATCAAAACACATAATATAATATAAGTTGTCGAACCCTTTCAAAGTAATTCGCGATAAATCCATGTATGTAAAAATAACGAATAAGCATTTGTTGCTAAAAGATTCTCGAAACACATTAGAGGTTTTGGCAAATATAACCTAAACAACTGTAAACCACTTGACCGTGAAAAAGCTGTGCCATTTATTTTATACTCCCATTGAATAATACAAACTAGGCTAAAAAATCGATACAGGTATAATGCTACATATAGATGGCAATTATCATTTGTCCAACACCGTCAATACTTGCAATATTATCAGTAAATGAAGAAATTAACTTGCAAAAATTATTGAATTTTTGACAGTATTAAACCATTAAAATGAATTAACCTACTTAAGGAATTGAATCTAACAACAAGGAAAAAAATCATGACATTCTCATGTTATCCTAATCTCCACTATCAAGTTTTCATTATGTTTTCGCAGAACGGGGACCTAATTGTAATTAGCAATGTCGCTCATGACTCAGACGGCTTGCTGTTCAGGGTCCTATGGTTTTCGTTGGAATTGTGGCGTCATTTCGGAATCCTCATCTTCATCTGACGACGCCAAATCTATGTATGGAGCACTCCCATCTAGCCCCAGTATTTGGATGAACGGTGGCCTCGCGTGCCGGCTTCGAAGATTATAAAACTTGGATGGGTCCCACATTCGGCTTCGGCACATTCCAATAATGATCTTCTTAATCCTGGCTCGGGCCTGGAAGCATCAAATTTGTAGTTTTTTTAAAAATTGAATTCAAATTTTAAGTTTTCCAATGTCAATAGAACTTGAATTAGTCCAGTGCGCTTATTTGATTGGTGCTACTTGTAAATTATTACCTCAGTCTCGACCGTGGAATCCAATCTCTGCATACGAACACTTGAAACTTTAAGTTGACGTCGTCCCAACGGTCCCAGTCCTGTAAGCAAAAAAGAGTTTACTTGGATATAAAATTATATTACATTTTCCAATTTAAAAATAACTTTCCGTAGATTTTTACCTTTAATCTTTTCCGATTCTAATTTAAGGTCATGTCCACTTCCCTCAGGCGCGCATCCTGACACATCATTACCCTTGGCGTCAGCCTGATTAGGTTGGATTGGAAGCCCTTGCTTGGAACCCACTTGGTCGTCGCTTGGAATATCCGCCAATTCCGCCGGAAATGCCTCTGCGTCCTGAGCAAAATTTTCCACTTCGATTTTGACCTTGGTTTCCGGTAAGAAATAAACAGACTCTATATCCACGTTCGGATTCGCTTCAGGTTTGCTACTGCTGGGGTGTTCCATCTTCACTTCCACATTCATAGATAACTCGGACCGTACTGGGAAATCCTTTAATTGGAAGTCCCCTGGAAAGTTAAATGTATCGTCGTTTAAATCATCACGTTCTTCCTTTACAAGTAAATGCTTCGCCAACTGGCCATTTCCCTGGGGTTCCAGGTTTCCATATTCCATTTCCAACTTCACTTCCGCCTTAACCGGAAACTGGTTAAGTTTAGGAAGTTCAATAATAATGTCGTTTCCTTGACATTGTGCGTAATCAAATTCCTCTTTTTGCTTCTTCCTTAAATTTATGGCAGCGATCATCTTGCTTCTGCGGCGAGTTTCCATACTCACTTCACTTGAGTAGCAACCGGAAGACGCCCTTTGAGCTTTGTTCTTGTCTGCTTTACCCATTTTTAATTTATAATTTTGGAATCCAGGATCACTTGACACTAATTGCAAGCTAAATCTTGAATGGATCACGGTGTGTACCCTGGGAAATTATTCCACGTTAAGATTTTAGTATTGTCACAATCAAAAAAAGAGTGTTTATTTTTCAAACTATTGCATGCACTCAACTGCTTCGTTACAATTCACAATAATCCGCACAAAATAACAATCATTAACTTTGTTCGATGTAAAACAACGTACTATTTCAAATTTTGAAAACAGATTCGACAACTCTCGTACCCCTGTGTCCAAAGCACCAAAAATGCTTTAGTCGACTGACCCAAAAAAACGAGAGAAAATCACTGCAACAGTTAGTTTTTGTAAGCTGAATTGCAGCACCGTCACATCTCTCAAACTCGCTAACATTTCTGTTCACATGCCAGAATGCAAAGAGAGAAAAAACCTCTGTTGAAGTATTTTATGCGTTTATGTTGGACAATTTTTTACTTGAGAAAATGCACTCATGGTATAACTACACCAGAAACCAAACGTGATCACGTTACATGATATATTAGTAATGAATGAACAAACAGCAAGGGATCTGAACGCTCGACCCAAAAATATGCTTAAAACAATGGTTTTTCATCCAGAAGGCAATAAACGGAGAAACAAGCCAAGGCAAAAATGGGGCACTACGAATGGTTTTATTGTTGTAGGAATCCTGAAACTCTGTGAAGTATGCCGACACTTTAAGTAAACCTGACTTTCCAGAAACCTGGGCCTCAGAACCAAGGACGAGGATCAACAGATGCACGGTTTGCTTCTCAACAAAATGTCCATTCTTTTACAATCAAGTAAAATGTTACAAAAAAAGTGTTCTGAAAACCGTAAAACTTTTCTGTTCGATATCTGGCCAAGACTTTGCTGACCATATCCTCATTTTTTGTCGCATCTCCAGCACGAGTAACAATGAATCATTGTTTACACTTCCACACACTCAACGACAACATACTTGTGGGTCAAGTGCACCCTTCTCTTTACTCTACCGACAACAAACAGGCTGTCAACAAAGTGGTTGGTAAATATTATGAAGAATGTTTTGAATGAACTCGTATATATTGTAACTGAAGCAGCAGGTTTCACTAATGTACATGACTTGTGGAGTTCCCTTGCCAAACAACAATAAACAATGAAACAATGCAACGAGTAAATAGCTTGTTGGTTTTCACGTTAACAGAATTCACCACAGGTCCCCATTCCTATCAATTGATGGATTAAGAAGGGAACGAAAATATTAACTGATATTTCAAGCCAGAAACGAAGCATATATTTTATGTAAAAAATGTCCTGCCAATAAATAAATGATGATGATGACCAATATTTATTTTGAAATGTCGTCAATTATCCTCAGTTAAAACATTAAAAGCTAAATGAAGACTTCTCGATGACAAACAGGAGAATATTTAATATTTTACACGAAACAATAATTTTAGTAATTATACAAATAATTATTTAATTCAATGTGACCACAACTGAAGACTGCACACTTTCTTCAGCTTCATTCGTATTACCCTCTGCTTGTCTACTTTCGTAAGATTCAGGGACAATTTCAGTGACTGCCGGGCGAGTCAAAACTCTCCGTGGGTTCAGAATGCAAACCTCGCCTCTCGCGTTTCTGTGCGTCTTCAGGATATTTTTGTTCGGAAACAATCTGTAGCACTTTTCGCACGGAAACAGCTTAGAAGGCACGCGTTTCTCTTTGTGCTCTCTGGCCATATGTTCTAGTGCTTTGTAGGGATACATGAAGCGAGCTTTGCAACCAGAAATGGGACATTTCAGTCTCGGCTCTACTGTTCCATGTCGCTTCACGTGCTTTAGCAAGCCATCCCTTGGCTTGGCTTGATAACCGCAAATGCACTTGAGTTTATCATCGTCATCGGCTGCATGAGCTTCGCGTTCCTTTTTTATGGCGTTCTCCGGATTCCCTGTACCTTCCACTGGAGACGGGATTCCTTGGTCGCATTCTGACGAGGTCGGCAACGGAGCCTGTTCCACTTCCTGGAATCCGTTTGAAATTCCACAAGTTCTTTTCAGTGTTGTCCTGGAATATCTGGAAGCACATTTCCGTTTGGGCCGCCCGTTTTCTGATGTTTCAAGTGTCATACCTTCTGAAATGCTGGAGGTTTCCTACAAAAATATAATAGCAAAAAATATTTAGTACGAAATAAATGAAAATGCTGCCATATCCATAATCCTGATTTGTAATTTATGTATTTACTTACCGGAATAAAATCATGTTCTGAATCGCATTGAGCGTCGTCACTGAATGATACTTGTAATCCGTTTGCCATTTGACTGTCCAGTCCAGGATTGGTCGATTCACATAAAAGCTCAGTGATTTCAGAGCACTCACCACTACTGGGTACGCTTGCCACTGTTTCACTTGTAAACGCTCCATTGTCATTAATTGACGAGTTATCCTGATTGTGATTGTATGACATACGGGTCGAGTTAGCCTGGCATCCGTCAACTTGTAGTCGATTGAAAAGGAATGCTTCGATTTTGTCCAGTCGACACTTGATTTCTTCCGAGTGAGCGTCTATTTTTGCACCTATGGTGTTCTCTAAAGCTTTCATTTGAATTTGCTCCGAAGGTAAAGATTCACTATTGGGAATTGGGAACGCCGCTGATGCTGTTGTTGACTGCCTACTTAAATACATTTCAAACTGCTGCTGCATTTTCTGGAACTGGTCACTGAGCTGCGTGTTCAGCTGGAACAGATTTGAGTTTTCCGTCTCAAGTTCGGAAATTTTCTGTATGTACAAGCGCTCATATTGAGGAATGAAGACGGAGTTGGGACTGTTTTGATTTTCAGTTCCTAATTGGTAGCCAACTGACTCCATTGTAATTATTGTACGATAATTAAAATCACTTACTAAATTAATTACTAATGGGAATTAATATTTGAAAACTGCAAGAACAGAGCCATACAAAAATCAACTAGAAAACGAGAAAAAAAATTGCGACAATAATTCTCGTGTACCGTTCAGTAGACTACGTTTTCTAAAGTGGTTATGATTTCACTTTATATTTTGTTTCAATACATATTTTTAGTGTACGTGACTTAACTGCTAACATAAAAAGAGGTCTACTCTCCACTGCGCTGCATTTAAAGTTAAATACCTAAGTAGATTGTAGATGCTACTGCATGAAATGACATTAACAGCAATAGTGTGTACCTATGCACGAGTCATCGTCGCAAAGATGTGAAGAATTTTTAATCCCCTGTATTCTTGTTCCTTCCATTCACATTCATTCTAGCAGACAATGAACGAATGCAATGGAGATATTTTTAACAACTTTTACGTGCTTGTTGATGAATATGTGGTACATATTGCTTACCTATAGCACACATAGTCTACCTGAACCAAATCAAATTAGTCACAACTTAGGTCAGGTAAAATACGGTATATTGCTTTTTACTAAATATTATCCATAGTTAGCATTTCACTTCATAACAGATTAAATGACTACCATACATTTTGACTCTAGCTAAATTTATCTGAAGGAAAGTAGTACCGATGATGGAATTAACAATAAAGTGTATTGATGCCGGAGAATTTTAGTTCCCATTTCAAAATTGTCCATTCCATTTCTAAAATTATGATAAGTCTCATGATACTCAAGTATCTTAAATTAAGATTAGAAACCAAGCGAGATCATATTCAATCAAAATAATTGGAACAATCGGTACTCCTTGAAAGAAAACATTGGGAATTTGCCAAATTTTATTTTTTATTGATACAATAGGCCATTAAGAAAAAGACAATGGCACATTAAAAATGTAAAAATAAATAGCGTCTTCGCCGCTGCGCATATAAAAGCAGCTCCGCTGAAGCAACCAGCTCTCCATTTCCGGTTTGGCTCTCTATGAATATCGCTGAGCATCTCATGTTGCAATCTGACAACTTTCTCACGATCAACAATTTCAATAAACCAGTTAACATAAAAAAGTACTACTTACTGTTTATTTACGAGTATATACATCGCTAGCATTACAATTACGAATGCCTCTTTGGGACGAAGAAATATTTACAAAAATACTAAAATTGACAGTTATAAATTTCCCAGAAGAATGCATATTTACATAAATTTCATAGCTACAAGTTAGTTCAAAGTGACTACAATGGCAGGCTCTGCAGTTTTCTCTGCTGCAAGCATGTTCCCTCCTCTTGGAGCCCCGACGGAAGGCTGAACCGTGACCTTTTCTGTGACCACCGGTCGACTGGAGACCCTACGTGGATTCAGCTTGCAGATCTCGTTCCTCCCGTTTCGGTGCGTATCCAAAGTCGTCTTGTTCCAGAACAAATTGTAGCACTTGTCGCATGCAAACAACTTGGCCGGCTGCTTATTCTTGTGCTCCTTGACCAGATGTCGAATGGCGTCGCTTGGATATATGAAGCGAGCTTCACAGCCCCACTTTGGACATTGAAGTCGTCTCTCAACGGTTCCCTGCGTCTTCACGTGCGCAATCAAACCATTTACAGTCTTGGTTCGATAGCCGCAAATGCACTGTAGCTTATCATTGTCATCTACCGCATGAGCCACTCTTTCCTTTTTTATTGCGGTCTCCACATTTCCGGAAATGCTCATATTAGATACGGTACCCTTGTCATTTTGAGGTTCCCGGCTGTTGACCACGTTTGGTATTGGAATCCCACGCGTTCTTTTTTGCTGCACTTTGGAATATATGGAGCGACATTTGCGTTTAGGACGCCCGGGTTCCGAGGTCACAGTGGAATTCCCGGCACCTTCTGGGATTATTGACGCTTCCTGAAAATGACAAAAGAACAGCATTAAGTACAAAAATAAATACCAGCGCTGCCACGTCCCGAAATAAAATACCTAAATTATGTAAATATTTAACTTACCGGCGTTAAAGAAATGTTTTCGTCATTTCTTGGAGCAACGTCGACTGGACTTGTGCAAGTATTGACGGTTTCATATATAAACTCGGTGATGTCGGAATTGTCGTCATTTCTGGAAACGGTGACAGTTGTTTCGTCCTCACACGCTCCATTGACAAGTTGTGACAGTTCATACTGGCGCTCATGATTTTGACAGTGGGACAAACGGGTAGAGCTGGCAAGCCATTGTTCCGACACTAGTCCACTGAAAAGATATTCTTCAATTTTCTCCAGGCGGGACATGATTTGTTCTGAGTGAGCGTCTATTTTTGCACTGATGACATTCACTAAAGTATTCATATCACTTGGAGCAGGGAACGAAGCGCCATTTCTTGGAGTTGTCGGAGCTGATGCCGCTGACTGGCTACTTAACAAAACTTCAAATTGCTGTTCCATTTTCTGATACTGATTGCTGAGTTGGGTGTTGAGCTGGAACAGGTTTGCGTTTTCAGTCTCCAGCTCGGAAATTTTTTGTCTGTATAGCAGGTCATGCTGAGGAATGTAAGCGGAGTTTGGAATTCCAGTTTGCATCTGGTAACCATTTCCAGCACTACTTCCGATTGACTCCATTGTAATCACTATTTAACTTGAAATATTATTTACTGAAATGCTCAAGGATTCTCTAACAAACAATTCTGCAGTGAGACTCAACAGGGTGAATTGTGCACAATTTGAACTGGCAGAAAATAACACGTCTTATTCAGAAGGCTACTCTTACCAAAGTGTTTGTTTTTCGATATTCTTTGCGAGTGGGTTGCTGTGCGTGTATATTCATTTGGAATGCCTAAAGATAACAAAAACCTTACCAACAGCACATGTACTTGCATGAATGGTGAAGTACCTGAAACACGGTTGCGCGTTGACTTGTTGCTCAAATTGGGAATTTGAAATGTCTAAATTGGCCCAGAAATGGTACCCGTGGAAAACGTACGGCCAAAGCAATGCGCTACGTGCTTGCTGCGATATGCGCACACAGTACAAACAGCATACCTACGTGCACTAGAACAAAAATAAAACCCTTAACAATTTTTACGTGAGGTTCCTGACTACATGACCCAGTAGAGTTACAATGCATTTTGACAATGACTAATAGTAATTTAACGAAGGCGAAGTTACTACAGTCCAGCATACCGAAAGCATACTGAAAGCGGAAACTGTTTATCCCATCATTACAATACACATATATTTATGTTCAAATTTAATGAATGATTGTGTTGAATGCGCAGAAAAGTTAATACATTCACCGAGTTAAATAGGTAAGTACTGAATGACCAATCAGAATAATATCCAATGCCAGCTGCATAATTCATAAAAGATACCCAACCATAAAAGATGTATAATTCATTACATCATCTTTTCAACATTTGATTGCCTAATTTTAACTTACCTTAATTGCTCTCCTTTTACTTTCGCCATTACTACTTACATAAATACATGACACATGGGAACGAAATGTATGAAAAAGATCAAGTTCATTTATATATAAATTTGTTTAATTCATTCTTGTGCATGACTGCAAAAAATTACCAAACAATTGTAATTTCTTAAACGCTAAAAATTTCCCCAGTGTTAAATATTATTACCGTTATTACGAAACATACAAGCCACAGTAGCTACTTAATTAGGTATATATTGCATTCAAAATGGACATAATCGAAGAGTGGATACGATACAAATAATATTTCCTTGTAAGCAATAATAACAATTATAAACTTTCTCGTTAAAATTCACTTTGGCTAAATGTTTTACTGACAATTTTTTTAAAGGCTCAATTAAATCAACAATTAATACCTGAGAAACATAACACGTCTCTTCCAAGAGTGAAAAATGCATTCAGACGACAGAAGAAATTATTTGACACAAATAATTGTGCAATCAATAAAAACTCCACAATTTATCAACAGCAATAAAACAATTATTATTATTATAAATACGTATATATATATAAATTACTTATTTATGCATTTTGTAGATTGAGCGGTGGTGGTTTTTGGTTTGTTTGGGTGTGAGTGTAATGGAGATGCTACGCTACATACCTAACTCATTTTCTGCTAAGTTCGGAACTCGGACGATAGAAAAAAAACGGTTTATCATACGTAAATACATACATGGAAGAATCGAGAAAAAAAATGTTGATGATGCTGCTGCTGCAGAGCAAAACAAAAATGGATAAAATTATTTGTAGTTTTATGTAATTTATCTAATTAGTCATAAGTGTTCTTTTTTCTCTCTAAAAACATTTTGGTTATCGAGCACAGCCCATTCGTTTGCCACAAGTCCGGACTTTGGCGATAACCTCTTCTTGCATCAAGTTAAAGCACATGGCTATCAGCGCCATTCCCAGCAGCAAGTACAGCGAACAAAACACAAAGGAATATTGAACTTCGTCCAAACTTGCGGCAGCGACTGCGTCACCGGGTACCAGATCGCCAAAGCCGATTGTGCTCAGACTGAAACAAAAGCATTCAATTATCTGTCCGGTTCCAGAAACTGGAAAAGGTTATCTTGGCTAAATATATATTACTTCTCACCTGATAAAGCAAAAGTAGGAAGCGTCCAGCACTGACCAATTTTCCCACTCGGCAAAGAGCAGACCCCCGCCCCAAATGTAGCCCACCATCAGCGTCAGACAGAGACTTATGGGCACCGTGATTTGTTCCTCTTCCTCCCCTTGAGCAGGCTCCTCCACTACCACCTGACCATTTTCGTCTATTCTCCGCCTCTTTAGAAACTGCCAACTAAATGAGATGTAATTATGATAATTAATCATTTGTATTTGATTGTCTACAGCTTGTAATGCGTAATTAGTAATTAAGCGACAACAGTTTACTAACTTGCACTGGCAACACCGCGAAAACGTCCACTTGAAACCTCTGGCGAGAATGTCGCCGATATTGGACAGGTAAAGGAGGAACAGCGGCATTCCTATGATACCGTACAAAATTGTCATCACTTTGCCCCAGGGTGTCCGTGGCGCATAGTTACCGTAACCTGGAGAAGTGAGGAGAATAAATCTCGCTTATACTTCGATCGTATGCCTTTATAAAATGGAATAATATGATAAACGATGATGCATTCGTATACGTGCCTATAGTTGTGATAACGGTGAGTGAGTAAAGGAATGCACCAGAAAAGCTCCACGCCACCTCCGTCTTCTCTGTGGAATTTGTAACAATTTTTTTGCTCCTGTGATCGGGCTCCCCCTCAAACCCGTCGTTGATGGCGTTCACAATCTCCAGAGTGTAGTTGAATATGGTCATGTTGGCCAGTCGGAAAAATTCGTCCTGTCAGCAGCAAAATTAATTTAAAAATAGATTTATAGCATGCTGATGTGCGACAACACAAAATCAATTGCCAACATAACGGTTTACCTCTTCAAGTGTGTTGGACTTGAGAACAATGTCAAGCAGCTTGTCTGCCGTCTGATTACGTAATTTTCTAACTTCATCCAGTTTCGGATCCTCCTCTTGACTTTCTATCATTCTAAAGGAGAAAGAAGACATTTAAAGTATGTAAAAGTCTAATAAAAATGATTGCCGAGTAAATTGGTTGCTTTGGAGTCATTAATAACGCACTGGAAGAGGAAGGCTCCAAGGATCATGTAGCCGACGACAATGCCACAGATGCCTACATGAGAGAAAGTGAAGGCGACCAGTACCCGGAAAGCATTTTTAATCCTTGGCCAAAGCTTCTGCTGATCTCCAAACTCCAAATCACTCATCTAACAGTCATTTAGCAGTGTGCACTGTTCTGCTGCCACAAACCACGCACTACCAATCACTTTCTTTACAAGTAACTGTAATTAGCACTTTTCCAAGTACCAACTTATGGAACAACTTTGCATCAAGTTATATTAAATGGAGAATATGTAACAATTATATAAAAAATGACAAGTTTTACGTATCACAAAAAGACAAGCTACTGTGTGTATTGACTGGTATTACATTAGTTATCATAAAATTAATTAATTTACTGAACACATTAATATCCTTTGTTTTTTTTCTATAAAAACTCATGTACTTGTACGAATTTGCGTGGGTGTTACAGTTGGTGATGGAATATATGTTTTTTATTACACAAGCATATATGTATACAAAAAAAGGCAGTGACTAGAAATAAATATCTACCTAGAAACTAATTTACAAGTATTTACGTATAAAAAAATGTATTTCAAGTATGTAAATATTACGCCTATAGACGTGAAAGTAATTATTATTTTGATCGTTTATTAAAATTGGTTCGCGTCGAATGAACTATAATTGTTAATGGTTGGTAGTGCTGCTACTGCAGTGCACGAGAAAATAAGGCAATAAGGCGCACTCATCGTCATCATCATTGGTGAAATGGGCTCTGCCGAATAGCTTGTAGAATGATGAAGCAGTTTCCTCAAAAATTAAAAGCAGGTGGTGTGTGCGATTTCCTGGTATTTTTTTGCTTCGGGTTTTTCGGGTTGGTAAAAGAGTCGAGTCTGTTCACCTGTGTGCGTGGGAAGCAAAAGAGATGAGAAATAAGTTAGCTTTACCAACTTTCAATATCAATGCGCTAATTGCACAATAATGGAACAATTCATTTATATTTCCCATGACGCACATTTGAAATATATTTGTAACGGCGTATAATTATGCCATAAAATCATTGATGGATAGCAGATTTCAAACGCTGGCTCAAATTTATTAAACCCAAATGATTCGCAAGCTATTTTCACACTTACCATTCAAATAAACTCGCTGTAATCACTTGCTTGTCTGATTACGTGAAACTTTAATATCGGCCACGAATCAAAGCGTTTCATAAACTCAACTTCCGTTTCGCTAATCCTCTACACTGTTCTCATAAAATAAACATTCTTCCTGGATATGCATGTATTTCCGCTAACTTTTCTGCCTCCAGCATTCCATAACAATATTTCACTCATTCACTCCTTTCGCCACACTGCCTCTGCAATTCTAACACTCACCACCTTAACCATCCCACCATTCAGCACACATCCACAAATGCGAAAAATTTTGTTCTCAGCCACAATCATGCGAGCACAGGTGAAGTTTCCGCCGCCGTCTCCACAGTACACACATAATATCACCTCCACCACCGCCAGCAGCAAAAATTTTTATTGTCTAAAATCCGTGCCAACTTTACCCATTTTTTTTCTTCTTCTTCTTCTCTCGGCTTCCTTTCCACTTCACTTGCAAAAGATTGGAAAACTATACTCGAGAAAACACAAAAGGAAACAAGTAGTTCTCACGTTTCCATAGCGACAAAAATTTCTGAAATATTTAGACCATTAAATATCTTTGCCGGCATTCGTTTCACTCTCACTCAGCCATTTACCATCACCTTCCAAAATATCTGTGTGTGCACACAAGAATGGACCACACCGTAGTAACTGGTCATGACCCTACACCGGAGTGCGACACCAGGATCATCAATTTTCACACAGGAGGATTCGCAGACGACACCACATCACAGTGTATGCAGAGAGAGAGAACATCACATCTCCACCTCCTCCTCCTCGCCAACTAAACTTGCTTTTGTTATGAGGACGACGACTGCTTTTCTTGAGCTGCCGTTAATCTTTTTTTTCTTCTTCTTCTTATTTCCTTCCGCTAAACGATACGTAACGTGAGGATCTTCCTCCTCTTCTTCTTCCTTTCTTGTTTTTTTTTCTGCCTAGGTATTTCAAATGGAATTGCAGAGAAATGGAGCATCAAAGCATTATTGCTTAGCGACTTCGACTTCGTGTGTCTGCAATTTAGTGACTAGAAGAGTCGCTTGGAGAATGTATGGATGCATATAGCTCAAAACCAATTCAGCCAAGAAATCAAGTAAAAAAATATACATATATTTATCAGCCTTGTCGAGTTGTTCGTACCTAAAATTAAAGCTTTTGTGTGTGGTGTGTGTGGCGTAGAGATGCTGGCTGTTTTTTACAAACAAAAAATCATATCCTCTTCCTGTTCACACAGTTGGAACTTGGAAGTCTCAGTGTGTTCATTTTGGTTGCTACTGCTGCGTTTATATTCTGTTTACTGAAGTGGAAGTAGTGTTTGGTTATAGGAAATGCGGGTATGGAAATTCTTACAAGTGTCGATACCCAAGTTTTCCCGGAATTCTTAACGAAGGGAAGAAAAATTGGATATAGAATATTTTATTATTATTCATTTATTCGGGCATCCAAAATCTTAAAAACAATCACGAAGTTAAAACACCGAGATAACAAATGTTTGCGTTACATATTCCCAGATTTCCAATAATTGAAGTTATGAATATGCTATAACTGGCATTCAAGAAACATTATCAGTAGAGTAGACTTCCCTTTTCGATATTGCAGAAAAGGTTCATTGAAAAGTATCCGGAATTCCGGGATTCATATCCCTATTGCCCCTGGAGTTTGTAAATTAATCCGGGCATCCTGAGCTTTGATTGCATTGGATTATAAAAACTCGAATTGTTTCCAACCAAGATTTTCCTTATGGTTTCTTCATGACATCCCAGATTACCCCAATCTGAACACATGTTATATAGTTAAGAATTTCCACACATGCTCGCAAATCTCTAGGAAGAAAATAATGTTTTTTTATACTTCTCTCAATCTATCTCACTCTACTCTCTCTCCCTCTTTTCTAGCTGGTTAGCTGTTTCACGTTGTTGACGCTGCTGATGACGAGCGACGACGACGAACAAGAAACTTGCACACAAAAAATCATATACATACACAAACACATATTATTCATTATTCGCTTATTACGTAACATATTTACAACTACAACTAAAGCATCTCAGCTCATCTCAGCTAAAAACACCGAATTGCTTTCAAGAAGAAGATGCAAGCATAAAAAAATCCCTAATCATTTTTTTATTCATAGCTCTTTGCTTGCATTTTCTGCTTAAACTATATTCGCTATATGACTGTATGAATTTTCTCTCAGCTTTTTCTGATTGCTTATGTGAATGTGTTTGTGTGTGAGCTGAGGAGGAAGCAGAGGAGAAGAATGCTGTCACGTAATCATATTATCATCTCTCTCAGCTTTTTCGTCTAATGGGTTATTTAGGCAGAGTTATGCAAGCCGTGTGTGTCTTTCTCTTTATCTCTTGCAGAAAATAAATAGTTGAGAATTGTCTCGCTATCACTACCATCTAATCTTTCTTTTCACAAAAAAAAATATATATAATTTTTTCGCAGAGAGAGAGAGAGAGAGAGAGACAGAGAAGCGAAGAGTAAAGTATCCGTCTTGTCTTTCTAGCTACATAAGTTTGTATTCTGTTTTTGTATCTCTATTTTATTTTGGACTAGTAGCTTGTTTTGAGAAAAAGTTACGCTCAAATGAAAATATGCTATTATTATGGTAAACATGATGGCAATATATTATTATTCTTTTTTGAATCCTCTTGGTTTCCAATTTAAGAGAGGGAGACAGAGAAACAGAGAGAGAGAGAGAGATTGGAAATGAGACAAATTCAGAGACGCGAGTCAATAGAAGAGAATAAAAAATATAAATAAATGCAAGTTTTGTTGACATGGTGCACTACAAACGGTAAGAAATGGGAGGAACTTTACTCTCACTCTCTCGAAGAGTCTCAGGTTGATAATAATTTTCGGTGCCAGTCTGGGCTCAAGGTTACAATCAAGTAGCTATGGATCCCAAACTTTAGCGCATTTATAAAATCATTCTACTGCCAGTAATTCTACAAGTTTGCAAAATATATGAGGATCGTTCAATTTTTGCACAATCAGGAAATAATAGTTAAAATTGTTATTTCAGAAGGGATTTCACACTTTTTGTGAAACTGTTTCAATTTTGTTGAGATTTAAACCACGCCATAATTAACAAGCCTTGTACCCTATTTTATGAATTTGGTTCCAGACTGAAACCTGACAATTTAGTTTAAAACCAAATACTAGACAGCTTTCCAACTTCTCACTATTTTGCCTCCTCGCCGTATTAATAAAAACCGGTGACATTTAAACTCGCATAGTACTAAAAACCTTTAAAAAATCTTTTAAGAAAAGCTTACAACATTGTATCACCATCCATTCGCCTCTGATACTACTCTCTCCTCAACTCGGATCATATACCCATTCACAATGAAGAGAAAACGCTGACGATGCACTTTCAACTAGTGCTTCTTTCCATTACACAATATCATCGTCTTGCCACTTGAAAAATGTAAGGAGGACCAAGTAAAAAAACCGTTATAAATTTAAATGGTATAGGTATATATATATATTTTGTTGCTACAGAGACTACCAAACAATCTTCTTGTCTGCAGTAGTAAAGGATTAACCCGACTTGCACTTTTTAGCAGTAGAGCAGAGCACACAGACAGCGGCACAAAAACATTGAGTATCATCGCTGTTCCTGTATTGCTGTTACTTACTTTACTAGTACTGACATGGGAAGAAGATGACGATGAACCCGAGCTTATTTTCCCTATAATTTATGATCTCTCTGCTTAGTAGTTGTTTATTTAGTACTGCTTTACGTGCCACCTATTCGTATCTACATTGACAGTCTGCCCGTCCGTTTGTCCCACGAAAAAGTCGTTTTTTTCTTCGTTACATGAAATGTAAAACGAGCAACTAGACTGTTTAAATATACTTTCTCAAAGTATATTATAAAGAGTTATAGAAATGCATCCAGACGAAGCGGTACATTTAAAATATGTTAAAATCCTTTGGTCGTTAATTGGTCGGCGGTACTTGCTTACTGCATTACACACCATTTAGTTTGATTTATAGTCTTCCTCTCAAGATGAATGGACAAACTCATCATATTTAACTCTGGCCTCAAAAAAACACTCATAACTTTTCACTCTTGTTGTTACGGCTCACGCCATAACTCATTTCTAAAATAATTGCCCAAAAATCAACTGCATCGAAACTACTTATCTCTTCTCCACATACATTTTCGTCGCTTACTATATTCCCATTTCAAAAATTCTACCTGACTAAACTGAAACATAAAAAAGTGTGATGGGAGGAAGGAGACCAATTCCAAGTCTTAAAAAATTGCAAGAAAAAAATCTAAAATATTTCATTACTATTATTATTACTATTACTGTTTTTCAAAGAAGACATACCAAGTTTAATTGAAAACAGAGACGCCGGATATATTTATTCCCTTCCCATAAATATTTTCCCTTTTTGATGATGATGATGATGATC
Organism: Sinella curviseta; assembly: GCA_004115045.4. NCBI lineage: Eukaryota > Metazoa > Arthropoda > Collembola > Entomobryomorpha > Entomobryidae > Sinella > Sinella curviseta. The sequence continues at coordinate 50,354,310 of CM065489.1, read as the reverse complement.
AACATCATCAGTTTTTTATCTCTCTTTCTGGCTTAATGTTTTAATTTAAATTGATCCCGTGTTTATTTTCTATCCAAAAAGTTTATTATTGCGGATACCATGAATCTTTCCTCTCTCTCTCTGCGCTCCGAATTGAGAGCTTCGGAATGGATAGGTATGCAGCTATATATAAAAAATGTATATAAAATATATTTGATAATGTGCCGTTTTTTGAGTCCTTTTCACCACACAGGAATGTTTCGCTAGAGAGAGAATTTGTATATAAAACCGGTCTAGGGAGAGAGAGAGAGACGGAGATAGAGAGATTTTCATTGAGGAGGAAAAAAGAAGAACAAGAAGATGCGATGGTGGTGGTGGTGGTGTACGGCTTCTAAAAATAGGCAATTGAAAAAGAATATATGTATAAGATGTAGAGTTTGAGACAAGTTGCTTTTCTTGGTTGTTTGTTTGTTGGGATGAATGCATGCATGGATGGATGGATGGTTGATGAGATTCTTTATTCTTTTTAAGTTTAAGGAGTAGAGTAGCGTATTGTATTGGTGGTGGTGGTGCTCATCCTGTTCATTATTCGGGTTTTTTGGAAGGATATGAGATGAGAAGGGAGAAAGAAGTGCAAGTTGAAAGATGAAAAACACGTGGTGGGGAATAGAGAAAAATGGCATGTGTGAGTGAATGTGTGTGTGAGTTTAGGAAATGCATAGAAGCATAGCCAAGAGAATGGGACGACGGATGGAAATCAGAGTGTGGAAAAGCGGTGCGATGTTTTCGCTAAGTTTCCCTTGTATCCGGTGGCAGTAGCGGAAGCGGATAATTAGCAAACAGGTTGCTCGTCTCTCTGTCTGTCTCAGCACTCTGAAATATTTTATTACGTAACAATAACCACTTATTGATTTCGGGTTGCCAGTCTGTCCGTCCATCCGCCATTACGAAAAAAAATTGTCTAAACAATGTCTGCACTTTTGTAGAGTCGAAAAATAATCTGCTAACTTGAAATTATGAACTACGCTTAAAACGTGCCGTTATATGCTTAACTATCAATATTATATGTAGAGAAGGGCAACATAAGATTTTTAAATATCCATAAAATTAATTATGAGCACAAAGATATTTAATTTGTCATACTCATAATGTTTGAAATTATGAGGTATCCAGGAAACGATGGCGCTACTTTTATACACCGTTTCACCCTAGTGTTTATGATGTGCTTTTGCACTTATTATTACCAGTATTCCTCCTCATTACACGGAACAAGTAGAACGGCGATGATGATGATGATGGCAGTTTGTTGCTCACACAGCTTTATAGAAAAATCGACCAAAGTTTCCAAAGACTTGTATTCCATTCATCACGCTCTCTAGAGCGCAAACAGTCAACATCTCGAAACGCACTCAAGCGCTAAAAGCGAGTTTGCAAAAACCACAAGCCTATCGCTCAGGAGACAAAGAGAAAAATTGTGCAGAGACCGAGAGAAAATGAAAAATAAGTCATGTGAAATGAAATGACGACGAGCATAGCATTTTTATTTTGAAAATGGATCAAATGAAACGGATCAAGTTGCATGCCACACTTGCTTTAAACATTGCAAATGAATATCTCAGGCCATCTAGTTTTGAGTTTAATAATTATGACACTTTTTAAACAGAATATATTTATTTTATAAACTGGAATTACTTTACAAAGTGATAACAGATTGTTCGGAATGAATGGTCGGCCCAATATTTCCAGGCAATCTAATTGGCCGAGCCAAAGAAACCCGGATAGATGCTCGTCTTGGATGATTTTTGCAAATCTGATTCCTGTCATTTCTGTGACCATCCAAGTCCTTCATATTTTCAAACAGTCCGTAACATTTCTTGCAGCCTAGCAAACTTCTCTGTTCCCTTTTCCCGTGCTCCTTTCTAATATGAGTGGTCACTAGGCACGGAAAGAGAAAGCGTCTCTGGCAACCTGGCTCAGTGCACTCGAATCGAGGCTCAACAGTTCCCTTTGTCTTGACGTGATTCCACAATGCGACCCTATTCTTAGCTTGATAACCGCAAATGCATTTCAGGCACTTTGTGTTGCCTTCTTGTTCGAATGCATGGGCTACCCTTTCCTTCTTAATTACAGTTGAATTGCCTTCCTTATTTCGGGACAAGCGTGCGGTGGATCCAGGCAGTTTAGAAGGTGCCGGTGAAACAATGGCAGCGTTTCCGGTTGGAGCTACGTTACCGTTGCTGAGATTAGTGAGCGAGCCCGACTCCAGTTTCTCGATGGCAGCAGAAATGAGACGAACTCGATCTATGTTGTCCGAGGGTTTAAGACAAGTGACGTCGTTCCTGGTTGACGTTGAAGCGTCCTAGGGTCATTCAAGGTCATCATAATTATTTCAATGGGTATACATATAGGTGGCAAATGACAAGAATTTTAAATGATTATCTTTAGATTACCTTGACAGATATACTTCCAATTGGTTTATCCCCATTTACGGTTTTAACCGCTTTAGCTTGGCCCGACCCGGGTTCACTTTTACGCTTGTTTTCTTTATTCACTTTCTTTTGTATTTTGGCCACCGTCTGCTCAAGTTTTGACAGCCTGTCGTTAACCTCTTGGAACTGAGCTTCCATTTTTAAAGTAAGACGCTTTTCCAGCGCCTCCAACTGATTCTCGTTCATTTGCCCAAGAGGCACAAGCATCGGCAAAGTAGCGTTATGATTACCGCCCACATTATTCCCGTCGGAAGTGCTGGAATTAATTATGAGAGGAACTGGATGGGTTAATCCTCCATTAGAATTGCTGGGTATTGTTGATGATTCACGACCTGGAGCATTTGGAGTGTAGATGTACTGAAATCCTAGTTGTTGTGGAAGAATGATATTTTGATATTCTTGACTGATGACAGTAGTGGGATTGTAACTGTGCCTGTTTCTCGTACTGAATCCACCCATGGCCTCCATTATTGTTGAATCAAATTGATTCCGGTTCCAAAAAGTTTTTCAAAATGGCACTAATTTTGAAAACTAATAAATCGTAATATTGTGACGATATTTAACATGAAACTAGGGATGCCAGCTGGCTACGCTCAGCAAATTTATTAATTATCATTCCCAAACATGGAAATCGAAAATCTGTTGAGTTAAACGTATAAATGTCTCAGTGTGCCCTCGATGTCGGTATTTGTTTCCGCAGCTGCATATCTCAGAATAGATACAATGCCCTGCTTCACGCATTTTACACCATCTCAAAATATGACCCATTCCCAGCATATCATTCCTCCCCAGCATATCAAACCTTTTCAGTAAGTCTCCAACTTTTCCCAGCATACGTCCTATGTTTGCAAACTTGAGAATGGGCACCTGCATTTAGAACGGGCACCTGCATTTAAAACGGGCACCTGCATTTAAAACGGGCACCTGCATTTAGAACGGGCACCTGCATTTAAAACGGGCACCTGCATTTAGAACGGGCACCTGTATTTAAAACGGACACCTGCATTTAGAACAGGCACCTGCATTTAGAACGGGCACCTGCATTTAGAACGGGCACCTGGATTTAGAACGGGCACCTGGATTTAGAACGGGCACCTGGATTTAGAACGGGCACCTGTATTTAAAACGGACACCTGCATTTAAAACGGGCACCTGCAATTAGAACGGGCACCTGCAATTAGAACGGGCACCTGCAATTAGAACGGGCACCTGCATTTAAAACGGGCACCTGGATTTAGAACGGGCACCTGTATTTAAAACGGACACCTGCATTTAAAACGGGCACCTGCATTTAGAACGGGCACCTGTATTTAAAACGGACACCTGCATTTAGAACAGGCACCTGCATTTAGAACGGGCACCTGGATTTAGAACGGGCACCTGGATTTAGAACGGGCACCTGTATTTAAAACGGACACCTGCATTTAAAACGGGCACCTGCATTTAAAACGGGCACCTGCATTTACAACGGGCACCTGCATTTACAACGGGCACCTGCATTTACAACGGGCACCTGCATTTACAACGGGCACCTGCATTAAGAACAGGCACCTGCATTGAAATACGCATTGAACTATAGCTATGCTATAGCTCCCAAAATACAGCGACACCTACTGGGTGATTTTGTAACTACTTCAAGCTATTCATTCTTGTAGTTCATATATTTGATATTGGGGGCGTCTCAAAGTGAGGGCGGCTTTCGGAAACGGTGCTTAATATATATGATTGGTTGGTGGACTGAACTTCGGCGAATCGCGTAGGTTGCGAATGGACGCCAAGAAAATGAGTTGCTGATGTTAAGTACGCTATTATATTTTCCCTTATGGTAATTATTAATTTTTTTTGGTATAACGTTGATAGGTACATCAAGTTCATGTAAATGCCCAACAATAAAAAAAATACTACACAGAGGTACACATCAAGATTGGTTGACAATGCAATTTACAGTGGCAGAGCATTGTTAGGAAACTCGCTGAGTTATTTACGGGTTCACTTAAAAAACTCAGTTTTTAATCCTTTCCTATTGTTTCATATACCTTATCACTTTCTTTGGTAAAACGAGTTGAGTGCCACAAACATACGTGTACATTGTATGTATAACAAAGAATGATTTGAGGTTGGGAATATTTTTGTGGAGCTGAGTTTATTTAAAAAAAATGTTTTCTTCGGAATGCTAAAATGTATGTATGCATATATTGTCAGAAAAACCATTCATTCTTATAACCTTTGCATACACAAACGCGCATGCACCTACATATACAGCTAAATTATGTGACTTACTCAGGTTAAAATTCTTACTTGTTATTTGCACTTCATATATTTTCCCAGATAAAACAGTATGCGGCAAAGTATAGTAAGATTGGTATTTCATACCAATTCCTGAAAATGACTTCACGAGCCAATTTTACTCGTCAGCAATAGGCTCAACAACATAGGAACTGAGTGTTACCTTTCTTATAATTAACCGAATAATTAAATTGTGATTCAAACGAGAACACAGCTATTATATGGAAATGCACGACTTCCTAGTAGTGACGATGGTAGTATGCTTGCCGAGCAAGTGGAGTGCGCTTGCTGTTCATTCAAGCAAATTACCTTTTTTAGCCAGCAAACATTTGCATGGGGAAAATTTTCTGGAATCTGTATGGGAATTTGTGGGTATTTATGAACTTGTGAGTTGGAGACTAAGATATTTGGCATTGACATTTTAATAAATGGCGAACAGAGTAAGTAGGACAAATTTGACCTATGACCAACTTGGGGGTCAAACTTTTAGTATTTGAGCTAAGGGGTACAAATTGATATACTTGTAGATTGCGACATGGAGAGTCCGGAGAAATGTAAATTAGGCAGACAATTTTCGTGCTCCAATTAATGATCTATTTAGTATTTGTTGTTTTCTAAATGCTGTAAAATTTTTTTACGCCTGTGGTGGTGCCACGATAAATATATTTTTTAAAACTACATTCACCATGTTATCCAGGGTTCTTGATAGTACCAGCTACCTAGTTTATAGCAAATTCAAAGACGAAAAAATTTTCCCAGCTTTAATGGCTACTGGCCCGCGCTATTATCTACAAAATTGGCTAATTCAGATGGCGAAAATTTGCACATGAAAATCTGCCATCCTGTAAATTTTCACCGAAATCTACATCAAATTCTTGTTGTGCCATAGAAAGCTGCATTTAAACCCTATTTTATGATCCAGATTTTTTCGATTAATTCGATCACTTAAAGCTAGAATCGTAGTCGGGTCAATTAAATTCTTCCAAATTTTCATTAATACCGACTACTCTGTGAACCAAACCCACGATATGCACATTTTCATAAAAAAAATTCCAAATCAAATCATCGACCCCTGACCCTACGTGAACTTTGACCGTGGAATCAATATTATTATTATTCCCGAATTCCCCATGTCTCAATCTACATGTTTACCAACTTTTACCGCTTAACTCAAAAATTCAAAATTTGACCTATTGTGAGGTCAAGTGGGTTACAGGTCAAAGTGGTGGTCATCTTTATTTAGTTCCCCATGTCACATGGGCCATGTGCTAAGGTTCCAATGTGCAATATTTAAGCTTCAAAGTCCATTTCTTCATTGTCCGTAATTACCCATACGTTCCCGCATAGATTGCAGCTGACTTCCCCACGCATGTGTTTGCTGGGTAAAAATCGCGCTGTTTGTTTATATGAATAGCAATCGCACTCAACTTGGCTTGACCACCGTCCAGAATACTTGCTTGTTATTATTGTGCTGTGACAAAAATCTGTGCTCGTGTTAACAAATTTAACTTAACTGTACATTTACTCAGTTAACTTTAAAACAGTGAACATTAGAACAGGTGGAGTGGAGGTCTAAAAACAAATCGTTATCAGTGCTCGATTTCAACAGTAAAACTTTCACCTTTCCTCAATTTATTATTGTGTGTATCCCGTGATTATCTAATTACCGTAATTAACTTAATTACCGAGATCCAAACATCTTAAAAGCAGTCAGCTGTACTTTTATGTAATTTTAATTGTTTGGTTTTTATTCTCCTTTAATTATATTTAGTTATCATCAGGACCCGTTTGGTAATCGGAAGGATGAACTTCTCAGCTGGCGACAGGAAGGAAGCCCCTCTTCCAAACGTGGAGGACGATGCGCTAACTTTAACGGGAATCTTTCCCCAAGAGGTAATTTAATTTAATTGTCTCCTAACTAACTAGTACTACAAACTTTGCTAATTTTTGTTGTTAATCTGTCAGCTGACTCTGATAAAATTAATGACCAACTTTTTGTTAAATTTTCCAGGTATGGGAAATGATTTTTGAGGAGGTCAAGGATCCAAAACAACTGCACAACCTGGCGCAAGCCAGTGGATTTTTCAGTGATGGCCTGCGGTCCTTCCGGAAGGTTCAACTCTTCGACAAGGTAACCATCCAGTTGACCACTTTTAATAACCTTATTTTACACAGTCATCATTTTAAGTTGTGAGTCATATTTTTTTTTGCTGATGACATCCGCAGGTGCTGCCGATCCTATGTCCTTATCTGACCTGGCAAGATGTCGCAAACTGCCGAAAGGTATGCCAGCTGTGGAGGCACGGAGCGGACAAGTTGCTACAAGCACCGTCAAATTTAGATCCGATGGTCACGAGCGAGGGCGGAGTCTGGTCCGCGAATCCTCCAGAGAGCTCCTCTTGTGAGCAGATTTACAACCGGCAGCTGTGCCTTGCACAGGTCGCATCTAATTTGTTTATTGAGAATGACGACGTGTATCAGTTCGAGTCCAGCGCAGATGCTCAAGAGTTTATGGCGACTTTCGGGGGTCATCAGGGTAACCCATTTATAACCCGGTGTGTCGGGATTCGTCTTGACGACTACAGGAGCCTGATGACTTCTATGGATGACCTACTGGCCGCGTTTGGAAGAGATATTTGGACTCTTTATCTGGCATCCGACGGACCCGTGGGATCGGCAAACACTCTTCTCGTTCTAATGAAGAGAATTTTAAGATGGACGCCAAATTTGAAGTCCCTCTCAGTCTGTATTGCTCAAGTCACTCTTTGGGATAGGAACGAAGACAATATGAAGACGCTAGTAGAGAAGAAACTAAAGACTAATTTCCGGAGACGACCCCTCCCGGCTCTTCCCCACTTAAAACGTTTGCTCTTCGAGGGCTATAAGCCAAAAAGCCTGGAAAAGCTCGGGAACTTTCCCAACTGTTATCTCTCCCAGCTGGAAACCATTGCATTGTACACTTTTTGGCCGAAATCCTTTTGCGACAGTGTTAGAAATTTGACCTGCGCGACGATAGAGCTGATGGCGCCCATTTTTGTGCCCATGTTGGCAGGACTGGAGGCTCCTATAAAACAATTAACTTTACGGGTCAAGTTTGATTTTGCCAGGGCCGGCATTTTCGGAGTCTTCTGGCACATCAGGCAGATGGGAAAGTCCCTCGTGGCCCTGGAAATCTTTTACTATCCCGAGGACAGTAACGTGGTCATACCGTACAGTCCGACACTCCAGTCATATCCCTTCGGCCGGGTAGCCAGAAAAATTTTGCAAGTGGGTGCGGAGAAGATGTCCTTTCCACGACTCAAGGTCATTAAGCTGGGCTTCCTGGATGACCACTGTCTCAAAGATCTCCTCGTGATTTCCGGGTCGTGTCCACGATTTTTATTGAAGGTTCTTGGAAGCCTTGGACCCGAGTTCTCCATGTCGTATTTTAATTTTGTGCCAGAGGACCGACTCCAGATCCATGGATTTGTGGATTCCATGTACCTCTCTGCAATCTGGGAGCGGATGGAGAACTTGGAGACCTTCATAATTTCTGGAGAACGCGGTCCGTTGGACATTCAACCGGAAAAAGTATACACGAGGAGGGGATGGGAGGAGTTCTTGGAGAAGGAGTAGCCTGGAGGTACTAGAAAGGATCAAGAGGAAATTGCTTAGACGTCGTGACCTGTCCTTACCCTTTTGTTTGGATATTTTAGTTGTGAATCTCTCACTCGTTAGTTAATAATAATTAATTAGTATCAGTGTTTTTATTAAGAATTTTTTTCCTTTAATGCTACACCTTTTTTTTCTAATCATTACACTAAATAAATATTGTGACAGATTGGTATGAAATTGTTTGAAATTAATTAAACTACAAGTTTGTTAGAAATTTAATGCCGTGCTTGCTAACGCTAAAGATGTAACAAAAATGTAATTGCCAGTTTTAATGTAATGTTATGTTTAATTTAAACGCAAATGCCAATTCTGTCTCCCATTACCTATATAAATATGCTTGAATTAGTGTTGTAAAAAAATGCTTAGTCAATGTTTATTTACTCGCTACCAAATACCCTGATTGGTCTTGATGATATGAAATTCATTGTAAAGTTTGCTTGTTTACGTTTATGCTGGTATTTGTTGTATGTGTAATTTAAATGTATTTAATGTAAATTGCAAGTTTCATCAGACAATAAACATGTCTGGATTTTTTGAGTTCCAACTCCTCACAGCTTCCATGTTGACATTCCTTTGAATATGAAATCTGACACTTGAGCAAATAGGTACGAATGTAGCAGACAAAAATGTCCAAAACACTTTTTTTTAAAGTCCTTCACATGTCTCCATAAACATGAATATCAATAAATTGTACAAGCCTAAAAATAATGATTGACAATCTGAATGAACAAAAATCTGTATGTTTTTCCGAACGTAAATAAATATTTATTCCGTTTAGGCACGCAGGAAGTTATTGCTATAGTTTTGGATTTATGAAATTAAATATGTAAACATGCCATACTGCAAATATTGACTAAAAAATAGTTAATTGGGCTGGGTATCACCTTCCTTATTTTCTCTCGCAACAGTATAAAATACCTACCACACTGCCTGGAAAGAAAGCCAGTCTAGACTTGGAATTTTCACTAGAATTTTCTCAGTCCCTTTTTGTACCAATTAAAAAAAATATAGTGTGGACAATGTTACTAAAACTCGCACTAATTCCCTTGCTAACCTCTTTACTATTTCCGTCAAGCTTGTCGTACAAATATCACAGGCCCGCTGTACACGGAGTAAAAAGAGGTAACCAATTAGCGTATATTCCCAGTACAAAGCACTAAATTGTTTTTATACAATTACTCTAATAATTTATAATTGCGATTTTTAACAGAAAATCCGCATCCACTCGATCCACTAACGCCAGACGAGTACTCGGCCACTGCCCGAATCATCAACGCTTATCACAACGGAGACCACATTTTCAACTATATACAGCTTAAAGAGCCTGAAAAGGCTCTCCTCCTGCCTTATTTTCTAAGCGACACCAATCCACCACCTGGAACTATTCCCCGAAGATCTTTTACAATTTTGCTGGACAGAGTCTCCAGACATGCCTTTGAGGTCGTTGTGAATTTGGACGCGGGGACGGTGGAAACATGGCTCCAGCTGCCGGACGAACTCGTGCCAAATTTGATGCTGTCGCCCGAGGAGCTGGAAATGGCGGAGGTTGTGGCGAGGGAGGATGCGAATGTGATTGCCAGAAGTCAGAGATTGGGATATAGTAATATGAGCATGGTCAATGTGGATACATGGTAAATAAATGTATAGCTAAAAATTATTCAAATTTTTCAAAATGCCCCTAAAATTATAATAAACGGAAATTTGTAGGTCAGTTGGTTACGTGGACGATCAACCTCAGTACAAAGGAAAGCGACTTTGTCAGGTTTACTTTTACGGCAAAAGTTCTGAACTGGACAACCAATACAGTAAGCAATTACAAAGTTATTACGAATCTCTTTAACTGATTATTATGGAAATGTAATATGTTTATATTTTATGAATTATTTAAAGCACATCCATTTGACTTTATTGCCGTGATTGACCTGTTGGACGAAAGAGTCGTTTCCATAGAAGAGCTTCCAATCCGAGACAGATTTGACGATACAAGTAAGGAAGGTCTTCGTCCGCCTCACGCCCAATCCAATTTTGATCCGGCCCTCAGAGATCCGAAATCTTATCGGAAGCTGAAACCTGTAAAAATTTCACAGGAGCAGGGAACAAACTTTAACGTGTCTGGAAATGAGATTACTTGGCAAGAGTATAAAATGAGGATTGGGTATGTTATCATTTTAGGAATTTGGTGTTTCTTTCTTAAATATTGTATTGTTAGCGGAGATATAAGTAATAGCGACTTGGTTTTTGTATACAGATTTAATGGACGGGAAGGCTTGGTGATTTATCACATGAGTTATGCAGACAATGGAACAGTTCGCCCAGTATTTTATCGCATGTCCTTGGCTGAAATGTTTGTGCCGTATGGGTAAGTTGACTTAATGTTTAAAACAAATATATAACTAGTTGCTACAAAGAAATTACTACTAAAATTATAATTGTTTCCATTCAATATTTTTTGCAGTGACCCCAGACCGCCGTATCATAGGAAACATGTAAGTTTTCCTGTTATATTTATTCACGTTTAGGTGGATTTTGTTTACTCTGTGGTTTTCAATGTTTAACTTAATTCTTGAAATTTTTACAATTTATTCAGGTGTTTGATGAAGGTCAATATGGAATGGGTTTCAATACCAACGCACTAAAGGAAAACGAAGACTGCGTCGGAGAAGTGAGCTACATTGACGCCGTCCTACACGACAGCAATGGACAGCCCCAATCCTACCCCAAGGTTGTCTGCGTCCGCGAGGTCGACAATGGAATTCTCTGGAAACACAGTGACTATCGTACCGGACACAGTGCACTTGTCAGAGATCAGCGACTTTTAATGACGACTATAGTGACTGTTGGGAATTACGACTACATATTCACCTGGAAGTTTTCTATGGACGGCACCATAGAATATCATATCCAATTGACTGGGATTTTAAGCGTGAATTTACTTGCGGATGGGGCCACTCCGGCAGGATACGGCTCCGTTGTATTCCCAAACATTAATGCGCAATATCACCAGCACTTCTTTTCGCTCCGTCTGGACACCGACATTGATGGAGCCGAAAATAGTGTCACCGTGACAGATGTGGTACCTGGGCCGGGGGTTCCTGGCAGCTCTCAGAATCCTTACGGTCAAGCGTGGACGACAGAAAGGACGCTTTTGACTACCATGGGGGCTGGACTTGCGCATATAGCGCCAGAGAAAAGCAGAGTATGGATTATTAGTAATCCTAGTACAAGTAATCCGTATTCTGGTAAGCAGGCTGGATGGAAATTGATGCCGTTTACGTCAGCTCCGCTGTTGACACAGCCGGAAAGTCCTATTCATCCAATGGCGGAATGGATGGATTATAATACTTGGGTGACGCCTTATAAAGAGGATCAAATGTTTCCGGGTGGACTCTATTTGAATTCGAGCGGACTGCCGGAATGGGTCCGAGATAATCCTGGTGCAAATATTGAGAATACGGACGTTGTTGTGTGGTTTAATTTTGGGATTTCGCATGTGCCTAGGCCAGAGGATTTTCCTGTGATGCCATATGAGTAAGAATTTGAAATATTGGAACTACAAAATATTATTATTATAAAAGTTTACATTAACGGTACCTTATTCTTGTAGGCAAATAAGCGTATTCCTGAAACCGTACAACTTTTTCAAGGAAAATCCTGCCGTGGACGTCCCACCACCTGTGCGTAGAATTAAGCAGGAGCTCTAAATTAAATTAGTTGAAGAAGCTAACTTACAAATTTCAACACCTTTATTAATTACGACAGTATTTTTTTTACTAAAAGTTGAATAAAAAATTCTTTTTTATTTATCATCGTTTTTGTCATTGAATAATTTTTGACTAGATAAATTCATGATTATCAGGATAATTATCCTGATTCACCACAGCATCAGACAATTATTATAATAAATGCAGTGGTCATTTAGTGATCTTGTTGATGGTTTGATGCTATACCTGCCGACCATACGCTTCCACTCGAACAAAAAGGTCCAAAGCACTTACCTCACGAAATGAATACCTGGTGGTTTTCTTGATAAAGCATTAATATCAGCACTTTCAACTAACTTGAACGCATACTGGATGCATTAGTTCAAAAATATTTGCTGCTATGTTGAAATGGGATTCTGTATTGCCGTCATAAATCCACAGGATCAAATTTTATTTTATTAAACTTATCAGTACAAAATGATTGATGTGCTTCCAGATAACACAGCCGGACAAATATATGTTTTTTGGCAGAAATACTAATATGCTCAACAGCATTCTACTTTTCAGCAAGCATTATTTTGCACAGTGAATACATTACATAATGCAATATCCTTATATCAATGTTGTAAATTATTATGTTTATTTCACATATTCACATCCATCGATGGAATACCTTTATATGAAACAATATTATGTACGTTGCAGAGTGCAAAAATATCTCCATTTGAGTAACCTCATTGGCGTTAGCTTACCGATAAGGTGTACGTGCCAAGATACCAGCCAGCCACAGCCGGCCACGTAAAATTGAGTATCCCGACTCAACGAAATATCATTAAATGTTCACCTTTTCTCTCTGTGACACCATAATTAACCACCCCTGGAAAATCACTATTGCTAGTAAATTCAGATTCAGAAATTCTTGTGATATCAGTGTGAAAAGAAGTTCATAATTACAAAATGGAAGCTTGGCAAAAGGAGCACATTCGAAAAAACCTACCAAAATTGATTGGAAATACCATTAGTGACGCAAATCTGCTCATGCATTTGGAGTCCAATGGAGTCCTAGGAAAATCGGATGTGGATAAAATTGTAAGCCTATTTACGACTTTAATTTGCATGCATTTAATTTCACTCGGCTCAAAAACTCATACATTGAGGCACAATTTTTATTCATCTTTTCATGCCACTGTTGCTTGTTAAATTTTATTTATGTTTATCTCTAAACTGATACCCAAGAACAAATGATATATTTTGTGCGAGACAGTGATCGATGATCTTATCGTAGTATCTATTTACGTCATGTCATACCGTTCACGTTTACATTCAACGGCTTCTGATGCTCATTTTGTAAAGATAACTGATCAAGAAATATTATAAATTTGTTACATAAAACAAGCTCATATATGTATGTATCTTCTCATAATTAAGCATGCACTACCATTTAGCATGTCTCTTATTACTATAGGAACGGTATATCGTATACCTAAGGTGAAGACTTTTAATTCTTGCATATGTTCCTAGGCTTTTTATACGAAATTTAATAATTTTCATACCGGTAACCGTTATTTCGGAATATTCTAACTTAAATAGGACAGCAGGTCAGAAAAGTTGGAGAAGACCAAGCTGCTGTATGACATCCTGGAGACAAGAACAGGTGGATTCATAATTCTCGCCAGATCACTCTTCCAAACGAAACAAACTGGAGCGTTTTACATCATAATGGACGGATTTTCCCAGAATGTTCTCTCTGGATTAAAGATACGCTATTGCAGTTCCGTGAAAGCAGTCAAAGAAATATTCACCGACGATGAGATCGTAAGCCTTGCAGAGAAGTTGAAGTCAATGCTTAAACCTGAATTGTACTTGGACGTATTCACTAAAGCGTCGTCTGCCACCAACGTCATCAGCCTGGTTCGAGATTCAATTCTTGCCCCAATCACTTTCTACATTCCTAGAACACTTTCTAAAAGATCCAAACTAAACGAGGAGATTTTCAAATTGGACTGCAAGGACGTGTTTGTGTTCAAGGAGATTGATATAACCAAATTGACTGAATCAATCCAGGGTCACCATATCTCGTCATCAAGCAAACAAATTGCGAAGCTGAGCAGTCGATTCATTCTGCTGGATCTTGAAGACGACTGGCAAGACATTTTGGACATTGCAAAGGATCCTGTTCATCGGGTCAAATATGATTGCGCTGAGCTAGCATTCATATTGGAGGAGACTTCGGGAGGTTCCAAAGTAATTCATCAATATTTGAGTCACGCTGACGCAAATAATGATGGCATGTCTACGGCCACCATCAGCGAAGAGGATCTAGCGAATGAGGTCATGAAACAGGAGGGACGAGGCGTTTGTATTTGCGATTTACCCGGAATGGGGAAATCCTTACTCTTGGCCAATCTCGCAAGGAACACTGCAAAGAAGCATCCCGACAGAATTGTCGCATTCGTTCCCTTGGCACAATTCATCTCATTTGTTACCAAAAAGCCTAACTGTATGGGTGCAGACCTTTCCAAAGTTGTCTTAAAGTACATAGTCGAGTACATTGCCACGTCATCAATGGCAGAAATGCTGCTTCATGAGGTCCTGAAGAAGGAAACGGTCCATCTAGAGTTATTTTTTGATGGTTTTGATGAAGTGGATCACAAGCATGTTGACTTCACTAAAACTGTCCTCATTGCCGTTGCAAAACACTGCCCCAACACAAGAATTTCCGTCACATCCCGGCCACACATGCGACATGAAATTGAAGCTGCATTCGGCGCCATATCATACGATATTCTACCCTTCAGTCAACAAAATCAGGTCAGCTTTCTTGGGAACTACTGGGACAATCCAAAATGCGACCCAGATAAACTTTCCGAGTTTGCAAAGTACTTTCTTGAAAAGTATTCCAAAGTTTTTGACGACAAAGAGCGAGAAATCACAGGAGTTCCACTGCAGTGCCGCTTATTCGCCGAAATTTACGCCCCTTTCGCCCACAAGTACGCCAACCCAAAAAGAACTCTATCACTTGACGACTGCTGTGCAATTGAAAATACCCTGTCGGATGTTTATTTGAGATTCATGGAATTCCGGCTGTCCAAAATTAGCATCAATCTTGGTGGTAACAAAACTGAGTCTTTCGACTTCAGTGCCGCTATCGATCCGACAACTCGACTAATGGAGGCTGTGGCTGGTGATGACATTTGCACATCGGAAGTTCAGGAGATCAGAGATTACCATATTTTCACAGCACTGAACACAGTTTTTCCCGATTTTGCTGATAAGTATATTAAGCAAAACCGTGTCTACTGCAATATATCTAACATCAAGTTATTATCCGTCGGTCTGCTGAAAGCATGCCTGAATGATAAACTGGAGACGTTTGAATTTCTTCACCGAACCCTCGCCGAGTACTTTGTGGCCATATATTTTCCAAAAGATATTGTTCAGCCGTTTGGTACTGGTGGGACGACGGAGCAGTTCCGAGTTGACACGATAAACTACATGTTTGATGTTGTACTGAATACGACAGAATCTGAGATTGTATTTCCTATTTCCAGTTTACACCGTTCCTTCGTACTAGGAGTCCCCTCAACAATATCCACATTTAATTTTCCAATAGTCGTACATTTTCTAAATGATCGTTTGGAAGACTACTGTCTACCAGCCCCCAAGAAAGCATTTACCAAATCACTGCTCTCATCCATTACACCCGAAAAAATCATTTCCCTACTAGAGGCCTGCGTTTACCACAAGTATTTCGGAATTCTTTCTTTTTTCGAGTCGACCTTGATGGCGGTTAGCAAGCATGGAGACTGGAAATCGAAGGCTCATCAAATTATCCAGGACGGCAGACGGCGGATAGAAAGGCTACTAAATGCTGCGGCCATGTACTGCGGTGATTCCCAGCTTCACCAATTATTGGCTCTCCTGGATAACTGCTTCCCATTCAACTTTATTGAATTTTGTTCAACGTGGCATTACAGGAAATGTACTCCTCTCCATTGCGCCATTTCAAAAGGAGCATTCGAAATGGCGGCGTATTTTGCAGACAAGATTTCACTGCAAGATAGATCATTGTTTTATCTTTGTGTCGAAAAAAGCTATTTGGACAGTTTGGAGGTTGCACGTGGAAAAGTGAAGATTTGCAAAATGTTGTTGAGTAGGGATCCAGACCTTCTAAAAGAGGAAATAAGTAGTGACACTTATCATACAAGGCGTGATCCTGTGTCCCGTCCCCATTTGGAGCTGATAAAGTTTTTCTTTGAGGCTGGGGTGAATTTCAAAGGAATATGCGAAAGGAAAAGTCTTTTACACAACGCTTCGAGATACATGCTTCCGGCGGATTTTCACGAACTGTGCCGTTTCCTTATTGATGACTGCAAGGCTGTGGACCTCTTCGCGACGAACCCCATCAAAAGCGAATTTCCTGTGCATGCCATTCTACGACAACAAGTAAATATTTTCCCCGCGACACTGGCTATGATATTGAAAATTCCTGGAATTTACGTCAACGACATTGACTACATGGGAAACAACCTGTTTTTCTCTGCTTCTCGTGGAGGACAAAATGCAGACATTCTTGAGGCTTTAAAAGTAGCTGGAGGCCATTACACTGCAGTGAACTATAGTGGAGAAAACGCACTTCATTTGGCCATGCAAGAGTATACACGTCCAAATGTGGACGCAATTCGTTATCTCTTGTCGTTGAACATCAGCTTGGATCAGAGAGACCAGCACGGCAGAACTCCGTTGGAAAATGCAGAGATTAATGAGCGACGGGAGTATAACAAGCCAAACAAAGAAACTTTTAGGAAGGTTGTAAACATGCTTATAGTTGCAGCCAAAAACCAGAAACCTAATCCAGCAAAGCAATAGGTGTTCATTTGATATAATTTTGAATTATCATTTAATGTAATCTTATTTTAGGATGTTATTATACCAACTCATATCTTAGCCAGCTAATATTACTGTAAATACAAACATTTGTTTAAATAAATATCACTGTTTTTAATATTTCCACAAATTAAAACACATGTCATCTAACCGAAAACCAAAATGCAAAAGGTCGCTGATTTTTGCATTGGTAATTGATGTTATGGTTTGAGGTCATTGCGCCAACTTATTGACATAATTGAACCAATGCAACCATTGCGTCGAAAGCTGCGTAGCATTTTCAAATGTTAGATTGGATTGGACCGACAAATATATTATAATTTTACTGCTTTGCGCTATGCTTAAAGTTCCCAGAGAACGCAGAGTACTGTCAATGTGTCGGGAACACATTTTCACTTCGTTCAATTTACCCCACCGTACCAAAGTCGTATAATGGCAGACGTGCACTGACGAAACCTGAAAAACACTTTTGTATTAGACTAGGTACACATTTGAAATGTATGTCGAGTTGACAAAAATCTAATATTGAATTTAGAAACACTTTGGAGGTTGAATTCGAATATCAAGCCTGTTTGGTGTATAACTCACTTTTGACACAAGACAGTGTGTCTGCCCGTCTGTACATTAGAATTTGAAACGTGTTCTTGAACTTACAATTAGATATATCAAGTTTTAAAAATTCGGATTCGCAGAATTCATAAATGATGAATATTTTTGTCCATAGTGAATACTTTAAAAGTTAGAGCAGCTAACATTTAAAGTAAGCACTTGTAAAAGTCAGATGTAAAATCCAATTTCATATTCGAAATCTACGCCTAAAATATGCTATTTTTGTATATATAATGTAACTAGAATCATAATTTTATTACTTCTTATTTTCAAACGCTATTTCGTACATCCGTTTCACAGCAAATAAAGTACATACTAGGATTCACTGCATAAAATTTGCTTAGAATCGATACTTTGTTTTACTGACCTTGACTTACACTTCGAAAGTGCTCCTAGTGAGACGTACACTAACCCTAGTCATATGCATGTATGGTGGAACGAACTTGTTGGAGCAACCAGCTAGCATTTTAATATATAGTGCGCACGGACAGTAAAACTGTTAAGCATTTCAATTTATATGACGATTCTTATCTACTGAATAAAGGAGAATATATTTAAGATCAACCAGGCAATAGGTGATTAAATGTTTTAATACTTTCTCGCAGACAACTTTCGGCACGTACAAGTTTCCATACTCATGTATCCTGTTTCGTTTCTACGGCCCACATTATAAATAGGAGTTTATGTATGTCTTACAATGCGCATAATGCCTGGACTGAGCACATTTTGCTTACCACTTGTGCTTCTTACAATCCTAAAATGCAATATAGGCATGTTTTGGCATCGCACTCAAATTATTCAGTTTCATGCCGGTGGATCAAATTGATAATATATCAATAATAGAAGCTGCTTCGCCAATGCACCCGATTTCACAATGTCCTTTAATACTTATTGCCTTGTTTCTTACATAAAGCGTACTCATGACACAATTTAATAAACGTCATGTATATAATTATATCTGCGTAAGAGAATAGAAAAAAATTCTACATACTAATTGCAGCAGCCAATACGGAGTTTTCGAAAACACCGACGAAGAAGATACCACTCATACCTCAATAAGCTCCTAATTATACTAAAGGAACATGTTATTATCGACTTAGCTAATCCAAGTATTATATTCCTATCCTCTACAACGAAACTTACAATAGAGGCTGACAACCCAATTACTAGTACAATAAAAATCAAGCCCACATTTCCCTTCATACTGACACTTTTCGGAGTTGGGGAACCATGAAGACGAAATGAATCATTCGACTGGGCAGTGTCAACGGCCCATTGCATAATATGGGATTCGCGAAAACGATTCAATCGAGTCAGCAGATAAGGTGGAGTGTAACCAAATATGTCCACGTTCAAATCATTCTGTCCATAAACGTCGTCGGTAATTGATATATCCAAATGCTCCTTTGAACGTTTCACATTTCTTGCATAAACGTAACTAAGATACTCCGGCATTACAACAGCTCTTTTGTAGCACGCTTCAAGTTCCTTTACTAACCATACCCTCTCCTCTTCACGGATCAATTTCATAAACGCGTCTTCAAAACATTTGTCTTCTCCCAGCCCCATCATATACGTATCGCCTCTACCATAAAACGTCCTCAGTATTGGCGCCACTGCTGACGACAAGCGTTCCATTAGGGCGGTTAGATTTGGGTGTAAGATCGACCGAGCCCTCAATTCTTTCAGCCTGGAATATTCTTGATAAGAAGATGTGGAATGAACCTGTCCTACCTCCGACTTAACATTAATATATCTTGTTGCAATTTCATGATTGTCCCTAGAATCGAACCAAAGAAAATTATGTTTATCCAAACGTATACTCATGGTTACTGCGGATGCCCTTGTGTAGAGTGTAAACCCATCTTCCTTTAGCTGGCTAAACGATGTGTGCAGTAAAGACTTCCGGGGTACAATCATGTTGTAAACATTATTATTTTTGTAGCCGTTGCTTAAAACCAGTGCTGCCAGAAGGAAGGACGCAACAATCCACCGGAGCGAAGTATTTATCATTGTTTTTGCTGCAAACGGGTCACCTTGTTCCAACAGCGCCTTCACTAGACAAATCATCTGTTCTAGGATCCTGGATTTTGCCATCATATTAGACGAGCCAGTCTTTTTGATGACCCATTCACCTGCAGCTAGGCTCGCAGCGAGTATTGAAACTATGGCTGCAATAGTTATCCAAACGTAAATGTCGTACACGTTGAACAACTCTTGGAACGGGAGTTTGCTTAAACCACGGCGTCCACATGCAACAATTCTAAGTCGCTTTAGCCGGTTCTCAATAACAATCATGTGGCGATGGCGCTCTTGGCTTGTCTGGTGTGGTGTGACTGAAAGATGCAGTCTGAGGTGAAATGTGGACGTCAAAGCGGACGAAAACTTTTCCGCGATCACTTCACCGTTACTGCACAACTTGTGACGTTCCAAAGGGAACGAGTAATTCCCCATCACAGTTTGAAGAAGGGAGGCCATTGTTACGTGTAGTTGCTCAAATTTGTCTGGTGCCCGTTGCATTTTTCTCTGATGGATTAAACTACAACTTTCAAGATGCTTTTTAACCTCTCGCATAATTGGTGGATCAAGTGACCCAATGTATTGTCCTTGCCATTTCAACATTCTATCTTGCGACAAGAACAATTCTGATTTTATCGTGTCTAAGGAAACAAACGTCTTTAATTCGTCGAAACGTATCTCCTGCGTCTTGAAGCAATCCACTTCAAAACAAGGTGCAATCAAGTGTGCTGCGGAAAATCTCTGACTCTTTTTTGGAACCGGTATATATAGAAGAATCTCGTGTGAATTTGTTGGTCCAGCCAGATATTCTTATGACCTACTCGCCACTCTACCTTCTGTCCAATGAATCAACGATTTCTGGAAATCATCAGAAATATTTCGTTCGTCAGAAATCAATATATGTATGATTGGAGACGAAGTCGGCTGAAACACGTTGTAGCGATATGTGATGTTGTATCGAAAGACCCGCATGTAGTCAGTATATATCATCCTAAGCATCTGAACAGGAAAATATAGATCAACATGTATGACATCGTACCATTGCTTACTGGACGCTGCGAACTTGAAGTAATCTATCCAAACACATTGATCAGGATTCGGTTGATCTAATTTCCAAAACCTGCCTCGATCACCTTGGCAAACTTTTATGCTTCTAGAGCACGAATCGTTGCAGTAAGGCATGGGTTTTTGAAGCCAAACAAGTTTATCTCTGTACCAACTGCCATCTGTCCATACAAATGGCATGGGTCTTCGAACAATTACTGGACGTTCTAGCTCGCGTAGGTCCAATCCCAAGTAGTTGTTGATTACTGACAATGTCCGGTTGCTTTGCAGCGAACGAATTATTTCGTTAAGATCAGGTGTTAGAGGAGCGTGGTTTAGGCGTGTGGCGTTGAGCCATTCGCTTCGAGCCAGAACTATCGATGCAGAATGTGGAGAACTGTAACCGTACGATTCCAATGGCATCATTTGTTCATGTGCCGAAATTGGAAACATTGTAAATACTTGCATAAGTAAGAATGTTTGAATGGTTATGATACGGATGATAAATATGTCCATGCTGTTGACTTGATGAATTTGAATGTCTTACGGAAAGGTCAAGAATATTTGACCTAATAACTATAAAATTTCGATCAGTACATCTATCATTGTCGATAGAACCGCCCAAAAGTTTGTGTTTGTAGCTTCTACCAATAATGATGAGAAATTTGCACAAATTTCCGTATCAAAGAAAGTTTAAACTTTTATTACTGATCTTTAGGAGATGTAATCAAAGTCGTTGTGGTCAGATTTATAAAATATTTTTTAGAAAATATGCTAGGAGAACGAACAATCGACCATAATTGTGTCCCTAAATCGTCAACTAAATGCTGTATAGTGATAACTGGTTGAATGTAACAAACTGAAGTATATGTTTCTTTGCTTCTCTGTAGTTGTGCTTCTGTCGCCATGAGAACAGGCACAAGCTAGCTAAAGCTTGTGACAGCCGAGCATGTATTTGTGTCGTGCTGCTAATCTGGTAAAAAGACCACTTGTACATTACGAAAGAACATTCACGAAGAGTTTTCATATCCATTACATTATTTTTATTGGTCGCTATTATCCTTTGGTAACAATATATATGTTGGTTGAGGTACTCCAACGATGTAGATATGTAGACCGCCAACTCATATACCTAGTATGGTCACGAGTAAGAACAGGACAGTAGTTTTTCAATTCTGGTTTACACCCGTACTAGTTTAAATTTGATATATTTTAGCTAAAAACACACGATTCAAATATTAATATGCGGACGGACAGAAATTGTTTTGTGTCAAAAGTGAGTTTTACACTGAACGGATTTCATATTCATACTCTACGTCAAACGTTGCCCCAAACTCAAGATTTGATTTTTGTCAACCCGACTTGCCATACAAAAGTTAACCTATTGAGTATAAAACTTTTCTCAAATGAGCTATCGACAGAAGTGTAGATATGGATATACGTGGCTGGCAATAAATAAATGTCAATTTTGTAATGTTATAATACCATAGAAAAATTGGGTATGTTTACTGTTTTCTTATTGTAGCTGGGGCAGAAATCTTTCCGCTTAACATTTGCTTTTGTGAAGAATAGAAGCACACAATTTCGATGCATTTTCTTCATTAATACTGTTTAGTTTTTTTTTTAAAAATCACGCTGGTCGCTCATAGCAAACATTATGGATGCCAACAAGACAGGGCAAATTATGAACTTTTGCTTAGTGTAACATTACCTAGAACATTTTGTTATTTCAATTCGGCTATTCTCCATTTCGGCCAGTCTTTTTTCCAAGTGTAGTCGTAGCGTCCTTTCCTCCTGCAGGCAGCTTTCCAACTGTATGACTTTATTGAAAACAAATTCTACATCCAGCGGCTTCACGTAAGTTATTTTGCTTAATTTTTTACGCAGTCTTGCAAGTGCATTGTTTACGATTTCGGTTTCCATAATAAATATACTACCACTTAAGACTAACAAAAAACTTAACCCGCATTCAACGGCTACAAATTTTTTGAATGTAATGGATTCCTGCTGAATGGTTTCCGGGACCGTAACTTTAGCAGATGCAGACATGTATATATACCTGAACCACATATCCGCCCATACATCCCACTGGTTATTCAGTCCGCTTTCAATTACTCTTGAAGCGGTTTTTAGCAACCAATCTCTGTTCATCGTATACGCCACAAAATACAATGGCTGCTTTGACAGAATCTCTGGAATTTGCAGAAGATTGAAATATATATGAGCAGTAGAATCTTTGCGCTCATAAAATTTATTATCAAATGTGATGGCCATTTGCTTTTGCTTAACTGCTTCCACACAATTATAGTTTTCCTTATTAGTGATAATGAAACTAGTGTTTATCAAGTGAAAAATATCCTTTTGCCTGAAGTCTTGCTCAAACACTTTAGCTGGAGTTGCAAAGTCAAACAAGTCATTCATGAATAAAATTTTGTAATTTTCCTCGAGTGCTTCTCTTACTGTTTTAAATGCCCGTGGTGGGTCGGGTACGGTGAGTATACTTGTGATTCCATTTCCGTAAAAGTTGGTGATAAAAAATCCAAATAACTCAATAATAATAAGTAGTAGTACTCTTCGATTACAAAATGAAGAGAACATTCCAATAAATATACCAAATTGTTCCAAAGCTAATACCAAGATTGCTTTATTTGGGCACGATCGAATTTCGATTATCATAGAAACAGAAAAGAATGTGAGAACGGCCATCCAAATTTTGGCACTCAAAGGTGTCATCCAAATGTTGTAATCGATGGACAGTGTTTCGGCAGAATTTCGGTTTTTGGAAGTGTAATATTTTAGAATCATTTCACGTACACGCCAGTATTGAATTCCTGTTTTTAGTGAGGCTCGAGATTTAACGTGTTCGCCCACCACACCAAATCCAAAGTCCTCGTCGGTATCGACGAATTGATCCCGAATCGATCTGCTCAATGGAACATCCAAATCCTGAAATATGACCGAAACGTTGTGAATAGTTTGCATAGTAACTGCGGTCATGAATTCGTTGGATCCTCGGCAGTATTGATTATAAGTTGACGTTAATAAATCCATGTGGCATTCTCTAACATTGGATTTAAATTTGTAATATGTGAACCTTAAGTCGACGCGAAAAGGCAATGGACGGTTTGAATACCAATACAACATTTTGTGAAACATTGGTGGATTTAGCATTGCTTCTAAGGCCATGCTGTTCATTTGCCCATACGCGTTGCAGTAACCATTACAAACGACGCTGTAATGTACTTGATATTGAAAGCTCAATATAACCTTAAGTGCCGGAAAATTCAGTTCAGTCACTCTGAATATATCAGTTGGATTGACCATAATTTCTTGAGACGTGAGAAAGAAATATATATTTCGAATATTTAGGCTAAGTTGATGGAATGTCCAAAGAATGAGATAGTGTTCGTATCTGGATTCCAATGGTGCAAATATAATGCGAAACGGCTGCGAGTGTCTTACGACAAAATGGTGTTCATCCAAAGATTGTATCTCGTTAAATATCATGTGTACAATTCCTCTAATACTTAGATTGCACTCGCTCGGAAAAGAGTGCACACGTATTTCGTACTTGTCAGGATTTACCGACATTTGTGTACTGACTTTTGCTTCAAACGCTGCAAAAGTTTGAACGTTGCACCAGTTAACGTTTGCGGCGTCGATCTGGTAAATTTTCAACTGCAAAATTACTTGGATGATCCAAAAAGAATCTAAAATCTTGTTTGTAACCATATCTTAACAGCAGTAAATTTTTTGTAACGTGTAGTTTTTTGTGAAGTTCAAAGTCGAGAGTGTAAGAAAATGTTGAGTAGAGTGGTGGTTTTAACCGGTCTAAGATACTGTTTTATCGTCGTCAAACGTTTCAAAATACTTGCTTCTTTTTTGAGTCACTCCTATTGTTGATTGTTGGATAGAATATTTTCTACAGGAGTCTGTGGCTCTGTTGAAATTGTAATATTCAGACAACCAGACGTATGTAATGGTACCAATTTGACATTGAAAAACCAATCGCCTGTCTAAAATTTTCTTTCTTGATTCGATTACATGAATCTTCAACATGTGCTCATAACTTAATGACATATTCAAGTTTTTAGAAATCAATTTATTATGCACGGACACTTCCCATGGACGACAAAATACGCCCCGAGTGAATTATATAGTATCTTTCCCAGGCATCTGGCTACATAACCTAGCCGCGAAAGTACCCTAAATTGAATATATAATTATATATATATGCACCTTCTAACATAAAATCTCAACTGTATATTAAGCCCTTGGGATTTTTCCTCCTCACTTACCTTGTCAACGAATTATTCCCATTTCAACAGAACACGTGTATCGATTTTATATGAACTGTCGCCGCCCCGAACTCAAGTCCTCGCTCAACTAAAATTGTTGAAGCAATCTATCGAACAAGCCGATGTCCAACTGGTATGATTACGAGCGACGTGATTAAGTGATAGCTTGCAATGGTATACATCAGCTTAAACGGGTAGTCTATTGCAGCATAGTATGCGAACCGTGTCCAGGTAAAAAAGTACTTTGATCAGATTTGTTTGTTCGGGCTTGTGAAAGATATTGTAGTTGACATAAGAAGTATAGTTGAAACTTATCGAAACTTATAGTTAGGAACGAATTGTGCAGTCAAATAAAAGTTTCTAGCTATCTGGAGAGGTAGCTTCCCGGAACGCCTTTGCAGACACGTTGATGAAATTTCTGAAGCTTATGCTGGTATGGATGCGATGGGTAATTGGAACCACAAACTGCCATATCGTTTTCACATGCGTACACTATGTACGACAGAGTTGAGGAGATGGATTATGGACGGTGCAGTTACATTGATTGCCGTATTTCATCGCTTCTCCAGCAAGTTTATTTATTTACACTGAAAAGCCACTATCCTTCTCCTCAACTCTGTATTGATGCACGTATGATGAAAATGACGATGGCCAAATGATCCAAATTATAAATTAGCACAGCATGATGCTGATAGCATATTTTAAATAAACTATGTACACTTTTTTCTACAAAACTGCACACAGATGTCCAACATAGTAACAATATAATTCAGAGTATTCTTTCAAATCAAGCTTCATCGGATGCAATGTCGTTACAAAAATATAAATCAATGAGTTGAGCGTATCAAATGACATTGACATGGGAACAACGAACAACCCTGCTCGTATTCATTAAGGTGCAGAATTATTCATTAGCTGCTTCAGGTCGCACAACTTTTATTTAACCATTATATCACGACAATAGATAATCACAACTAGTTAAAACATTACGTGAAAGTCAGCATCGACGCCCCTCCGGACCCGAAGAAATATTTATTCACAAAAAAACACAATAGTAAGGCTTAGCAATGCAAGCATAGTATGTGTTTTCTAACCACGCCGATGACAAATAGTTCTGTAAATAAAATAACTTATCGCTATTATTTTCGTGATTAAATACAGTCATGCATCACAGACATAATAAAATATTATGGTTTCGTCGAAAATTATTCCCTACATAACGCCACCACGTATTTCACTACCAGTCATAAAATCAACGGCTCAACGCGAATGTGTATCTCACATCTGTGCAAATAGATTTTTAGTCATGATATAGTCGCTGCGCCACACTTGAGCGATAAGCAAATCCCATCCGCGAAAACGTGCGTAAGGGATCGTCCATTTAGGATGTCACGCCCCGAGGGGGGCTCTAGACTGAGCGTGACATTACATGTTAAAAGGGGTACCCTGTAATAGTGACATGAGGGGAGGGGGGGTCTGAAAGATGGGGGATTTTTGCGTGACGTCCTAAATGGACGATCCCTAACTCAAACATGTTCTAATGACGAAACTGATATAGTATACCAGTTACTCACCAAACATATTTGAACGATAACGATTTCAACTGTTGACAGCCAAAAGTCTTCTGCGTTTCAGAAGAGAAATTTTCAGTCCTAAAAAATCCACCACAGAGTTCCGTTCCCACAGAGGAAAAAAATATCCTTGTTTGTTCATACTACAAACCCGTATATAGAATACAAACGCAAAAATTTCCAGATCCAACTACGTTCAATTTAATAAAAATCGCCAATTCTAATTTATACTTACTATTAGTGTATCTAGACTAATTTCTGAGGCACAATGGACGACTGGCAAAGAGACCACATTACAAAAAACCTACCCAAGTTAATTGCAGATACAAGATGCAATACAGAACTACTTTCGCATTTGCAGTCGGCTGGGATCTTAAGCAACGAAGATGTTGGCCAAATTGTAAGTAACCATAAATACTTGAGAAGTTGTTATTTGAAAACACTTAAGTCTCCTTATCTAATTTATGTGCTCGCATTTACCGGAAACAGGAATGCAAACTCGAGGGAATGGCGAATGCAAAATTATTATATGACATTATTGCGACAAGAATTGACGGCTTTATCGTACTTGCAAAATCTCTGGCACAAACCAACCAAACTGGAGCATTTTACGTTCTAGTGGACGGCTTTGCAAAACGTGTCTTCTCTGAATTGAAAATTAGCTTCTGTGGTACCGTGAAATCTGTAGGAGAAATATTTTCGGCTCCTGAACGAGAAAACTTGGTACAAACGTTGCGCTCAATGCGTAAGAAATTATTGTATTTGGACTTGTGCATCAAGGCATCTTCAGAAGTCGAAGCGGTCAGCCTCATACAGGATTCCATCCCCGCTCCCGTCCTACCCTACCTTTCCAGATTGCTTTCTAAAAGATCCAAGCTAAACTCGGATATATTCAAAGTTAATTCTTCAGACGTATTTGTCTTCACGGATACGGATAAAAGTAAATTGCCAGATTCTATTCCAGGATACGAAGTAGTCTCTTCAACAGACCAAACAGTGAAATTGAGCAGCAGATTTATTCTTTTGGATCTTGAAGACGAGTGGCACGATATTCTGACAATCGCGAAGGACCCAGTCCATCTGATTAAATATGACGAGCATCTAAAATCATTCATATTAGATGAAACTTCCGGAGGCTCCAAAATAATCCATCATTACTTGGATCTCCCTTCTGATTCAAAAGAAGAAGGAAATGCTGCCACCATTACTGAAGAACAGCTCGTGGACCAGATTTGCAACCTTGAGGGCCGAGGAGTTTGTATTTGTGACAGACCTGGAATGGGAAAATCCATGTTTCTCGCAAATATTGCAAGAAATGTTGCGGAAAAATGTGTAGACAGAATTGTTGCGTTCATTCCCTTGGCTCATTTCATCAGCTTTCTAGCCAAAAAGCCAGGCTGTTTGGGAGCTGATATTTCTAAAGTTGTGACTAAGCATCTTATCGAGTACATTACACCATCAGCGATTGAGGAAGTGATTCTTTCCGAGATATTGAAGAAGTTATCCATTCAAATGCACATATTTTTTGATGGATTTGACGAGGTTGAAAACAAACTTGTCGACTTCACCAAAAAAGTTCTCACCGCCATTTGTGACCACTGTCCAAACACAATAATTTCCGTCACTGCCCGATCCCACATGCGACATGAACTTGAAGCTGCAACCCATGTCATTGCATATGACATTCTTCCTTTAAACAGGGAAAATCAGATCGATCTGCTTTTAAACGTTTGGAGGATTGACGCAAGTACAAGGAAGGGAAGGTTAAGTGATGTAGCTAAACTTAAACAATTTGCGCGTTACTGTCTTGAAACTTATTCAAAAGCTCTGAGTAAAAAAGAACGAGATGTTACCGGCATTCCGTTTCAGTGTCATCTACTCTCTCAAATATACGCTCCGTTCGCACGAAAGTATGCCAGCCCAACAAGTCGCCGATCCCTTGAAGATTGCTGCAAAATTGAAAATTCAATTACAGACGTTTACTTAAAGTACGTGGAAATTTGCTTTTGTAAATTCCATGACGCCTTTCCTACCAAAAAAATACTTGAATTCGATTTCTGGATTGTAATTGATCAGACGGCTTGGATGATGGAAGCTATTGCCGATGAAAATGTTTGCGATTCAGAAATGGTTGAGATTAAGAACTATCATCTATATCTTGCCCATAAAACAGTGTTCCCCGATTTTGCGGATGAATTGCGCATGCAACAAAACCATGTTAAACAAAACAGTATAGAGTGCAAACCTTCCAAGTGCAAGTTATTATCTGTCGGCTTGTTAACAGAAAGTCTTAACGACAAAGCAGAACCGTATGAGTACATGCACCGCTCTCTTGCCGAGTTCCTGGTCGCAGTATATTTTGCGGGAGAAATTTCCAATACTTCAACCCTTGGCTTGGAAGACGATTTCAAAATTCGATTATATATGTACATGTTTGAAGTGGCTTTCAAGACCTCCATAACATATGGGTCGTTTGCGCGTTACGCCATTGTTGCTGACCAACGTTATCAGTTATTATTTGACGGTGTCGTATGTACATTCCAGTATCCACTACTTATTCAGTTTCTTAATGATCGGCTCGAATCGTGTCCTCTCCAATTCGTCAGCGAAACATGTGTATCGTCCCTGCACGCGATCATGACCCCGGAAAAGGTATTTTCCCTTCTAATTGCCTGTGCTTATCATGAGCTTTTTGGACTATTTTCAACCGTCAGATCAATCCTAATGGCAGCAGCCAAGGTCACAGAATGGAGAGTGAAAGCACAAGAATACCTAGCCGACAACAGACAGCCTGTCGAGCGGTTATTGGTTGCGGCAGCATGGAACTGCAGCGTTTCTCAAGTGCACCAACTTTTTTCCTTCTTCACTGAGTGCTTCAATTTTAGTTTGGATGACTTTTGTGCAAACTGGTATGTGGATGGCTTCACTCCCCTACATTGTGCAATAATAAGAGCATCCGTCGATATGGTGGAGTACTTTGCTGACAAAATATCTTTGACGAACCGAAGACTGCTTTATGTTTGTGTTTATAGCAGTTCCAACGATATCCTGGAACAAGTAAATAAAAAAATAAAAATTTTCAAAGCACTATTGGGTAAGGAGCCAAGTCTAGTCAATGAAACAGCACGAAGTAACATGTATTCACATCAATCTCCTCTTGTTGCCGTTGGAATCCAGTTAAAATTGATTAAGTTGCTGGTAGAACACGGAGCAGATGTTAGATCAATTTGTAACAAAGACTCTGTACTCCATCGCGGTGCAAACATGTCCTCAGAGGACTGTCACGAACTGTGTCGCTTCATCATTGCCGACTGTGTGGCACCAGATCTCCTACTGCCACAAAAATGGAACTCTCCCTTGCATGCCATTCTATACAATCAGATTGCACTTAAACCCAAAACTCTGGAAATGATTTTGAAAATTCCAGGCATCAATGTGAACGAAGAGAACCAACGCGCAGAAAATCTTTTCCTAATTGCGTCGACGTCCAGACAAAACTCAGAAATTCTTCGGATTTTATTGGAGCATGGAGCTAATTACAAGGCGATAGACAGCTTCGGAAGAAATGCTATTCATCTGGTCGTAACCACGGTCAGATACCCAAACTTGGACGCAATTCGCTACCTCCTGACTCTTGACATCAATTTGGATGAGAAGGACAATAAAGGGAAAACTCCTCTTGCGGATGGCTGAAGATGCCTTAAGTTCAGCCAGGCTTCATGAGCCACACACAGAGAGCTCCAGAAAGGATGTCGTTACGTTGCTGCGGGAAGCAAAATCCTTATGCCGTCCAGTGAATATCTAGCTTTCCTTAGAAATGCTGAAAAAGGTATACTTGAGCCTAATGATCACACATTAGCCTGTAATTTCAGGTCTAATTTCCTTTATATAATGATATTCATTTAGTTTTGCGTGTAACATTGTATTTCTAGTAACAAGTATTTATGTTTAAGCAAACAAAATAAAATCGAGTGGAGTTTCTTTAGTATAAATAGTCATAAGCAATACAATTGCAGTAGTTAAACATCATCATTGCAGTTATCGGAAAATACGGGAACATCTTAAAACGCCGTCGATTGCAGTGTCGAGTGTGAGTGTCGCAGTCTCATTTTACTTACTATGTATCATTGTCAATCAGCAAACATCAGTATGTACATATCAAATCAAAATCTTTAATTATTATAATGTATTCTGCAAATAAAGTACCTGAACCATACATATGGTTGTTCGCACAAAAGTTCCGTGTCGAAACTTGTAAATTGACTTTCCTAGCAGTTACTTCCTTGCTTGCTTGCTTACGCCACTACATACTTGCTTATAAGCCGTGTACCTCAATAAATATGTTAATGGTCTAAAGTTCTTCGACCTGAAAGCACCCAGCACCTGACGGTGTTGCAATTATCTAAAAAGTTTTGTACTCTCACTGTTTCAATGTGCGGACAAGTCACAAAATTCATCTGCCGACACAACTTATGAATTCACCGTCAATTTCGGTTTGTCATGTTTTCACAGCACACTATATTTTAAAGCAAACTATTTGCATGTGTTCATATGAAGAGCAGTAAGTCATTGGCAGCTTCAGTGCTCCATGATGGCAAACATTTATCTCCTTGTGAAAAGTTTATTGTTAACTGTTGCGATAAGATAACCTGTAATTCCCATGTACTAGCGCGAGATATTAGCGAAACGGACAATATTTTAGCATTAAAATCAAAAGGACATTTTTGTCATGTACTACGTGTAATTCATGGTCTAACATCAGTACGACTTATTTTCATATCAAAGCAAATACATATTATATATCCCCAATAAATGACGCAATCGCAGCACAGTTCTTGTGTAGAGAGCCGTTTTGATGCAGTCAATATAGAGATACAATAAGTGCAAATATTTGAATTGTTTTGCGAAATCGAATACAAGTTTATTGTCACTAGCAGTCACATTTAATATACGGACTCACGAAAAATCGTTGTCGCATATTGTACGTTGATGGATTAAATAAAAACTGGAGTGCAGGAATGAAAGCGGAGAAAAAGCATTATCATTTGCCAACAAGATTACAACTGATACGACAAGTACAAATATGACATGTTTATTTTATTAAGAGCATCACAATACCAGTAGCCGCGCATAATTCGTGAACGCCGCATCTAATATCTCCCACTTTCCAAAACCATTCTAAAAATAGGAAACCAAACGTTTCCAGAAGTTTTTGTTTTGCATCCTTCGACAGCGTCGTAGATAACAACTACAATTTTAATAACAAAATGGAGCGATGGCAAAGGATATACATCAATAAAAATATTGACAAGCTTGTTGATAACACAATTTGCGACACCAATCTCCTCCTGAAATTGAGATCGGGAGGAGTTTTAGGAAAAGCTGATGAGGACAAAATTGTAAGTAAATCAACAAGCTTTATTGTATGGAAAGGTCACATAGTATGTATATTTTAATATATTTTTGAATGCAAACAGGAAACTACGCCTGGAAAGCTGGAGAAAACAAAGCTGCTATACGATATCCTGGAGACGAGAACAAATGGATTCGTGATTCTGGCTAGATCCCTTGCTCAAACAAACCAAACTGGCGCATTCTACATTCTCATGGACGGATATTCTAAACATGTGCTTTCAGGACTAAAAATACGCTTCTGCGGTGTCGTCAAAATCATCAAAGAAATGTTTAGTGACAACGAAGTGATTACCCTAAGCCAAAAACTGAAAACGATGCTAAAACCTGAATTGTACTTGAATTTATGCATCAAAGCGTCACAGGCAAACGATGCTGTTAATTTGATTCAAGAAACCATACCTCCTCCAGTCCCATTCTATATTCCAAGGATACTCTCCAAAAGATGCAAACTGAATCCAGAAATTTTCAAAATTGACTGTTCCGACGTGTTTGTTTTCAAGGAGATGAGCAGAAGAAAGCTGACAGACTCAATACCAGGTCACCAAATTTCCTCATCGAGCAACCAAAGTTCGAAACTCACAAGTCGATTCATTCTGTTGGATCATGAAAATGACTGGCAGGATATTGTGAACATTGCAAATGATCCAGTTCACCTGATTAAGTACGACAGTTTGGAACGGACATTCATTTTGGAGGAGACTTTAGGTGGCTCCAGGCTAATTCATCAATATTTGAGCCATGCTGACGGGCAGAACGGGGATTTCGCAAATGTGACTGAGGATGAGCTGGTCGAGCAGATTGTCAAGCAAGATGGTCGAGGAGTATGCATTTGTGATTTACCTGGAATGGGAAAATCTCTTCTTCTTGCCAACCTTGCTAGAAATGTTGCAAGGAAGTATCCCGACAGAATTATCATGTTTATTGACTTGGCCCAATTTATATCATTTCTTGCCAAAACGTCTGGTTGCTTCGGAGCCGACCTTTCCAAAGTTGTTCCAAAATATCTTATCGAGTACATAGCGCCATCTGAGATGGAGGAGCTGCTTCTTTCAGAGATCCTGAAGAAGACGACCATTCAAATGGAGCTATTTTTTGACGGCTTTGACGAGGTAGAACACAATCATGTCGACTTCTCAAAACGTGTAATAACTGCTATTGCAAAACATAGTCCGAGCATCAAAATTTCCGTCGCTTCCCGACACCACATGCGAAGCCAACTTGACACCGCTCTCGGAGCCATCTCATTCGACATTCTACCCTTCAACAGGAAAAATCAAACAGAATTTCTCTTGAGTTTCTGGAATGATCCCGGACTCGACAAACCAAAACTAGATGAGTTCGTACGTTATTGTTTGGAAGGTTATTCGAAAATATTTGGTGGTAAAGAACGAGAAATCACAGGAATTCCGCTACAGTGCCGCCTAGTCGCTGAGGTGTATCACCGGTTTGCTAGAAAATACGCCCATCCGACCAGAAGCCTATCTCTTGAGGACTGCTGCAAAATAGAAAACTCCATTTCCGACCTTTACAAAAGATACGTGGACATACGATTCGCCAAAGTGAATCCACCTTTGAAAATCAATAAATCACAATCATTCGACTTTGGCATTGGAATGGATCAAACTGTACGGCTGATGGAGGCTGTTTGTGGAGAGAATGTTTGCGCATCGGAAGGCAACGAGATCAGAGCTTTCCACCTTTACCTTGCAATGACTAGTATATTTCCTGATTTTGCTGAACAATTTCTTCATCACAACAGCATAAACACCAACTTATCTCCTAGAAAGTTACTTTCGGTTGGTTTATTGAAAGAAGGCTTGAATGTCAATTCTCAGACAAATGAGTTTCTCCACCGCACCCTTGCAGAGTTTCTGGTTGCAACGCACTTTGCCAAAGAAATTACGGTCGGTTCAGTGTTTTCTGTGAAGGATGACTTCCGCATTCGAGCAATTAAATACATTTGGGTTGCTCTATCAAAGAAAAGAACAACTGGCGTATCAAGAGTGGACACGGAATTGACACTGTACACTTTTAAACTGTTCTATGAAGACAAAGTATTTAGGTTTAATTTTCCGGTAATTGTGCGGTTTATTAATGATTACTTGGAAGCATGCCATCCAACAGAACCAAGCCAACAATTAGTGACATCCTTACTCAGTACCCTGAAGCCTAAAGTAATATGTTTCTTTCTTGAAGCATGTTTCTATTACAAATATTTTGGAATTTTTTCTTTTCTCAATTCAATCCTGGTTGCGGCAAGTGAAACAGGGAAATGGAAACAGAATGCGCAGCAATTTTTGCTGCGTAATACGGAGCGACTGAAGCGGTTATTAAATATAGCCGCTTTCAGTTGCAGTGTATATCACGTCCAACAACTATTCATTCTCTTGCAGGAGTGTTTCGAATTAGACTTGACGAACATATTTGTTGAATGGCCATTAGATCATGCCACTCCGCTTCACTTTGCAATATTGCAAGGAGCTTGCGACATGGCGGAATACTTTGCCGGCAAAATATCGCTAGCGGGCAGAAGGTTGCTCTATGTCTTGGTCCATAGAACTTGGCGGGATAATTTGAACACTGTGCGGAAGAAAATGGAAATTTTCGAAATGTTGTTGGGAAAGGAACCAAGTCTTTCGAAAGAGGATTGGACTAGTCCGTACGGCGAATATAAGGGCCCACTAGCTAGCGAATACATCCACATAGAATTGGACAAATTGCTGGTTAAACGTGGAGCGGATGTCAAAGCCACCCACTTCAGACAGACTATTGTACATCATGCTGCATTGGACATGTCTCCGGTCATTTTCGCGAATTGTGTCGATTTCTCATCGATGACTGCCAGGCCGGATATCTCTTTTTGCCTAATCCACAAAAATGGAGAGCGCCACTGCAATCCATTCTGTGTAATCAGAAACGACTCTTGCCGGACACATTGGAGATGATATTGGGCATTCCTGGAGTTAATGTGAACCATATCGACGAAAATAGTGGCAACAATGCATTTTTGTCTGCTTCCGGAGTACAAACGGTAGAAATTCTCCGCCTTTTAATACATCACGGAGCGGATTACGATTTAGTCAATCAAGAAGGAAAGAACTCACTTCATATGGCCGTGGAACGGGCTGGATCTCCAGATCTCGAAGTAATTCGCTTCCTGCTGTCCCTCGACATCAGTTTGGAGCAGAAAGACGTTAAGGGTAGAACGCCTGTTTGGAAAGCTGCACGAAATTACGTGGAACGATGGTATGGGGAATCTGCAACCATAAAATGGGGGACAGTTGTTACCATTATGTCGAAATAGGTTAAGTTTTTTATATATTATTAATTTGCCATTGTAAAACTAGTTGTAGTTGTCATTACGTACAAAATACTGTTTTCAGAAGCAAAATGTTTCATATTTGATTATTTGAAAATGATGAATAAATTGGAGTAGAATTAATTATAATATCATAATAGTCATAACCGCAATCTATAAACACACCGGGCCTTGGAAGTAGTCGTTGATGCGCTAGTTACTTTGTTGCAAAAATTAAATCGAAATAATCA
This sequence comes from Sinella curviseta, assembly GCA_004115045.4. Classification (NCBI taxonomy): domain Eukaryota; kingdom Metazoa; phylum Arthropoda; class Collembola; order Entomobryomorpha; family Entomobryidae; genus Sinella; species Sinella curviseta. The sequence continues at coordinate 50,318,809 of CM065489.1, read as the reverse complement.
AGATTGAGTTTTACAATCCTCCGTGGGTAGTAGTCACAACACTCATCAAGAACCGGATTGAAAATGGAATGTGGTTTATCAAGACGGATGCGAGTTCCTTTTATAGTGAAAAGACGAACGAAAAACAATGATGGCTTGTAGCCATTTGCAGGTCTTCTGGTGCCCATTGTTCTTTTTTAATGACCGATTCTTTCCTTGAGACAATAGGTAATTCCCGGAATGGGAATTCTTAACATTTTATTTGAACAAGTGCATTGTTTCTGGATCACCACCACGCACAATTATTTAGGTCATTATATCAATTTCCTTTGTCTATTTGTCTCATTTTTCTCATGCATTCAGAGTTTGATTATGCAAAAAATTTACCTGGATGTAATATGGATACATTTGCATAACCGTGGGTTACATGCAACCCATTTAAAAAAAGAAATAAAGGGTGGCCGGTTAATTGGGACACAAATTTTGATCTCACATTGCTTCCAGCGATACTATAATATGAGTGCGGTACTTGTGCCATTTATACTCCCATCAATACTCTTTCTTCCGGTGGGTGAATCATTGCTCTACGATAAGCCCTTTCGAAATGGCGGCGAGAAATGTCAAGAGTTTGAAAATCTGACATTTCAAGGTTGCGTAGGGTAACATTTTGTTCACAATACGGTACAAGTGACATACGCATTAAAATTGACATTTGCCAACCTGTGGGAGATAGAGCGTTTGATTCTGATTCTTTTACGCCTAATGCCACTACATGTTGTTAACTGTAACGCTAATATTAAAAAGTTCAATAATCGTCAAGGTTTTGAGATTTTGGTTTGGGCACCAAAAATGGTCTACCAAAACTTTGACGCCATTCGAACTGATTAATAGCAACTATAAAGTTGAGAATATATTCTTGGATTATGCCTATGAGAATCAGAATCGAATGCTCTATCTCCCACATATTGGGAATAATTAATAGTACGATATATAGAACTTGTGCTGTCACTGGAATACAATGTTATAATACACACATTTAAATGCGAGATTTTCAACCGATTGACATTTCTGGCCGTCATTTCGAAACGGTTTATCGTAGAGCAATGATTCACCCACCGATAGAAAGAGCATCTATTTGTGTATCGATGAGCGAAATACCGAATGCATATTATAATACGGCTGAAAGCTATGCTAAGTAAAAATTTGTGTCCCAATTAACCGGCCACCCCTTAGTATCACTTACAAGGGAAGTATCAGAATGACCATATCGATATGGCCTTGTGAGATATGGCATATTCATCAATTTTTCGTGATAAATTTGATGCGCAGATTCATTTTCCCAAATGGAGTCTAATATTTGCTCCACAGCCAATTATTAGTTTTGGCGGGAAATTTTCCCGCTTTCTAGATAGCAATTAACATGGGGGAAATTAAGTGAGGTAAGACCCCCCTCTTTGCAACTTTTTCAAAAATTTCGGTTTTGCCAAAGTTGAACAAAATTGATGTACATGGTATCTAAATGGTGCAAATTGGTTACAAATTGGATTTTTGTCAATATTCAAAGAATTGTACAAATGGAAACAATTTACCTCGCATAATATTTCCTATACTAACTGATATCTAGAAAGCGAAAATTCACTGTGGAGGGAGTATAAGGCTCCATTTGGGAAAACGGATATGCCCATCAAAATTATCGCGAAAAATTGATAAATATAGCATATCTCACAAGGCCATATCGATATGGTCATTCCAATACTTCCCTTGTTAGAACACATGATTTAATGGTAAGTACATAAGTGATTCTTAATGTAAGTAGAATAGCTGTCGATAACATTGAAAAGTTTTTTTTAAATCCGCGCAACCTTTTTATCACAACGGTTTGGCAATATATTTTTGGCAGTGTTCTGGATGCTTCTTTGGCGAAAATCCTATCTCGTTACGATTGTCTACCGTCTCATTAATGCGACAAACAATTAATAAAGCCACATAATATGTTATGATATAGTAATCAAAAGAAGAATTGATTTTGCATACCTTCCATTCCATATCCCAGTGTGCGACAAGTGCTAAATACATTAAGCATGTGGTTAGAAGATAGCTTCATCGATTTCAGCTATGATGTGCCTCGAAAGACATGCAAAAGTTTTAAGCTTATATATTAAAACAGACGGAGGCAGAGTAAAATCGATGCACGTGTGCTATTAAGAAAATTTATTAAAAAGTAGCTTTCTTTAATTTTATAGTTACGCTGTCAGTCCGACTGAAAACATTTTAATGTAACTTTTGGTATCCAAACTAAATTATTAAAATACCAACCGAAAATTATAGCTATCATCAAAATCAATACATAATTGCCATCGAAATCTGTAAAACTGGAATGCAAAGACTTCAGTGACATCCAGAAGATACTTTTCTGATGATGGTTAGATTTCATTTCAGGGATCTGGTGCAAAATTAAGATAGATTCCAATGGATGTTGAAACTGTAGTCATGCAATACGTATAAGATGATCCATGTACAAGTACATTGAGTTCGGGTACATGTATTATGCAAATCCTACAACTAATAAGTTATTTAAGGCAGGGCGTTACATTTCTTTTTTGGATGGACGGTCTATGCATAATAAATTATATTGCCTGGCATTTAAATTGGCAATTATATTCAGTCCACCTAGGTATGTACCTTAATCAGACATGGCTCGTGGTTAAAAACATGGTCTGGTAAAAATTATTTTGACCGGTTTTTAAAGGTCAATATTATCAATGATTTTGATGGTTTTTAATGATTAAATGGTCAAAAATCAATATATCATTACGTATTGCCTTACCATAGGCGCTTATATAGCAAATAATCCGTTTAAAACAGTAAAAATCCGTTTTTGACCATTGACTATTAAAACCATTTAAAACCCTTTTGAATCGCTGTTATGGCTTTCTCAGTTAGAAACCGCGATTCTAGCTATCACTTACCTTAATGACGTAAATTGGACGGACATATATAATTGCAAAGCTCGATAAGTCCCAATCGTCGCTTCAGCTCGAAGGTGGAACAACTACTCCTCTATATGCCAGAATATCGGACATTATATCTAATAATTGTCGAAATTATTTAAATTTTAACCTGGAAATTTTGAAAAGTCTGTATACTAACCGTTGAAAAATTCTGTCAATTTAGCAAATTAAATTTTTCTTAATATTTAGAATATTGGGCATTTCCAGAAGGAAGATTTCTGGTTAAATTTGTATTGAAGGGGACATTCGAACCAGCTTAAAAATTCCAAATTTACAATTGCCATCTACAATGTACACGTCCAAAAGTTTCTTAAATATTTCCATCTGTCTACTCTCATTGCGCATGAGTATATGTCAACAGGATACTTTCAATAATACCTGGTGTCTTTCGCCAAATTTTGGAAAGTTCTCAACGGAACTGCGATCAGAAATTGTGCATCATATTGCAAAGTATGAAGTACGTCTACACTCCATTCCAATGGAATGCACACTACATTTAGAAAATATTGTTTACATGGTGTTTAATGAGCGGAAATCTTTGAAAGAACTCAAATTCCTCAACAGGCACACTCAGCCTTTTCGCATCATATTATCTCCACTGGGAAGTAGTCATTTTCGTATTTTCAAGACATTCTTTCAACTCAGTCTAAACATTCGAAATATATTCCTGTTCCTCACAAACGAAAATATAACATTTAATCACTCAGAGCGATTCAGTCTCTTTGAACTAAACTATCCAGCACTGAAAATAATTCTGAGCTTCGATTCGTACTCACTCCAGAAAGTACAGTACAGTGTCCTGTGCAATGGCTACTGCAATACTGGTGGCAGCCTGGATAAAATTGACCTGAAAGGAATGCTAAATCCACCAATGCTTCACAAAATGTTGTATTGGTTTTCCAGCGGACGTATTCCCTTTCGTATAGACATGTCCTTCGCCTATGAAAAATATAATGGGAGCGCTCGAGAATGTCCCTTGGATTTGCTCCTTGTAAAAATAAATTTGAACTGTCTTGGATACAAAGACTTCATGACGGCAATAACAATGCAAGTCGTCCACAATGTTTCGGTTATTTTAAAGGATTGGAAGATGGACGAGTCACGAAATAGCCAGTTCGTAAAAGTCGACCAAATATACGATTACGATACGATTGGGGACAACGTCAAATATTATGCTCACCACAAAACAGGAACCAGGATGTATAGTGTACAGGAAATAGTTTTGTGCTATTTCAGTTTAAAAGATAATTCTGTCCAAAAGTTTTCGATTGACTACAATGTGTGGTTGATGCCATTTAGTGCCAATATCTGGATAGCAGTGTCGCTACTCTTTTCCTTTTCTTTGCTTATCGAGATTCGATTATCTCCCAAAGTAAGTCCCTTTCTACAAGCATTGAACCTATTTGGAATACTAATTGGATTCTTCTCATCCTACTCCAATCGAAGATTACTACTGCTCATTATGATAGAGGTGTTGGGGTTATTTACCACAAACTTTTACGGAAATGGAATCACTAGTGTAATGACAGTACCAGATCCTCCGGAGACATTCAAGACAATTAAGGAAGCACTTGAAAACGGCTATAAAATGCAATTTCTGTATCACATGTTTGGTAACACAACTCCGCTTGAATTGTTCGAGTATGATTTTAGGCTAAAAGGTATTTTTAATTTGATGAATAGCAGTTTCAATATTACTGATGCGGAAGGCTATCTTGCGTGGGAATTGGTTCAACTAAAGCAGATGGGCATCACGTTTCCAAATAAAAACTATGAACCAAAAGAATCTGCTACATTTCAAAAGTACAACCGTTTGCAAATTGCGGAGCCTCTCTCCACTCGTACAAACTATTTTATTGCTTATACCATGAACCGAGATTGGATGTTTGAAACCCTGTCCAGATTGATAGAGAGTGGACTGAATAAGCAGTATGATTTGTGGGCGGAAATGTGGTTCCAGTATTTGCGTAAAATGGTATTGTTTAAACCAACCAGCCCTGAAACAATTCAGAGGGACTCCATTACATTTAGAAAACTTGTGGCTGTGGAATTGTTTCTAGGCTGGCTATTATTGTTGAGTGGTTTTATTTTCCTTGTGGAAACAGGCATCTGTAACCACTTACGTGATGGATTACGTAACAAATTGAGACAACTCTACGTCAATCCGCGGACAATAGAAGAGGTTTTTAACAAAATTACTGCTCTGGAAACCACACTGCAGTCGGAAAGAGCACAACGAGTACATTTAGAACAGAGATTGGCCGAATTGGAGAAACGACATATTGAAATGACATAACGTTATTAATACGTTGTCGAGAACTTTAATACGCTTTTTACAGGAAGCAACTGATAACTCTGACTCTTGCATTATTGAAAAGATATATATTTACTAAATCAGCAATCCATTGTACACGGCGGCAAAGACATGTCAGTGCAATATGGGCTGCATCGTTGTAATCAGTTAAAGACATACGACTTTATCGTAAGCGCATAAAAGATTTTGAATGGACCTAGAAAATTTATCGAGCAATAAAGTATTCAATACTTCATCTGATCAACTTATTTTACCCCTCAATTTTTGAATATTTTTTTGACATACGCATTTATTTGTGTGAACCATAGAGCATATGTTGATGCATACCGTATTGTTGGACTACGAGATAATGTTTCATAAGCACATTTGTTGGCTGATGCATAAGCGGTTTTTCAAATCCGGCCATTTTTAAATGGTTTCGAACATCACCGGCTGATTTTTCATTTGATTACCGCTGGGATATCACAATTTGCATATCACAAAGATCTGATTAAATCTACTGGTACGTCCAACGATAGAACGACACCTTCTGCCGATTTTTGAACGCGAAGATTGTTTACATTTTTTTTACCGCCGCCCCATTTCTCGCCTTCGCTTCTCTGTCGTCACAATATTTTTTTCCAATCAGCTGTTAAAAAATGCGAAGACAGAGAAGCGAAGGCGAGAAATGGGGCGGCGGTAAAAAAAATGTAAACAATCTTCGCGTTCAAAAATCGGCTGAAGGTGTCGTTCTATCGTTGGACGTACCAGTAACCAGCATTCAGGAAGCATCATTCACGAAAATATCATCTCATTGTAATATTCTACCATAGAGCTACTATGTCTTAAACAATTCATGAGGCAATATGGAATGCATAAGTAGAAGAATCAGAAGCGAAATTGATTTTTCATACCTTCTTCGATATCCCAGTTAAGTGTGGACATTTTAAGCAGACGGAGATAAATTAAAATCGATACACGTGTGTCATTAGGTATAGTCATTAGAAATGAGCTTATCATTTCGATTTTAATCATGCCGTCTGCCAGTCCGTTCGTCCCTGTGTGTGACATTTAATACAGTTTTACCGTGTTTTATTGACGTCAATTTTCTAGTCGCTCTGATCAAGAAACTACTCCTGCCTGTCAGATTGTTTAGCCATACATGCAATAATTTGTCCACTGATATTTTACGTTGGTTGTTAAATATTAGTAAAAGCGCATAGTAGAATTTTTCGTCACTTCAGCAGACATTATTTTTGGGATATATTGATACGTTGTCGTTCCCAGAAACCGTTTTCAGGCGAACATTCTAAAAGGAAGTGAAATAAGAACTGCATAAAAATTCCTACTCCACAATGCTCTTATCCAACAATTTTTTTATAATATGGATAATTCAGTTTTCATTGCGAATGAGTACGTCTCGTGGGGACACGTTGAAATTCTACTGGTGTCGCACGCCAAATTTTGCAGAGTTTGCAGCGGAGCTTAGAACAAAAATGGCTTCTGATTTTGCAAAGTATGAAGTACGTCTGCACTCCATTCCAAGCGATTGTTCACCACGTTTCGAAAATAATGTGCATGTGATATTTAATAAGCGACAACTTTTGAACGAACACAAATGTCCCTATAGACATACTCAGCCATTCCGCTTCACAATATCTCTACTGAAAAGTAGAAAGGCGCATGCTCGTACTTTAAAGACGTTCTATCAGCTTGGCCTAAACATCCGGAATACGTTTCTATTCCTCACGAACAAAAATATAAACACCGATCACTCAAAGCGATTTGGACCCACTGAACTAAATTATCCAGCACTTAAAATAATACTGAGTTTCGTATCCAAGTCAACATACAATGTACACTACAGTGTCATGTGCAATGGCTACTGCAACACTCATGGACACTTGGATACATTTGCTCTGGAATCCATTCTAAATCCGCCAATGCTTCACAAAAAACTGTACTGGTATTCCGACCGCCAAATTCATGTTCGAGCCGATCTGTCCTTTACCTACCAAATATATAAAGGGACTGCTAGGTGGTGTAGTTTGGATTTTGTGAAGGCAAAAAATTATTTCAACTGTCGCCGATACAAAGGCTTCATGTCGGCAATGGCAATGCAAAGTGCCCATAACATTTCGGTAAATTTGGTTGGATGGAATGGGAAACTGCCATACACGATGAGTCATCAGTTTGTCGACATTGACGAAAATTATGACGATGTCGACGAATATACTTTTGAGTATGCTTACACGGACACAGGATTACTTTACTACAGTGTTCAGGAAATAGATTTAATTTATTACACGTCGAAAGTCAAACATGCGGAAAGACAGATAATCGATTACAATGTCTGGGTCGTTCCGTTTAGTGCTAAAATTTGGATAATAATTAGTATTATTTTTTCCGTTACTCTACTGATTGAGTTTCGATTATCACCAAAGAAAGCAATTCTAATATTGGCATTGGACCAATTCGGTATATTTATTGGAATGTTTTGTGCCTACTGCAATCGAAGATTAATACTGCTAGCAATGGTGGAGCTATTTGGATTTTTTATCACCACCTTTTACGGAAATGGTATCACAAGCATACTCACAGTACCAGATCCTCCAAAGACTTTCAAGACAGTCAAGGAAGCGCTTGAGAACGGCTACAAAATACAATTTCAGTACTACATATTTGGAAACACAACTCCAGCAGAAATGTTTGAATATGATTTCAGACTTAAAGGCATTTTTCACTTGATAAACACAAGTTTCAATATTACTCAAGCGGCAGGTTATCCACCTAGGGAGTTTGAACAACTGAAACAATTGGGCATTGTATTTCGAAACAAGTTTTACCAAAAGAAAAAATCCGTCAACCAACGTCAGCAAAAGTACAACGGTTTGCAAATTCCCGAGACTTTAGCAAGTCAAAGAAATTACATTGTGGCTTACACAATGAACCGAGATTGGCTATTTAAAACCATTTCCAGAATAACTGAAAGCGGACTGGATAATCAGTGGGATAACTGGGCGGATATGTGGTACAAATATATTCAAAAATTCGTTTCGTTTAGAACGACCACTCCAGAAACCATTGAGAAGGAATCTATAACTTTTGGGAAAATTCTATCTTTGCAATTATTCTTAAGTTTGCTGTTAATATTAAGTGGCCTCATTTTTTTAATGGAAACCAACATGATAAGCAGATTACTTGCAAACGTACGTAAACAGAGAAATTGGAGATTCTTTGTATTTCAGTGGAGAGGGGACGAAGTACTTAGTAAAATAACAGATCTGGAAGCCAGCTTACGGGAGGAAAGAGCAAAACGATTGTACTTGGAACAACGGTTAGCCGAATTGGAAATATGACAGACCTAGATGCTATGCGGAAGTTAGTGACCGCGTGGTGTATTGCAAAGACGTGATAAAAATACCTTAATTTATTCATATTTTGCAGTTGCAAAGGCAACTTGGGTCACATAAGTATTCACTGTTGCTGCTGTAATCTGTCGTATTACATTTACGAACACATGTATGCAATCTTATTTCAATTCATCATTTCTATATGCCACCATTCAAACAAATTATAATTTTCTAGCAATTAGTAACTGATGGGCAACTCCACCGCAATGATCTGTAAGGATAAATTGTAGTAAAACTATTAATATTTAACATTTAATGATTATTCGGTAAGGAAGCAAGAAAAAGAGTATAAGTTAAAATGAATACATTTATTAGTGTGGACGTTTCACTTCAACATGCGTCTTAGTAAGTAGTGTAAATACTCCATCGGATGGGTTGTGCTCGACAAATAGAGTTGTTGAGGCAAAGCAGAGTGGGTTGGAAATTGTAGTTCACAGAATGCACTGAAGGGTGGAGTAGGACCATTCAAGTTTTTTCGCGTCCCATCACATTTGCGTAGGATTGAATTCAGGTGTGATTATGCAAAAACAACTTTGTTGAATCTCCTCACGCAAGTGATATATTATAATTTGTGTAATTCGTTACCGTATCGCCACGCTTTGGTAAAAGTACTTGTGTAATCAAGTCTCGAAAACTAAAAAGGATTTTCGGGAAATTATTAAATATATTTTGTTTAAACAGCTCTTGGCTATTTACACAGCTTGATTAAAATATATTTTTATCACTTCAGACACGAAGAATTTTGCCAAGTAAACTTAAAAAGTTGGTGATATGGAACGTGTGTTTATGAATCGTTGCAACACATTATACATTCGATTTTTTGTGCATATCTCTAGTCGTCGTTACAAAATTTAACGTTTACGAACATATTTAACGAAACAGGAACAAGTCGGGAAATTCTGGAAGAGTATGTTGTCAGGGTGCCGCATTTTCGTTGGCTTTACGTTTCTAACTGCTGTATTTTATAGGGCAATGTCCGACGAAAGTTCACAGTTTGTCACGACTTTCTACACTCATTTGTTTCAGCATTTCGACAATCGTGAATGTACCATTCATTTCACCTCGAGTACTGCAAAGGGTGAAACATTTTCCAACAATTTTCTGAAGCGGATACTTTCCCCATTTCATTGTTGTGCAACAATTCAAAGCACACTACCATTTATGCAAAATATAAGCAGAAGATCCGTGAATACGTGGATATTTCACTCCGTAAAATATGCTGATCCTTGCACTGTTTTAATTTCCAAAGGGACATTGCAGTCAGCGGTATCCATCGAATATAGATCTACCATCTATGCTATTCTTGAATCTTGGAATAAACCCCTAGACGATTCTTGGGCTAGTCCTGATTTCATTTTATACATATCCGACATGCCTGAAATCTTGAATTATCGACGTCATCTTTTTGCTCGAGTCTCGAGATTCAGTTCCAAATCAAAGCTGATTCTGTTATTTTTAAATGATTGGATCGGATTAAATAAGTTAGGTGAATTGATATGGTATGCCGGATGTTTCACATGTGACAAATCCGGCCTTACCAGTGGCCTCAATCAGTTAGCTGACACCAGTATAATCACCTTAATACCTGCTTTCAGACCGTATCCGAAGAAGTTACTTGACAACGACATGCATTCTTTAGGTGACGGGAAATTGAACAATTTTGGATATTTCCAAAGAATAACAGACGACAAGTCACGACACTGCGATAAAATGTTGGGAAGTTGGTCTGACAAATTGATATATCCAGATACTTTGGAGAATGTATGTGCGATGGAATTTTTCACAAAATCTAAAAATTGCAGCGTCGATTTGCTTTCAAGATTTATTTTACCATCGTATCCCTTGCCGTCGTATTATAACGACATGTCCCAGTTGATGCCAGTGCCATTTGCCGTACAGACTGGAGGGCTGCATTTCTCTGTTGTCTTAGGAATGGACGAATATTATGGGCTGGCAAGTGGAATAAAGCAAATTGACGTATTTGCAATCATTTTGAGTAAATGCAGTGCTACAGCCTGGATCATACTATGCACTACCGTAGTAATACCCCATGTTATCCTATTCAATGCATCCGGCACAGCCTGTAGGAAAGAATATCAAAGTTTGTTTTGGATAGCGGCTGCTCTGTTGGAGCAAAGGATTAGGATGCTGAGAACATGGACACACTGGAGAAGCGGAGGCCTGGTACTAATTGTAATGGTATCGGTGGCGATACGGAAATTCCACGCGGGTTCAATGTATTCACTGCAGACTAAGACACCGGACCTCGCAAATATTCCTGAAACCATGCAGCAACTGCTTCTCGACTCTGATCGCAATTCGGTACCAATTATTTCCGATTACTACAATACCAACCGAATCCATGAATCACGTCGCCTCATCAGGAATCATCCAAATAATGCCGCAAATGGGAGGATTTGGAAAAAGTTTCTTGCAAGAATACAGCTTGTTGACGGCCTATACCACACGATGGTTGACATTTCGGCGGGCGGTCCTTTTCGATGCGTGCCATATCGTTCAGAGGTATATGTGACGACTTGGGAAAATATACCCAGGAACCAGCCAGAATATTCTACAGAATTTTACTGCTGGGGTGTGGAGAGAAATTCCCTCGTCTCCCTCAAATTACCCCACTTCATTGCTTCTCTCGCGGAGAGTGGTATTTACAACAGATTGATATATGTTAGCTACCTGCGTTGGCTGTACCAGCAGAAGCGGGGTAGGCCTAAAAACCAATTTAACGAATCAGTGAAACTGCAACAAGTGTTGGATATTGTGCTGCTGTCTAGAATCATGAATGCTTGTTGTGGTCTTATTATATTAGTCGAAATTGCGATGAAAAGATATGCAGCTATTTTTGCCGCTTTCAAGCGGATTCGCATCTTTCATCATTTGAGACGCATTCGTCATGGCTTTCTGGCATGTCATCACCACTGCTCGAATTCACATAGAGCACTTGCTAAAATTAAATGCAATAATTGCTGTACTACGAGCTCATGTCTTGCAGCGGCTGATTTTTTCCGGTGCATGATTCTTCGAAAGGGGAAAAATAGAGGAAACGGTAAAATGGATATGGCTGAGCATCACTTGGCAGAACTGCTCATACTATTGAGTAAAGATAGGAAACAAATGCAGGCCAATTTGCTAGAAATTAATGAAAGACTGGAGCGAATTACCGCATACACAAATGAGGGGTCCAAAGGCGGAAGAAACTGCAAAGCGGAAGCTCGACCGGATATCTCAGTTGGCAGAAACACTGGAACTTCCAAGGCATATTCTGGAAGGGGATTCAAGATCGCAAAATCACGCAGGAGCTATCGGAAGCGCCTTAAGCTGCAAAAATCTCGTCTTCGAACATCTCGAAAACAAAAGTTTGAGGGAAAAATCAACCGCATCCCAGCTAGGAATCCTTCAGCGGAGAATTGCGCGAGGCACGCCATGGCATATACAAACTCAGAGACGTTTACTCCCGTTCTTAGGACACCCAACCATTCATCTATAGCAATCGATGCAACAAATTACACGGAAACTGTTTTAAGTTTCCCTACTGGAAACATTTCACTTGCTGAAATGAAAACCATTCAAACCCGGAATAGTGTTGAAGAATTGGAACTTCTCGAGAATGTGTTTGGCATGGAAACCGCAAACTGGATGGTCGATAGTGTAATGTCTGCATTCTTCATGAAGATCGCGGATGTCAGAGGGCATGGATCTATTTCAGTAACTGCGCAAGAGGCTGCGAATATATTTCGAGGAAATGAGACTTCTTTGCTGTTTTCTAGCGACGGACGTGAAGAAATTGAGTTTCATGAGTGGAATGAAATTCGTCATATTTTGATTCCCTTAAATACGGGAGGATACCACTGGATATTGCTTGCGCTGTATCCGAAAACGAAGCAAGTACAAGGTAACTTGAAATTACTACATTGCCACTATTTTTTATTAGCCGATATTTGTCAAAGAATTTTGCTTATAATTGCGTGTGTAATTTGTAGTTTTGGATCCAGTCGCGAATTACGTTCTCCCATTCAAATATCTGAAAAATATTCAGAATCTTTTCAATCCGAAACTGGGCCACCATCGCAATGAACATTGGAAGGTAAGCTACCCGGACGCGTCCAGGTCGGTCGGGAAGAACGCGCTGCAATGTGGACCCTTCGTTTGCTTCTACGCTGAGGCGATTGTGAATGGCTGGTCACTGCATCTGATCCCGGAATTGAATGACTACCGGGGTCACATTACGGCTACAATAATTGGAAATTGTCAGCCAGGCTACGATAAAAGTTTGCAGAAATGTTACCGTTGCGACAAGGTGGTCCTGAAGGAATGCTGTGACTTTTGTAAGCGGAAAGCTCATTTGCTGTGCTTGGAAGCCGTTTACGTACGGGGACGTAATTATCACGTCTGCTGCTAATTGTAAGATCAAAATATTTATTTGGTGACCCGAAGACAGCAAAAGTAAGGCAGCTGTGAATACAGTGTCGTAGCTTCTGTATTCGCTTATTTCTCCAGCCTGCCATATAAAATAAAATAATCATTAAAAATGTAATTTTATTAGCAATTGCACGTTAACCGATGTACACTTTAGAAAAATAGGAAAAGGATTATGTAGTATTAAGCCAATGCATACTTGTAGCCGGTTTCATCCATGTCCCATCTATTGTAGTCAGTTGTAAATATCACATGCAAATAAAAACTCTACTTTAATCTATGAATTAGCAATTTATTGTCAACTCTTTTTATTGAAGTGGTAAATCTAAACAAAACCTGCTTAATGTTCAACCCAGACGGGCCTAAAAGTTAGTGTTTGTGACCAAGTAATATGATCCCATTTTCTTTCAGAAATATTGTTACAAATGCATATTCCAATAGAAGGATGACACCCTGAGTAAATAGTCCCAGTTTAGTTAATGCTCATTGTTACTATTATTGGCATATTTGGAATTAGATTAGAATGGTATTCAGTTTAGACACTTTCAACAAGTGTATACATTAGATGAAACATTTCCAAGTACTAGCTTTTGGTTGATGCATCTCTGCGCATGTTTCCTTAAAAAAAGTCAACCAAATGTTAGCAGGAAGAATCAAAAATACCAAATACGCTCAAATAAGTACAAAATGTTTGAGCATATAAATTGTTTATCGTCTGTCCATTATCACCAAGGGTTTTTAAGTGATCGCAAATTACTGTCCATAATTATACATACCATCGTCACTGGTATTTGTAAATGATTACAATAATCCCCTCACCAACATCAACTATATCAACGAGAAATATGCATTTTAACGGAATTTGAGACTTGATTTCAGTGACTGGAGGTGCCTAATAAAATTATTAAACGCAATTGATAAATAGGAATATCTCAATCATCGATGTCATTTTGATTCCTCCCCTGTATGACTAGCAAATATTTTGTAAGGATCACTTCATGCTTTATTAACGTGAAATAACTCACATAGCATTAGCTGATGTTGTATGACTCCAACGCAGTTCAACGGCTTAAGCCAAATTCGGCATAATCTCTTCTATTTGCTGGCCCTGTTTGTAAATCAAACATTTCGTTAATACGGAACAATACTGGGAATACTTGGACCAAAACTGCGACGTAAAAATAGCATCAACTCTCACCGCATTGGAGGTAAGCATTAAAATTGATAAAAAATTATCTTACACAGAAGGTACAGAAATTCCTGGATTTTCATTACTCATGACATATTATCATCATACAGGAAAACAAATGGAATATCTCCAATGTTCCTACGTTTATACTATGGAATATACATATGGACAGTTTTCGGATGATTGACGAACTATGAGATATCAGCACCAGCAAACAAATGTAGTGTGATAAACAAAGGTGTTGAGCTTCATGAATTTTTGCACCGTAATTTGTTTTTGGACAGGTTAACCAAGAGGAGAATAACATTCAGCGGTCAGATTTCAAGCGTGAAATATATTTCTCATTACTGCTCATTCGCCATTATATCAGTCCTAAATAACTTATCAGGCCATTATGTAAATAGAACACAAAATGATGACGTTTGATCACGAACATGATATCACTCTGCTTACGTGGAGCTAATGATAAGAAACGTACGTGCAAGCATAACTTGCTGGGCAAAAACATTTCTGTAGTTATTCATACTTTGGGTGCGTTACGCCTCATTTACTCGCGACTAAACCTTTCCTCACAAGCAAAGCTCAAATTTCCCAGAATTATTTCCAATATTTTTTATATTGTGAGTAGAAATCATTTCTGACAAAATGGAGCGCTGGCAAAAGTTGCACATAACCAGCAACATTTATAAACTGGTTGACAACACAATTTGCGACGCACATCTCCTTCTCAAATTGAAGGCAGGTGGTGTGATAGGCAACGCTGATGTGGACAAACTTGTAAGTTAACGTACACACCCAATCAATAACTTTAGTATCATTTAATTGCAGTCAACGTGGTTTTGGCAACCAATAGGAAGCTAAAGTGGAAAAATTTGAAAGGGCAAAGGTACTCTATGAGATTCTCGAGACAAGGACCGATGGATTTGTCGTTCTAGCAAGATCGCTAGCGCAAACAAACCAGACTGGAGCATTTTACACTCTGATGGACGGATTCGCTGAGCATGTATTTGGTGGCCTGCAGATAACCTATTCTGGTGAAGTGAAATCAGTTACGGCAATCTTCAGTGATGCTGAAATAGATGTCATAAGGCAGAAGCTGCGGTTAATGCTGAAACCTGAACTGTATTTGAACTTGTGCATCAAGGCGTCTTCAATGACCTCCGTAGTTCATCTACTCGAAAATTCCATTCCCCCTCCGGATCCACTCTACGTACCCAGAATACTTTCAAAACGATCCAAACTAAACGCGGACATTTTCAAGTTGGACTGTTCGGATGTGTTTGTGTTCAAGGACACGGAGAGAAACAACTTGACTGAATACATCCCAAACTACAACATATCTTCATCAAACAAGCAGACCGCAAAGCTGACAAGTCGATTCATTATTTTGGATTATGATGAAGATTGGGAGGACATTAAGATCATTGCCAAGAACCCCACCCATCTAGTCAAATATGACCGTGCTCTGTCGACATTCATTTTGGAGGAGACGTCGGGTGGCTCCAAAATCATTCATCAATATCTCGGAGTCAATGATGGGGTGACTGAAGGAAGGAATGTAACAGAAGAAGAAGTCCTAGATTTGATGAGCAAGCTTGATGGTCGAGGGGTATGCATTTGTGATCTACCCGGAATGGGCAAATCCCTCCTTCTGTCCAATCTTGCAAGACGGATAAAGGAGAAGTATCCCGAGAGAATTGTCCAGTTCATTTCATTGTCACAGTTTATAAATTTCCTGTCCAAACAACCTACCTGCAGGGGAGGCGACATTTCCAAAGTTGTCCCAAAATATCTTATTGAGTTCATAACTCCATCTGCAATAGAAGCACTGCTGCTTTCAGAAATCCTGAAGAAGGAAACCATTCAAGTGGACCTGTTCTTCGATGGTTTTGATGAGGTAGATCAGAAACATGTTGACTTATCCAAAAAAGTCCTTCAAGCAATTGCAAAGCACATTCCGAATACAAGAGTTTCCGTCACATCCCGACCCCACATTCGACATGAACTTGAAGCTACCCTTGGAGCCATCTCGTATGACATTCTTCCTTTCAGTAGAGAAAATCAAGTCAACTACTTTATGAACTGCTGGCAAAATTCTCGAAGCGACTCAACAAAACTAGTCGAGTTTGCAAATTATTGTCTAGAAAGTTATTCAAAAACAATTGGTGAGAAAGCTCGAGAAATTACCGGAGTTCCAATGATGTGCTGCTTACTTGCCGATATTTACTTATCGTTTGCGCACAGGTATGCTCGACCAGCAAGATCGTTGTTCCTTAAACAGTGTTGCAAAATTGAAGACTCCCTCTCAGACGTGTACAAGAGGTACGTAGACTCACGCCTCTGCAAGCTTGATTGGATGTTCACAAACAACAAATCTCAGTCATTCGACTTTGGACTTGGAATCACACAAGCACTTCGGCTGATGGAGGCAGTTGTTGGGGAAGGTGTGTGTCAGTCCGAAATGGAGGATATTAAGAATTTCCACATAAATCTAGCTCTGAAAACAATTTTCCCAGAGACAGTGGCAGAGATTGATGAACTAATCTGTGGCAATTCAATTGTTTCCCTTGGGAAACTTCTGTCTGTTGGATTATTGAAAGAAGTTTTGAATAATAAATCCGAATCCTTGCAGTTTCTGCATAGGACTCTTGCAGAGTATTTTGTGGCTACGTATGCAGCCAATGTAGTAGAGGATTCGTATGTGTTTGACACGGATTCGGACCTAAATATCAAAAAAATGTCGTTCGTGTTTCGTACGATTAAAACTGTATCGTTAGAAGAAGTAGAGACATTGTTCGAACGTACCCACGCATATCTAAATGTATTTCTAGGGCTAGAATGCGATTACAGTGTACATTCATTCAGTTTCCCAGTAATCGCACATTTTTTAAATGGCCACTTTGAAAAATCCGGTTCCCCAAATCCTGCCACAGAAATAGTGCCATCAATGCTTTTATATTTTTCTGCCGAGTCAATGATCTCCCTTCTAGCCGCCAGTCTTTACCACCATTACTTTGAAATTTTTAAAATTCTCAAATCAATTGTAATGTTTGGCAGCGCTGTCACTGATTGGAAACTAAAAGTTCAGCAATACCTTAACTTCAACAGAAAACCAACAGAACTTTTGCTAAATATGGCCGGTTTGAGCTGCAGCGTGGCGCAAGTGCAACAACTATTCACCCTCTTCACAAAATACTTGCAATTCAATTTGGCTGACTTTTGTGCCGTATGGCCGCTGAACAGTACCACACCTTTACACATAGCCCTATTGACGGGGGCGCACGACATGATTGAGTACTTTGGAGACAAGTTTTCATTATATGGTGAAAGATTACTATATGCATGCGCTTTTAATAGTAGGAGTAATTCTTCTGAAGCAATAGAGAGAAAATTGACGTGTTGCAGATTTCTCTTAAGTAAAGAGCCAAGGCTTATCAGTGAAAGATCGGATGGTGGACTTATTATACCCGGAGGCCCAATTGCAACTCATGGTATCCACCTGGAGTTCATAAAATTGTTCGTTCAATATGATGGAGCGGATGTAAGAGTAACATGCTTAAATAAAAACGTGGCCCAAATGTCATCCAGGAACATGGCTCCAGATAACTTCCACGAATTGTGTCGTTTCCTGATTGACTGCGGCGCTGCGGATCTCTTCCGGACGAATCCAGGAAAGTGGAAGACGCCATTACACTACATTCTCAGCACGATCAGAGAACTTTCAATCGATACACTTACTTTAATCTTCCAAATTCCAGGAATCGACATAACCGAGCTTGGCAGTGACGGAGACAACTTATTTCTTGCTGCTGCTCGTGGTTGCTGCAGCCCAGAGATTTTTCTGTTTTTAAAACAGAATGGGGTAAATGCAACCGGAGTTAACAAAAGAGGCGAGAATGCACTTCATTCTGTAATGAAAAAATATGACCCTCCAAGTATTGGTACAGTAAGGACCCTATTGTCACTTGGCATCTCTTTGAATGAGAAGGACAGGGACGGGAAAACTCCCCTTGATAGAGCCAATCACAGGATACATTCCACGAATGATAATGCTGCCGAGCAAATCATTTGGAGAAAAATATGTGATGTGTTAGCGAAAGCTGTTGAATTAAAATCGGACACATAATTTAGCTAAGATATAGATCACAAGAGAAATTATGGCAAACCCCATACTTGGAGTATAAAATTTATTTAGGTGTGATGATATTGTAGAATTCGTATTCTACCAAACCACTCTAAATAAAATGATTTTACCTCCTGTACTTTGCAATGATAGTTTAATGCAATTTATTCATGTAATTCAACTTATTTTAATGCATGCTCTGCTGGAAAGGTGAAAATGATAATAAATGTTTGCATGCAAATGCAATAAAAATACAAAAAATGTGGAATTATTACTGATTCTGCAGGAACGCTGAATTTTCATTTCACATTGTCATTCAGACGATATGCACATTGCGTCATTGAAGATGACATACCCGTACAATGTTCAATACTGATCATACATGGCAACAATTAAATTTTCAATGACAAGCAAAACTAATCAGTACTCTGACAGTGGTAACTCAATTTATTTGAATAACACATGCTCACCCACAGAGAGAAAGATAATTTGCAATGTTTCCGATAACTTGGTCTCAATACGCCAACGGGTAATATTTATATCCAGTGTTGCACGATAAAATCTCTTACTTAGCAAACTGTCAAAATTATTACAGGAATGGAATTAAGGTCAAAAATAAGTTACCTACTTTCCCACTTATCTTGCTGCTGCGTAAATGGACACTAAATGATAAGCGGACTTCCCCGATGCAAATGAAACCTTAATGACTTATCATCTACTTTCCTGTAGCTTCAGTCTTTACGATAACTATGCTTAAAATAAAAGTGTATGTATGAAATGCAGAATTATTAATTATATACGCTCATGTCTTATCAGGTAACATAATAAGCTCTGAAAACGGGATTAATATGAAGAAAGTGATATACACAAGTCATATTATCATTTACTTTGACTATCCGAGTAAGGTGACAAGATTGAAGATTGATTTGGGATTCCTTTAATGTTAGCTTTTGTCTGACTAGGTACACTTTTGAAGTGAAGTTGAGTTGACAAAAATTAAATATTGGATTTAGAGTAACTTTGCACGTAGAACACGATCATGAAGTCAGTTTGGTACAAAACACACTTTTACCACTAGACAGTATATTTGTCGGTCTGTACATCAGAATTTGAAACATGCGTTTTTGAACTCAAATATGCCGGGTTTAAACAAATCGGATGCTTAGAATTATGAGGAGCATAGCATAGTTGTCTGTATTTAATAATTCAAAAGTTATAGCAGCTAACACTGAAAAGGAGCATACTTTCCATTAAGTGTTTATACGGGCCTATAATATGATAATTTTACATTTGCAATTTAACTAGAATCATAATTTTTGGTACCACTTATTTGCAAGCGCTACTTCCTTACATCAGCTTACGATCTAACTAGGTTCTGGTAAAAACATAAAATGGTAGCACTTACTCTGTTTAAAAGTTCGAGCACAAAAACGAAATGAATGTCTAATGATATGCCACTTGCCTTATGTTCCCATTGTAAAAATGACCTTGTAACGGTTTCTAACGGCTGATGTTGACCTAGAGGGCTGAAAATCAATGCACTCCGTCCCTATGGGCTTCGGAACCCATTGCAAAAATCAGAATTCAAAAATTCATTTCCGTACGGAAGATGTCGCGCTCACGGATGGACCGACGGAGCGGCCACACAAAACGAAATTATAAGGTATCGCAAGTGCTACCTAACTAGGTTCTTGTAAAAGCACAAAAAGGGAGCACTTCAGCAAACACATTTGTTTAAAAGTTAGAGCGCAAAAACGAAAAAGTGTCAAAACGTCATTACCGTTAAACGGTGACCTTTAACCCCAAAACGACGTCGGGTCTATGCAGGGAAGTTGAGTACTATAGTAAAGGGAAGTCTCACTGCGGTCGCAGCGGAATTGTGGGGGAACTATTTAGTCGTAATGCCTACATATGTTATTTTGTGACTTATGACGTCATAAGTCACACATTCATCCTATGCTTAAAAGTCGACAGTGGCGCCCCACTATGCGTTACGTTGTGAGGTATTGAAGTGAGACTTCCCTTTACATAGTACTCAATTTCCCTGGGGTCTATGTGCTACATTCATAGACGAGTCGAATGATATGTCACTTGCTATTTGTTATCATTTAAAATATTTGACCTCGTAACGGTTTCTAACCGTTGCCGTTGGCATATGGGGTTGGCAAGCATGAAGGAGTCCGAAATTCTTGGCCGTTTAAGCAGGAGAGCATAAAACGAAAAAAATATTTAAAATAGCCGCTACCGTTAAACGATAACCTTTGATCTCAAAATGACCTCAGATCTATGCGTTATATTCATAGGCGAGTCGAATGATATGCCACTTGCCATATGTTCCCATTGAAAAAAATTGCCCTCGTAACGGTTTCTAACGGTTGATGTTGACCTAGAGGGCTGAAAATCAATGGAGCCCGTCGCTATGGGCTTAGGAACCCATTGCAAAAAACAGGATTCAAAAATTCAGTTTCGTTCAGAAGATATCGCGGACGGACGGACCGGACACACAGAACGAAATTATAAGGTAGCACTAAAGTGCTCGATTCGGATTCTCCGCATAAGCTTTTGTTGCAGTCGAAATTTCGTATCACTTCGCTTTCACTTTTACTTTAAAAAGAGAACCAAGTGAGAGGGAAATCTTGTTGAAATCGATCAGCAAAATTTTAGGGGGATTGATCAGCTTCTTTAAAGATGTTCATTACATTTCCAACTCTCTCTGGTGGCCAATGCTTGAAGTAAAAATTATTGATTTCTTGTGTTTTTGTAGACGTCTAATCAAAAGTGCAAAGTAATTTATTTTTTATTTGTAAAGGACACATTCCGGTGTTTGCATCGCATCTCTATCCTTTCTCACTTGTTATTAATGTGACATGTGCTTGTGTGAAACGCTGCTGTACGAACCATAACAATCACAAAAGTAACAAGTAATAGAAGTGTTGACTTTGAGCTCTAACGGACCGTTAGTAATTGTTAACTGATCGAAGTGAAAGTGTAGTAAAACTTCCAGATTTGTAGTCTTTTTTCTCTCGCTTTTTAATAACAGCCAGTGTTAAAAGTGTCAGCTTGCAGTTATCTTGTTCCAGTAGTCGGTATCCTCATCTTTGTGGTTAGCATGTCAGGTCAAGGGAGAGAAGGTAAAAAACATTCCAAAACAGTTAATTTTATGATCTTAATAATTAATTGGGTGATTGAGATTTAACATTCTTGTCATTTGTCTTCTTCTTCCTTTTGATGATCAGCTGACGGAGTGCACCGTGTCCAAACGGGAGGAGCGTCACTGGAGGGGGAGAAGAAGGTGGAGGATGGAGGAGGTGCTCATCGCTTCACATCAATTTCGACATCTGCTGGAGGCGGTGGAGGAGGTGCTTCCGAGCAACGCCATGTTGCAGACGCTGTGGAGGAAGAGGAGTCGTTGGACTTGGAGAAGGCGGCCAAGGATCCTGCGCATCCCTCGTCCCTTCTTCCGGAGGAGGTAGTTAACCTGACGACGCAGTGCGATTAAATGATATACTAATTATCTAGGAATCACATTACATTATTTTTTTGTGGGGTGGACAGGTGTGGTTCCTTGTTGCGAAGGAACTCGATGACCCTCAGGACCTTCAAAAATTGACTGAGGCGAGTTGTTACTTTGAACAGCTCTTGAGGCCCACCAAGACCTCCTGGAAATTTGAATTGGTAACTCACCTCACGAGAGAATAATTTCTCCTTACATGTTATCAATAATTAATATTACAATTACTAATTGTACAAAATATTTTCGTTGATTTCCAGGTCCTCCCGATTCTCCTGAACAGACTTACAGTGAAGGATCTCCTTCAGTGCCGGTTGGTTAACAGGCGCTGGCGTCGCGCAGTCGACCACGTCATTCAGCAAAGTGCAAAGGTTGGACCAAGCTCGTCCTCACTTGCTGGCCAACTTGGAGGGATGGAGGCACCTTATCCTCCCGAAACGGAGAGCAACCCAGTCCGGCTCATTCTGAAAGAAATAGGCTTCTTCGACTCCTTATCCATCACAAGTGTTGACACCATTCTCCAGAATGCTGAGCAGCATCCCTCCGGCCGGCTTGTGAAGCGGGACGCGTATCTGATTGAAGATGGAGAGGATCCCGCTCATGATCTTCACAACAGATTTCTCCAGAAATTTGGCGCGGAACTGTTGAGTCTCCGCCTGGATTTTACTGGTGGCAATCCAGGCGACTGGTTGGCCAAACTGGAACAGTTCCTCCGCCTTTCTCCAAACTTGGTGAGACTCGACCTGAATTTGTTCCCGGACGAGGAGGCAGAAATAATAAGGGATCAAGTGGAGATAGACATAGCCAATTATTTGGCGCAGTCCGGAACTGTCTGGCGTTGGAGTGAACTGCTTCCTTGTTTGGAACTGCTGGACCTGAACTACGGAGGGCCGGGTGACGTGCAAGTTAAGGAATTTATTGTCGGGAGTTTCGGGCGGAGACTGATAAGCGTGACAGTAAGCCGCGTTAATTTAACGCCGGACAACTTTCAAAATCTGGCTGAGATGTATTTATACATGGCCAGCGAAGACAATATGTCTCAGATAAGTCGTATGGCGTGTCCTCTCAAGAAGCTCTTCGTTTCCATCTCCCGAATCATCCCCATCGGACCGGTCTTTGACGCCGTTCTCAATTTTCGAAGCACCTTGAGTTTCCTCCATCTTTGTTTGGAGTACACTGGTTATTTTGATGGGGATGACGCGGACTTCGTGGAACCATTCCGGGACGAGCAATCCTTACTGGGAATGGATAAATTGAGGACTCTCGTGCTATCAGGTTTTCCGCCCGCCTCCACAAACTGGATCTGGGGTCTGCGTGGAAACCTCGTCTACCTCAAGTTGGATTTCCGGAGGGCGCTCCCTCTTTTTCCAATGGAACGGGAGGTGGACTTTGGTGGAGAGCAAGTGGAGTTTCTTTGGCTTTTTCGGGAATTCCCGAGCGTGAGGGATAGAGAGGTATATAACTCCCAGGTTTGGACTCAGTTTAGGCGGCTTAGGGAATTATCCTATGTGCGGCCTAGAGAGGGAATTCGGCGGGAGGTGGAGGTGAATGGGGAACAAGTTGAGGGGATGGATGTGGTGATTAATCCGGAAGCGCTTGGGGTAGAGGAGGAAGAACCAGTGGGGGACGAGGAGGCGGACGAACCAGAGGGGGACGAGGAGCCGGATGAACCAGAAGGTGAGGATGAGGCGGAGGATGATCTCGTGGTTGTTGTAGTGTTTTCTAGGGTGGTCTACGACCACGTTAACGGAAATTGAATTGCTACAGTAATTTAATCTGGTCTATCAATTTAATTGTGTATCGTGTAAAAATCAACTTGTACAATATTCTGTACAGTAAAATAAAAAATTCCATCTTATCTCTGCTAAAATAAACGTACATTTTTCACTTTCACTCATTCGTCTTGCTATATATGTTTGCACGTATTTTTGAATCTCATTAAAAGACGAGAGGGAGGAGGAAATTGGGGATACTGCTGCTAGAACTGCACACATCTTTTTTGCGTGTCATGTAAAGTGCTGGAACGACGAGCAGAATGGCAACAAAGAGGAAAACTCTGACATGCGATAGCATAAAATAATAGGATCGTTCGAGTCAACTGAAAAGATTGAAGATGGAGCTTCCATCCCACTCGTCTAATCTTTTTCCAGTAAATCCAGCTCATTCATTCGATTCATTTTACTAATCTCATCATTTCGTGCAGATCATCGCTCAAACTGATGCAGTTTTGTATTGGCCTCATCTCCTTGGTTTGTCACTGCTTACTATCCTGCCACGACCACAATGCCTACCAATTTACCCAACAAAATCGAGTTCAAAATGTGAGTTTAAATAATGCGTAAAAACGGCAGCTTTGAATGATTTTTATTATTTGTAAGCATAAAAAAAGTTCTAGTGTGATGTTGAAAAATTTTTACTTTGTCCTCTTAACAGAATATATTTCCCATAGTCATCATGCGCGTGACGCTATCAATGTACGTCCCCATTCTTCCACATCTACAGAATTCTGAACGTATTTTCAAAATGACTGTGTTGACGGGCTCGACTAACTCACCGCCCGACCCATAAGCCCTTCTATTGTCTAATGTCTCGATAAAATAAAACGATAGAAAAGGGTACGGATTAAAAATCTTGAGGATAAGGGATTTCCTTTCCTGTGCAAAGCTCGACCCATTCAGGTAGATGTACCCTAGTATACACCGACCGGACAGTATTTACCATGTGTAATGAGTCAAGGCATGCTTTTCTACCAAACATAATGAAATGAAGAAAGATCTCTGGTTATTAAATACATACACAATTTTTTGGCCTTATTTTTGCAGAAAATTGCACATGGTCATTTAATTTCGAAATTTTCTAATATAACTCTACTTTCAAACTTTAGCATAATCTATCTACATGTATATATTCAATACAATTTTAGTGTAATGCTAACCGAATCCAAACATTGCAAAAACACCTCGAGGTGTTTTCATCATTACCACTTGCATAATTCTGTTTTACTATATTAATATTATCATTTACATTTCCACATTTAGCGGATTGTCGGGATTGACTGTTGGATATCAAATCAAATTTACTGCACCTGAATCTTGTTGCTGTTGTTTTGGCAGTATATTATGCATCATAGTTAAATGCGTAAAAGCCTTTCCAGGACGAATCTTTGGTGTAATGTAATATAGACAGTGTTTGATGGATGTGGAAGTAGTGCCATGAATGATGTTATGACTGAATAGGATATATTCGTTGTTCATATGCAAAACAACAAGTCACTACCAGGTCGTTGTATACTAGGGTACATCTACCTGAATGGGTCGAGCTTTGCACAGGAAAGGAAATCCCTTATCCTCAAGATTTTTAATCCGTACCCTTTTCTATTGTGTTATTTTATCGAGACATTAGACAATAGAAGGGCTTATGGGTCGGGCGGTGAGATAGTCGAGTCCAGAGATACTACGTTCAAAATGACTGCAACAAGACAGCAGCTTGAATGAAAATGTGTTTGAAATGTTTCAATAAAAAATTTCATGTCAATATATATCTTATATGCCAGCCAACCCATCTTATTGTAGCGTATTCCAGAACGGGAACGACAATCCATAAAAAAATTACAAGAGCACACACAACAGTCACCACAAACTCCCATTCATTTCATTCATTCATTCACTTTTCTGGAAAGTGGAATTAGGAAGCTCAAAAATATTATGAGTGCTTTTTGGATGTAATTCTGGTTTCGCTTCTCCTGTTGCTCCTGTCAGTGATCTGATTAGAGATGCTGTGAATGAAGGAATATGCCATAAAAATACATACAAAGACATGCATAGTATCTGTAGCGCGATATTATAAGGATTGGAAGGGGAAGCTCAAAAGATGAAGATGAACAGTTAAAAAATATTTTATCTGTGTAAGCTCATCAGTTTGATCTGTGTCAGTTGGATGGATGCATCTCTGCTGCTGCTGCGGATTGTGGAACAAAAATGTGAAGAAATATTTTTTTGTGATAATTTTGTAAATACTTTTCATTTCAATTGAAAAAATACATGGAATGGGAATAATAAGTTGGAAGTGACGACGGTTTTTTGGAAGTTTGTATAATAAGTGCTTGTGTGCGTGTTTCGGGTGGAAATCTTGCCCGTTTTAATATTATTATTATGGGATGGGCAAGATGAGAAAAAAGTGGATATCGCTGTTATTTTTTGACAAGAAAAGGTCGTCATCCGCTCGTGCAGAGTGGACGGGAACGACGACGGTGACGGTTTTTGTGTTCATCACGGTAACATTATTAGCATGTGCTCCGATCTCACTTGTCAGCGGTCAGGGAGGAGGCCGAAGACCAGGGGGTGGGGGTGGCGGCGGTGGGGCGCACAGTGCGACGGGTGGAGCTAATGATTATGAATATACGGGATATGAGGACTACGAATACGCTGTGGAGGACTACGAAGAAGGTAAAAGTAAAAAGACAACAGAAATTTATTTAAAAAATAATGCCATAATGCGTGTCAAATGCTCAAAGCAATATTGGTATGTTTAGTATGTCTGTTCGTCCATCCATTGTCCAAAAATTCATTCAAGCCCCATTTAAAAAAAAATCCGTAACAAGCAATATGCAAAAATTCAATCGAATATAATTACCTGAGCAAAAAATTATCTATAATTGCTCGTTTATTTATTAATAATAAGCAAAATCTTTAATTACAAAAACAATTCTTTTTAATTCCGTGAAATTTGTAAGCTGAAGCTTCACATCAAAATGTTATTTAAAAAATATTTAATGCCATTAAAACATTTTCGGGTACATCTTATTATTTATGTGGGAATTTTAATGCTGTGCTACTTTCCTATATCGTTATAACCCCGAATTTCATTGTTACAAAATATTTCACTTCCCGGTCGCTCAGCAGCAAGATAATACATAATTACAGAGATCAATAAACCTTGTTTTTTCCTCATCGTGTCGTCCTCATCCTCAAAAAATATACATATTCCACAAAAATGCATATAAAACTGTAATCAATTGAAAAAAAGAGGAGCAACTGACAGTCCATGTCAATAGGTCACTCACAAATCTCGTCTCCCCTAAAAAATCCAAGCGATTACACAGAGTGAGTCAGTGTGTTGCGTTTGATTGCATGTATTGCTTTACTTTCCTCTTTTCCAAGCTTCTCGAAAGCTTTACATTTTTTACGTTTTTTGCTCCACTTAAAATACCCATCCATCTTATTCATTCATTCAAGCAGCATCGCATCCCATCATCATCATCATCGTCCAGAAATCCATTCAAAACTTAAAGACAGATTTTTTCCAGCAAAAAAAATGTGAAATGAAATGAAAAGTGAATTCTGGTCATTTTTGACCAAATGATGATGATGATTGCGACGATGACCCTATAAACCCATTGCAATGCTCCAGTTAACAAATTCATACAGCAATTAACTTAAAATTAGACCATGTCAAAATATATGCATATATTTTTCCCCTAATAATTTCAGGACGTGCAGCAGCGGCGGCCTCCAGCACCGCAGCCCCCACAACATTCCGACCCCGACCCCCAGTAACAACTCAACCTCCCCCTCCACCCACAACCCAGCCCCCGCGCCGCGGCGGCTGTCAATACGAAGGAACCCACTACCCCGACCAGGAAGAATGGCGACCCGACTCCTGCTCCGTTTGCAAATGCAACCGTGGCAAAGTGGACTGCAATCGGGATGGCTGTCCCGGACAAAACTGTGACGGTGTAACTTGCGCTCCGGTTCAGTGTACCGGGCAGCAGTACATACCCCTGGGGGAGTGCTGCCCGATTTGCGGGGATGATGCAGACGTGGGCGCTGGACAAAGCCCGCCACCGGCACCACGGGTATCAGTGAGAAAAAATGACACAAGTTTATATTAATTATCAGGAACGGAAATGCTTTCATATAAATCATTTGTAGGGTGAGCCAGGAGAAGCGGGACCGGTTGGATTGAAGGGTGAATCGGGTACGCCAGGATTTCCCGGAAGTCCCGGAACGCCAGGAAGTCCAGGTCCACCTGGACCGGAAACGGATTTGGCGCCGCTGATAAGTCAACTGGAAGGTGCGAAAGGAACGGGAGGAGGGGATAAGGGACCGCTGTTAGATACGGTACCGTCATTTATGCAGGCGCCTTCGGGATTAGTGGGACCACGAGGTCCTCCGGGACCGCCCGGGCCACCTGGACCACAGGGATTTCAGGGAATGAGAGGAGAGCCGGGAGATGCGGGACCGACCGGTGTGGATGGGATGACGGGAGCGCGTGGTCTTCCAGGTCAACCCGGAAAAGATGTAAGCAATATTTTTTAAGCACTTATATTTTGAATGGAAAATTTTTAATTGTCAGTTAATAAATTTTAATTATATTTGAATAGGGTTCGGACGGAGCTGATGGTCAGCCAGGTCAACAAGGTCCACCAGGCGGACCAGGCCCCCGTGGTCTTCCGGGAATGCCGGGATTACCTGGAGCAAAAGGTCATAGAGGATTTCCTGGATTGGACGGAGGGAAAGGAGAGGGAGGCGGGATTGGAGAGAAGGGAATGGGAGGCGAAGGTGGACCTCCAGGAGCAATTGGACCACTTGGCTTGCCAGGTCCAAGAGGAGAACGAGGAAGGGACGGACCACCAGGAGGACCCGGATTGAGAGGAATGGGAGGAAATCCGGGACAGCCTGGACCACCGGGAGGAGGCGGTAAACCAGGACCACCCGGATTTCCGGGTAATCCGGGAGGAAAAGGAGAAAAGGGTGCGGGCGGTGCAAAAGGCTCTCAAGGAGGTCAAGGACAGAGAGGTGAGGGTGGAGCGCCAGGAAAGCCGGGAGAAGCTGGAGATGTTGGACAACCGGGTAAAGCGGGAGGTGCTGGAGAGAAAGGAATGCCTGGCGCTGCAGGACAACCGGGAGGATTAGGACAGCCAGGTCCGCCAGGACCTGCTGGAATTGGCGGTGCTGTTGGACCGGGAGGAGCAAAGGGTATGCCGGGAAATCCTGGTGCGCCCGGAGGAAAAGGATTGCCGGGTAACAAGGGAGAGGGGGGTGATGCCGGAAAGGCTGGAGCGCCAGGAGAAGCAGGTGCTCCAGGACCGCAGGGGAAACCAGGAGCCAGAGGTCCGCCAGGAATGGGTGGGGCTATTGGAGAAAGGGGACCGCCGGGAGGAAGAGGATTGCCGGGTGCGGAAGGGCCCACAGGACCTAAGGGACAGGCTGGAGATGGTGGACCGCCCGGAATGGGAGGGGCAAAGGGAGCGGCTGGAGAGCCTGGAAGACCTGGACCAATGGGAATGGGAGGATTAAGGGGACCGGCGGGAAGACCAGGACTGCCTGGAAAACCGGGAGTTCCTGGAGCGGGTGGATTGCCTGGACAGGACGGAAAGCCGGGAGAAGGCGGGCAGATGGGTCCACCGGGACCTGGCGGAATGCCAGGAAAGCGGGGAGATAAGGGAATGGGTGGGGAGCCGGGTAAGAATGGAGAGCCTGGAGAAAAGGGACTGCCTGGAATGCCGGGAGAGCCCGGAAGAGGTGGATTGCCCGGTATGGAAGGTTTGCCTGGAGCGCAGGGATTGCCTGGTGGAAGAGGTCAACCTGGATTACCAGGTCCTAGAGGCGGAGGGGTAAGATTAATTTAATTAAAAATATAACTAATAACTTAATTTGCAAGTTTAATTGATTGTATTTTTTTGAAGGGCTTACCTGGAGCTCCCGGTGCTGGTGGACTTCCCGGAAAAGATGGACAAGCTGGAGAACAAGGTGCTCCAGGAATGCCGGGAATGCCCGGTGGCAGAGGAGATCGTGGACTCCCCGGTGAACGAGGCAAACCAGGATTTCCCGGAAACCCAGGAGCTAGAGGAGAACCGGGCATGATGGGAAAAGGCGGACCTCTTGGAGCTGCTGGAGCAAAGGGTGACAAAGGACAAGGTGGCGCTCCTGGTTTAGGAGGATTACCGGGCGGACGAGGTAAACCGGGTCTTCAAGGTGAAAAGGGAGAAAACGGTGGTGGTGGACCGGGTGGAATGCAGGGTCCCCCGGGAAGACAAGGCGACAAGGGACCAATGGGCGGTCCAGGACCTAGCGGACCTCAAGGAATGCCAGCAGATCAAGGACCACGCGGTCCCCCAGGACCTCCTGGTGCACCAGGCCAAGCTGGAAAACCGGGAGAACGAGGTCAAGGCGGTTTAATGGGAGCGCAAGGATTTCCTGGACCTCCTGGAATGGGCGGTCCTCAGGGGCCAAAAGGCATGAAAGGCTTACCGGGACCGAAGGGAGGACAAGGCGCTCCTGGAGCTGAGGGAAAACAAGGCAAAGGCGGGAAGCAGGGTAATGCGGGATTACCGGGCGGTAAAGGACAAAGAGGAGAGCCGGGACAGGGAGGTGAACCGGGAGAAAGAGGTTATCCCGGAAGACCAGGAAATCCTGGACCTGCGGGACAGTTGGGAATGCAGGGAGCACCGGGACCGGAAGGAATGCCAGGAATGAAGGGGCCGGGTGGTGAGCCGGGAAGAGGAGGCCCGCAAGGGCCGCAGGGAATGGAAGGTCCTCCGGGACCTGAAGGAAGAAAAGGGGCAGCTGGGGCGGGAGGTCCGCAAGGTCCTCAGGGGAAACAAGGACAAGGTGGAGCGCCAGGAGAGAAGGGACCTCCAGGTACTCCGGGGCCACCAGGTCATGCGGGAGCTAGAGGGCGACGTGGACAAGCTGTAATTAAAATTAAATTAAATAACAATTAAAAATAGAACAGATAGTTAGTTAAATGTTTTATAATTTTAGGGCGAAGGTGGACCACCTGGAAAGCAGGGTGAAGAGGGACCTCGTGGAGAGCCAGGACCGATGGGATTACCGGGAGCCGCAGGCGAAGGCGGTGAACCCGGAAAACCTGGACGGGAAGGAAAAGAAGGCTTGCCAGGCATGGGAGGTCGACCTGGTGACAAGGGACCGCCAGGAAATCAGGGAATGGGAGGAATGCCCGGGCCACCAGGATTACCGGTAAGATAACCAACAAAACATAATAAGCTTATCAATAATAAGGTGCTTGAAGATTATTTTTTTAATTTCAGGGACCACCTGGCAAAGAAGGAGCGAGAGGAGCTGCCGGCGACATTGGTCCAAAAGGAGAAGCAGGCGCTCCAGGTCAAGAAGGTGTACCCGGCGGAAAAGGACAAGAAGGAATGGCAGGTCCCCCCGGACCCAAAGGAGGTAAAGGCGGTCCAGGCGCAGGAGGTCCTAAAGGTCATCGCGGTCTCCCCGGCATGGCAGGTCCCCCAGGTTCCCTCGGACCACCCGGTGACAAAGGTCCAATCGGTCCCCAAGGACCTCCCGGAAAGCCCGGCATGGACGGCGACAAAGGTCCTTCCGGTCGCGACGGAGCAAATGGTCCCCCAGGTCCTATGGGACCCGTGGGCAACCGAGGTGCTAACGGAGAAGTAGGCAAAAACGGACTGGTCGGTCCGGAAGGTCCCTCAGGTCCTCCAGGACCTCCTGGCGAGCCTTCCACGGGACTCGACGCGGGAACACTTGCAGCCTTAATGGGTGGAGGTCAAAACAAAGGTCCCGATCCTCGCCAGAGCGACTCGCCATATAATATATTCAGTTGGGGAACAGCGGAAGAGGTTCCGGCACCCATGACGGAGGAGGAGCGCCGGAAAATGATGCTGTCGGCTTATGATGAGCTACGGGCGAGATTCGACAAGTACAAAAAACCGGAGCCGGAGGGGAAGAGAAGTAGTCCCGCGAAAACTTGCAAGGAGCTCAACATTGCCAAACCGGAACTGCCCTCGGGATACTACTGGATCGATCCGAATGAGGAGGAGGAAAGCGACGCCATTTTTGTTTACTGCCGCATGGAAGATCGCGCGACTTGCATCAGAGCCAGTCCGAATATTACGGGAATATTTGAGCCGTTATTGGGAGGGGATGGAGAGGGGAATGAGGTGGATTGGGATGAGGACGAGTTTGGAGGGGAAGAGCACTGGTTTTCGGAACTGGAAAATGGATACCAGTTCACGTACAAGGCGGATGTAAGCCAGTTGAATCATTTGCATGTTTTGTCGACGAGCGCGGAGCAGAATATCACTTATCATTGTTACAATTCGGTGGCTTTCTATGATGTGGAGCGGAGCGATTATCAGAGGGCGATAAAGCTCCAGACGTGGAATGATTTGTTGGAGGTGGGGGCGGAGGGGAATACGAGGCGGACGAGATATTCTGTTGTGGAGGATGAGTGTCAGGTGAGCAGACTTATAATTAATTTGATTACCAGGGTCACGAAATGTGCAGGATTTGGTGGATGTGGGGAAAATTCGACAATAATAAATTGGATCATATTTTTCGTTGTTGCAGTGGAGAAAACGGGAATGGGCCAAGACGGTGGTTTCCTATAAAACCAAAATTCCGGCAAGATTACCATTTGTCGACGTGGCCATCAAGGACATTGGACTGGGCGAGGAGCAAAAGTTTAGAGTTGAAATTGGTCCAGTTTGTTTTACTTAATGAATGGTGTTTAGGATATAAATATTTTCTAAATTAAATTATTTATTTATTTTAATCATTTTGTTTATATTATGGGGATTTTTTTAGAAACTTTATTACGAGTAAGTTTGTATACGAATTTTTATATTCATTTTTATGACTTTCAAAAGCAATATAAATGCTAATTATGTGTGTTGGTTCATTATAATAATTTTTCAAAAAACGATCACTGCCAAAAAATATTTATAGAATTTGTCTGAATATTTTTTAAATTAAGGTATGCATAGTTAGTTTAAAGTACGCAACGTTTTTCACTGCCAGCCTAATAATAATAGTAACAGTAAAAATAATAGTAATAACATAATAATGTAAAATGACATTTATTTATGAATCCGTAATTATTTATAATAAATCACAATAATTGTCGTAAAATAAACTGGAGCGGAAGCAAAATTAAGATTTTCTATACTTAAATGACCAAACTTTACACTTGTTATAATTTCGAGTTAAATAAGAAAGGCTGATATATTCCATGCAAAAAGACTATTTCCTGGAAAATATTCTAGGCATAGTGCCATTACTGGAAAACAATGGCGGTATAAATTTGAAACAATATGCCATTGTCTTTAATTTTATCCAGCAAGTATATATAAAGGAGGGATGGTACGCAGCACACTGGAGTCAGTTCCCGTTTTCAGTTGTTGTTACTTACTACGGCACGGCAAGAAGTTCTGCTGCTGTTGATACGCATATGTCTCTATACATACTACTTGATTTTTAACTGTTAATTACACATTTCGCCCATATAACTACAATCAGTCCCTTCATGATGATTCATATATTGAGACAGTTGCAATCATTTCTTTAGAATTCAGAAATTTATAAAAGTTGGCAAATAAAGATAATCATTACAAATTAAAGTCAAATCTAATCGACAATCTCTGTACTTTTTCTGCTTGTTTCTTCATGAATCTTAACGGCAAGTACTAGAGTAGATGATACAAATGTATAAACATGTCCCATGTGTCATAAATGCATTCGTATCTAATATTTTAAAAAAGCTTCGGGTTGACATTAAGTAATTCAATGAAATGGTTTCGTAGTAAACGACAATTCTTGTGAATGAAGTCATCAGTCTCGCATTTGTTTCTGGCAATGTGCCAGCAGCAGAAAACAATAGAGCTAGACAATTGAACAATGGATGATTAAATGGGCAATTAAAATTCTTTATTTGGTCTGATTTATTTTTTTTGTTCGAGTATATAAGCGGCTCAAACCTTAGCATCAGCGGTGGTTCCGTATTTTTGCAATTCCACCCATAATAATTACTTGTGTGAAAGGTTCCGGATGAAATTCGATTTTTGAAATACATACTATATTTTCAAAATACGTTCAAACAGTCCCTTCGTGATGATGTTTTTGAAGGAGCATCTTCAGCGGTTGTAATTACGACGGTTATTACAAAATGTACAAGGAAAAAATATGTAAAAGGTTTTTAAAGTATGGCTAACTTCACCGCATCATTTTTTGGAGCCAATTATTATTATTACTATTTCTAACAATTAATCCAAATAATTATTACTAAATTTTCTACTACTATATTTCATAACAAAAAACACGATAAGAGTCTAATTTAGATTCGAATTTAATTAATAAAAAGTTTGTTGAAGATGAATTTGCAACGCCTTAAGATGCATAAGATTAGGCTACTTTAGAAATACACATAAACATTGATACATATGATATAACTGAATATGACAAGTTAACAGAAACTGGTAAAACGCTGATAAGCTGATGATGACGATTCAACGGCAGGTTGATTTAGGTGGAGCCTTCCATCCCTCCACAGCACCTCCTTCCCCTCCTCCAACTTTCTTCTCAACCATTTCAGGTACCAATATCTAAAAACACACTTTTTATGATAAGCTTAATTGACATGTCATCACAACCCCAATCACTATTCACTAAAAAAATTGAATCTTTTTGTAGGAATAATTACATACTTTGAAGGAGCAGAGCTAATCCTCGTTAACCTCCATGAACGCCGCGGCGTTGTCAAACTCGCCACAGTAATTTGAAGCTGAGAAAACCGTCGCCAGTTTCCGTTCTGCGAAAAACTCGTAGCCGTCTTCCACGACCTGTCAATAATCAATCATAATGAAAACCCGATCAGTTAAACTTTCTCGCAATTAATAAGGTTGCTCCTCATCACAATTTTCTTAAATATCTTTAAAAATTAATGAGATTACCTCATGCCCCCTGCAAATCAAATCCATATTCAATCGTTCCAAGAAATCCTTCACGTAGTATGTACTTACAGCTGTACAGAGCCTGGGATTTCTGTTGGGCGGGCGAGGTCCCGAATCTGCTGCAGATCCTGAAGCTGGGGACTAATCCCCACGTGGCAGCAAAATATCGAATCCTCCACAACCGCGGCGACTGGGAGGCAATTGAAGACTCCACAAAATGTCTTCCAAAGGTTCACGCTGAACCTACGCTTTCCTGAAGAAAAATAAAGATGAACCGAGCAATTAAAATAAGTCATCTTGGAGCATGTACAAAATAATTAGTAAATCCCAATTAAAATTAATTTTGACTTTGACACTCATCGTAAAACCCATAGATGCGGTTTATACTGGAGGACTCATGATTCCCCCGGAGCAGGAATACCTTCTTGGGATACTTAATTTTGTACGCGAACAGCAGGCAAATCACCTCAAGGCTCCTCCGACCTCGATCAACGTAGTCGCCAAGAAACAAGTAGTTGGATTCTCCGGAGTATCCACCCATCTCCAGGACCCGGAGAAGGTCCTCAAATTGCCCGTGGACGTCGCCAACGATATTTAATGGTGCGTTCAACTCCAACAACATAGCTTGGTCCATGAAGACCTCCCTCGCTTTGTGGCAAAGGCCCGTTATTTCCACCTCAGATAACAAGCCAGCTGTTCTATATCCACCTACAGCACCTGAAATGACAAATTAAAAAAATCACAATAATTTATTATCACCATCTTATCACGCACCTTATCCGGTTATCTGGATTGTAATAAGTCAACAATATATAATTAATTAAAAACAAACCAATAAGCAGGCGTCGGATGACGCTGTCTACGTCCAAGACAAACTGAGCTGCCATAACTACTGAACAGTAATTAAATTTAAAAATAATAATTATCCACGTTATTGCTATTACTGCACACTGATCACTTCACAACACCTAAAGAAAAACAAGCACCTTTAGAAACAAATAATTAAGTTTCACAGTTAAATTGTTAAAAAACAGATGAAAATCAAATGCGGCAAGTGGTAGTGGACAGTGGTCAGGTAGTCGAAAAACAACAACAAACAGCACGAGAGACGGGAGGCCAGCGAGCGGAGCTGAGCTTTCTGAACATAAGTTTTTACTAAACAGCAATAAATAAATAAGCTTGTTTACATTGAGCTATAATGAATTTAATGAACTTGGTTAGTTAACTAGTCAGCCGGGTACCGTCCTTCATGTCAAACAGGGCAGCGCGCCTCCTTCGGAAAGTCATAGACGGAGAACCTGGGATTGAAGTGAAGGCCCTACAGCGAAGCCAAAAGCCCCTTCCGGGACTGCACTGATAAAAGTATGGACAGCTGGACTCTCGAGGGGGGAAGTAGGTGGTATCATCCGCGTCGTCCTATGGACATTGAAACCATGAGTGGGCAGGCGGAGGATGATAATAACTGACCTCAGATGACTACTGCCAGGACTCCCTTGCCTGATAAGCCAACAAGAAGCAAGTTTTCAGGCTTCCCCATTCTCTTGGCTGATAAGCGAACAACAAGCAAGTTTTTAGGCTTCCCCATTCTCTTCGCTGATAAGCCAACAACAAGCAAGTTTTTAGGCTTCCCCATTCTCTTGGCTGATAAGCCAACAACAAGCAAGTTTTTAGGCTTATCCATTCTCTTCGCTGATAAGAAAACAACAAGCAAGTTTTTAGGCTTCCCCATTCTCTTGGCTGATAAGCCAACAACAAGCAAGTTTTTAGGCTTCTCCATTCTCTTGGCTGATAAGCAAACACAAGCAAGTTTTTAGGCTTCCCCATTCTCTTGGCTGATAAGCCAACAACAAGCAAGTTTTTA
The DNA here is from genome assembly GCA_004115045.4 of Sinella curviseta. NCBI lineage: Eukaryota > Metazoa > Arthropoda > Collembola > Entomobryomorpha > Entomobryidae > Sinella > Sinella curviseta. The sequence goes on along the minus strand of CM065489.1, from coordinate 50,282,286 downwards.
GGCTTCCCCATTCTCTTGGCTGATAGCCAACAAAAGCTAGTTTTTAGGCCTCTCCCATTCTCTTGGCTGATAAGCCAACACAAAGCAAGTTTTTAGGCTTCCCCATTCTCTTGGCTGATAAGCCAACAAAAGCAAGTTTTTAGGCTCTCCATTCTCTTGGCTGATAGCCAACAACACAAGCAAGTTTTTAGGCTTCCCCATTCTCTTGGCTGATAAGCCTACACAAAGCAAGTTTTTAGGCTCTCCCGTTCTCTTGGCTGATAAGCCAACACAAAGCAAGTTTTTAGGCTTCTCCCATTCTCTTGGCTGATAAGCCACACAAAGCAAGTTTTTAGGCTTCCCATTCTCTTGGCTGATAAGCCAACACAAAGCAAGTTTTTAGGCTCTCCCATTCTCTTGGCTGATAAGCCAACACAAGCAAGTTTTTAGGCTTCCCCATTCTCTTGGCTGATAAGCCAACACAAGCAAGTTTTTAGGCCTCTCCATTCTCTTGGCTGATAAGCCAACACAAAGCAAGTTTTTAGGCTTCCCCATTCTCTTGGCTGATAAGCCTACACAAAGCAAGTTTTTAGGCCTCTCCATTCTCTTGGCTGATAAGCCAACACAAAGCAAGTTTTTAGGCCTCTCCATTCTCTTGGCTGATAAGCCAACACAAAGCAAGTTTTTAGGCCTCTCCATTCTCTTGGCTGATAAGCCAACACAAAGCAAGTTTTTAGGCCTCTCCATTCTCTTGGCTGATAAGCCAACACAAAGCAAGTTTTTAGGCCTCTCCATTCTCTTGGCTGATAAGCCAACAGAAAGCAAGTTTTTAGGCCTCTCCATTCTCTTCGCTGATAGCCAACAACACAAAGCAAGTTTTTAGGCTTCCCCATTCTCTTGGCTGATAAGCCTACACAAAGCAAGTTTTTAGGTCTCTCCGTTCTCTTGGCTGATAAGCCAACACAAAGCAAGTTTATAGGCCTCTCCATTCTCTTGGCTGATAAGCCTACACAAAGCAAGTTTTTAGGCTTCCACATTCTCTTGGCTGATAAGCCAACACAAAGCAAGTTTTTAGGTCTCTCCATTCTCTTGGCTGATAAGCCAACACAAAGCAAGTTTTTAGGTCTCTCCATTCTCTTGGCTGATAAGCCTACACAAAGCAAGTTTTTAGGCTTCCACATTCTCTTGGCTGATAAGCCAACACAAAGCAAGCTTTTAGGCCTCTCCATTCTCTTGGCTGATAAGCCAACACAAAGCAAGTTTTTAGGTCTCTCCATTCTCTTGGCTGATAAGCCTACACAAAGCAAGTTTTTAGGCTTCCCCATTCTCTTGGCTGATAAGCCAACACAAAGCAAGCTTTTAGGCCTCTCCATTCTCTTGGCTGATAAGCCAACACAAAGCAAGTTTTTAGGTCTCTCCATTCTCTTGGCTGATAAGCCAACACAAAGCAAGTTTTTAGGCTTCCCCATTCTCTTGGCTGATAAGCCAACACAAAGCAAGTTTTTAGGCCTCTCCATTCTCTTGGCTGATAAGCCAACACAAAGCAAGTTTTTAGGCTTCCCCATTCTCTTGGCTGATAAGCCTACACAAAGCAAGTTTTTAGGCTTCCCCATTCTCTTGGCTGATAAGCCAACACAAAGCAAGTTTTTAGGCCTCTCCATTCTCTTGGCTGATAAGCCAACACAAAGCAAGTTTTTAGGCTTCCCCATTCTCTTGGCTGATAAGCCTACACAAAGCAAGTTTTTAGGCCTCTCCATTCTCTTGGCTGATAAGCCAACAAAAAGCTAGTTTTTAGGTCTCCCCATTCTCTTGGCTGATAAGCCAACACAAAGCAAGTTTTTAGGCCTCTCCATTCTCTTGGCTGATAAGCCAACAACAAGCAAGTTTTTAGGTCTCCCCATTCTCTTGGCTGATAAGCCAACACAAAGCAAGTTTTTAGGCCTCTCCATTCTCTTGGCTGATAAGCCAACAGATAGCAAGTTTTTAGGCTTCCCCATTCTCTTGGCTGATAAGCCAACACAAGCAAGTTTTTAGGCTTCTCCATTCTCTTGGCTGATAAGCCAACAAAAAGCTAGTTTTTAGGTCTCCCCATTCTCTTGGCTGATAAGACTACAAAAAGCAAGTTTTTCAGGCCTCTCCATTCTCTTGGCTGATAAGCCTACACAAAGCAAGTTTTTAGGCTTCCCCATTCTCTTGGCTGATAAGCCAACACAAAGCAAGTTTTTAGGCTTCCCCATTCTCTTGGCTGATAAGCCAACACAAAGCAAGTTTTTAGGTCTCCCCATTCTCTTGGCTGATAAGCCTACACAAAGCAAGTTTTTAGGCCTCTCCATTCTCTTGGCTGATAAGCCAACACAAAGCAAGTTTTTAGGCCTCTCCATTCTCTTGGCTGATAAGCCTACACAAAGCAAGTTTTTAGGCATCCCCATTCTCTTGGCTGATAAGCCAACACAAAGCAAGTTTTTAGGCTTCCCCATTCTCTTGGCTGATAAGCCTACACAAAGCAAGTTTTTAGGCCTCTCCATTCTCTTGGCTGATAAGCCTACACAAAGCAAGTTTTTAGGCTTCCCCATTCTCTTGGCTGATAAGCCAACACAAAGCAAGTTTTTAGGCCTCTCCATTCTCTTGGCTGATAAGCCTACACAAAGCAAGTTTTTAGGCCTCTCCATTCTCTTGGCTGATAAGCCTGCACAAAGCAAGTTTTTAGGCCTCTCCATTCTCTTGGCTGATAAGCCAACAGAAAGCAAATTTTTAGGCCTCTCCATTCTCTTGGCTGATTAGCCAACAAAAAGCAAGTTTTTAGGCCTCTCCATTCTCTTGGCTGATAAGCCTACACAAAGCAAGTTTTTAGGTCTCTCCATTCTCTTGGCTGATAAGCCTACACAAAGCAAGTTTTTAGGCATCCCCATTCTCTTTGCTGATAAGCCTACACAAAGCAGGTTTTTAGGCTTCCCCATTCTCTTGGCTGATAAGCCAACACAAAGCAAGTTTTTAGGCCTCTCCATTCTCTTGGCTGATAAGCCTACACAAAGCAAGTTTTTAGATCTCTCCATTCTCTTGGCTGATAAGCCTACACAAAGCAAGTTTTTAGGCTTCCCCATTCTCTTGGCTGATAAGCCAACACAAGCAAGTTTTTAGGCCTCTCCATTCTCTTGGCTGATAAGCCAACACAAAGCAGGTTTTTAGGCCTCTCCATTTTCTTGGCTGATAAGCCAACACAAAGCAAGTTTTTAGGCTTCCCCATTCTTTTGGCCGATAAGCCAACACAAAGCAAATGTTAGGCATCCCCATTCTCTTGGCTGATAAGCCAACACAAAGCAAGTTTTTAGGCATCCCCATTCTCTTGGCTGATAAGCCAACACAAAGCAAGTTTTTAGGCTTCCCCATTCTCTTGGCTGATAAGCCTACACAAAGCAAGTTTTTAGGTATCTCCATTCTCTTGGCTGATTAGCCAACAAAAAGCAAGTTTTTAGGCCTCTCCATTCTCTTGGCTGATAAGCCAACACAAAGCAAGTTTTTAGGCTTCCCCATTCTCTTGGCTGATAAGCCAACACAAAGCAGGTTTTTAGGCCTCTCCAGTGTCGTGGGTGATAAGCCTACACAAAGCAAATTTTTAGGCTTCCCAATCTCTTGGCTGACAAGCCTACACAAAGCAAGTTTATAGGCTTCCCCATTCTTTTGGCCGATAAGCCAACACAAAGCAAATGTTAGGCATCCCCATTCTCTTGGCTGATAAGCCAACACAAAGCAAGTTTTTAGGCATCCCCATTCTCTTGGCTGATAAGCCAACACAAAGCAAGTTTTTAGGCCTCTCCATTCTCTTGGCTGATAAGCCTACACAAAGCAAGTTTTTAGGCCTCTCCATTCTCTTGGCTGATAAGCCAACACAAAGCAAGTTTTTAGGCTTCCCCAATCTCTTGGCTGACAAGCCTACACAAAGCAAGTTTTTAGGCTTCCCCATTCTTTTGGCCGATAAGCCAACACAAAGCAAATGTTGGGCATCACCATTCTCTTGGCTGATAAGCCAACACAAAGCAAGTTTTTAGGCATCCCCATTCTCTTGGCTGATAAGCCAACACAAAGCAAGTTTTTAGGCTTCCCCATTCTCTTGGCTGATAAGCCTACACAAAGCAAGTTTTTAGGTATCTCCATTCTCTTGGCTGATTAGCCAACAAAAAGCAAGTTTTTAGGCCTCTCCATTCTCTTGGCTGATAAGCCAACACAAAGCAAGTTTTTAGGCTTCCCCATTCTCTTGGCTGATAAGCCAACACAAAGCAGGTTTTTAGGCCTCTCCATTCTCTTGGCTGATAAGCCAACACAAAGCAAGTTTTTAGGCTTCCCCATTCTCTTGGCTGATAAGCCTACACAAAGCAAGTTTTTAGGCTTCCCCAATCTCTTGGCTGACAAGCCTACACAAAGCAAGTTTATAGGCTTCCCCATTCTTTTGGCCGATAAGCCAACACAAAGCAAATGTAAGGCATCCCCATTCTCTTGGCTGATAAGCCAACACAAAGCAAGTTTTTAGGCCTCTCCATGGTCTTGGCTTATAAGCCAACACAAAGCAAGTTTTTAGGCCTCTCCATTCTCTTGGCTGATAAGCCAACACAAAGCAAGTTTTTAGGCATCCCCATTCTCGTGGCTGATAAGCCAACACAAAGCAAGTTTTTAGGCTTCCACATTCTCTTGGCTGATAAGCCAACACAAAGCAAGCTTTTAGGCCTCTCCATTCTCTTGGCTGATAAGCCAACACAAAGCAAGTTTTTAGGCTTCCCCATTCTCTTGGCTGATAAGCCTACACAAAGCAAGTTTTTAGGTCTCTCCGTTCTCTTGGCTGATAAGCCAACACAAAGCAAGTTTATAGGCCTCTCCATTCTCTTGGCTGATAAGCCTACACAAAGCAAGTTTTTAGGCTTCCACATTCTCTTGGCTGATAAGCCAACACAAAGCAAGCTTTTAGGCCTCTCCATTCTCTTGGCTGATAAGCCAACACAAAGCAAGTTTTTAGGTCTCTCCATTCTCTTGGCTGATAAGCCTACACAAAGCAAGTTTTTAGGCTTCCACATTCTCTTGGCTGATAAGCCAACACAAAGCAAGCTTTTAGGCCTCTCCATTCTCTTGGCTGATAAGCCAACACAAAGCAAGTTTTTAGGTCTCTCCATTCTCTTGGCTGATAAGCCTACACAAAGCAAGTTTTTAGGCTTCCCCATTCTCTTGGCTGATAAGCCAACACAAAGCAAGCTTTTAGGCCTCTCCATTCTCTTGGCTGATAAGCCAACACAAAGCAAGTTTTTAGGTCTCTCCATTCTCTTGGCTGATAAGCCAACACAAAGCAAGTTTTTAGGCTTCCCCATTCTCTTGGCTGATAAGCCAACACAAAGCAAGTTTTTAGGCCTCTCCATTCTCTTGGCTGATAAGCCAACACAAAGCAAGTTTTTAGGCTTCCCCATTCTCTTGGCTGATAAGCCTACACAAAGCAAGTTTTTAGGCTTCCCCATTCTCTTGGCTGATAAGCCAACACAAAGCAAGTTTTTAGGCCTCTCCATTCTCTTGGCTGATAAGCCAACACAAAGCAAGTTTTTAGGCTTCCCCATTCTCTTGGCTGATAAGCCTACACAAAGCAAGTTTTTAGGCCTCTCCATTCTCTTGGCTGATAAGCCAACAAAAAGCTAGTTTTTAGGTCTCCCCATTCTCTTGGCTGATAAGCCAACACAAAGCAAGTTTTTAGGCCTCTCCATTCTCTTGGCTGATAAGCCAACAAAAAGCTAGTTTTTAGGTCTCCCCATTCTCTTGGCTGATAAGCCAACACAAAGCAAGTTTTTAGGCCTCTCCATTCTCTTGGCTGATAAGCCAACAGATAGCAAGTTTTTAGGCTTCCCCATTCTCTTGGCTGATAAGCCAACACAAAGCAAGTTTTTAGGCCTCTCCATTCTCTTGGCTGATAAGCCAACAAAAAGCTAGTTTTTAGGTCTCCCCATTCTCTTGGCTGATAAGACTACACAAAGCAAGTTTTCAGGTCTCTCCATTCTCTTGGCTGATAAGCCTACACAAAGCAAGTTTTTAGGCTTCCCCATTCTCTTGGCTGATAAGCCAACACAAAGCAAGTTTTTAGGCTTCCCCATTCTCTTGGCTGATAAGCCAACACAAAGCAAGTTTTTAGGTCTCCCCATTCTCTTGGCTGATAAGCCTACACAAAGCAAGTTTTTAGGCCTCTCCATTCTCTTGGCTGATAAGCCAACACAAAGCAAGTTTTTAGGCCTCTCCATTCTCTTGGCTGATAAGCCTACACAAAGCAAGTTTTTAGGCATCCCCATTCTCTTGGCTGATAAGCCAACACAAAGCAAGTTTTTAGGCTTCCCCATTCTCTTGGCTGATAAGCCTACACAAAGCAAGTTTTTAGGCCTCTCCATTCTCTTGGCTGATAAGCCTACACAAAGCAAGTTTTTAGGCTTCCCCATTCTCTTGGCTGATAAGCCAACACAAAGCAAGTTTTTAGGCCTCTCCATTCTCTTGGCTGATAAGCCTACACAAAGCAAGTTTTTAGGCCTCTCCATTCTCTTGGCTGATAAGCCTGCACAAAGCAAGTTTTTAGGCCTCTCCATTCTCTTGGCTGATAAGCCAACAGAAAGCAAATTTTTAGGCCTCTCCATTCTCTTGGCTGATTAGCCAACAAAAAGCAAGTTTTTAGGCCTCTCCATTCTCTTGGCTGATAAGCCTACACAAAGCAAGTTTTTAGGTCTCTCCATTCTCTTGGCTGATAAGCCTACACAAAGCAAGTTTTTAGGCATCCCCATTCTCTTTGCTGATAAGCCTACACAAAGCAGGTTTTTAGGCTTCCCCATTCTCTTGGCTGATAAGCCAACACAAAGCAAGTTTTTAGGCCTCTCCATTCTCTTGGCTGATAAGCCTACACAAAGCAAGTTTTTAGATCTCTCCATTCTCTTGGCTGATAAGCCTACACAAAGCAAGTTTTTAGGCTTCCCCATTCTCTTGGCTGATAAGCCAACACAAAGCAAGTTTTTAGGCCTCTCCATTCTCTTGGCTGATAAGCCAACACAAAGCAGGTTTTTAGGCCTCTCCATTTTCTTGGCTGATAAGCCAACACAAAGCAAGTTTTTAGGCTTCCCCATTCTTTTGGCCGATAAGCCAACACAAAGCAAATGTTAGGCATCCCCATTCTCTTGGCTGATAAGCCAACACAAAGCAAGTTTTTAGGCATCCCCATTCTCTTGGCTGATAAGCCAACACAAAGCAAGTTTTTAGGCTTCCCCATTCTCTTGGCTGATAAGCCTACACAAAGCAAGTTTTTAGGTATCTCCATTCTCTTGGCTGATTAGCCAACAAAAAGCAAGTTTTTAGGCCTCTCCATTCTCTTGGCTGATAAGCCAACACAAAGCAAGTTTTTAGGCTTCCCCATTCTCTTGGCTGATAAGCCAACACAAAGCAGGTTTTTAGGCCTCTCCATTTTCTTGGTTGATAAGCCTACACAAAGCAAATTTTTAGGCTTCCCCAATCTCTTGGCTGACAAGCCTACACAAAGCAAGTTTATAGGCTTCCCCATTCTTTTGGCCGATAAGCCAACACAAAGCAAATGTTAGGCATCCCCATTCTCTTGGCTGATAAGCCAACACAAAGCAAGTTTTTAGGCATCCCCATTCTCTTGGCTGATAAGCCAACACAAAGCAAGTTTTTAGGCCTCTCCATTCTCTTGGCTGATAAGCCTACACAAAGCAAGTTTTTAGGCCTCTCCATTCTCTTGGCTGATAAGCCAACACAAAGCAAGTTTTTAGGCTTCCCCAATCTCTTGGCTGACAAGCCTACACAAAGCAAGTTTTTAGGCTTCCCCATTCTTTTGGCCGATAAGCCAACACAAAGCAAATGTTGGGCATCACCATTCTCTTGGCTGATAAGCCAACACAAAGCAAGTTTTTAGGCATCCCCATTCTCTTGGCTGATAAGCCAACACAAAGCAAGTTTTTAGGCTTCCCCATTCTCTTGGCTGATAAGCCTACACAAAGCAAGTTTTTAGGTATCTCCATTCTCTTGGCTGATTAGCCAACAAAAAGCAAGTTTTTAGGCCTCTCCATTCTCTTGGCTGATAAGCCAACACAAAGCAAGTTTTTAGGCTTCCCCATTCTCTTGGCTGATAAGCCAACACAAAGCAGGTTTTTAGGCCTCTCCATTCTCTTGGCTGATAAGCCAACACAAAGCAAGTTTTTAGGCTTCCCCATTCTCTTGGCTGATAAGCCTACACAAAGCAAGTTTTTAGGCTTCCCCAATCTCTTGGCTGACAAGCCTACACAAAGCAAGTTTATAGGCTTCCCCATTCTTTTGGCCGATAAGCCAACACAAAGCAAATGTAAGGCATCCCCATTCTCTTGGCTGATAAGCCAACACAAAGCAAGTTTTTAGGCCTCTCCATGGTCTTGGCTTATAAGCCAACACAAAGCAAGTTTTTAGGCCTCTCCATTCTCTTGGCTGATAAGCCAACACAAAGCAAGTTTTTAGGCATCCCCATTCTCGTGGCTGATAAGCCAACACAAAGCAAGTTTTTAGGCCTCTCCATTCTCTTGGCTGATAAGCCTACACAAAGCAAGTTTTTAGGCTTCCCCATTCTTTTGGCCGATAAGCCAACACAAAGCAAATGTTAGGCATCCCCATTCTCTTGGCTGATAAGCCAACACAAAGCAAGTTTTTAGGCATCTCCATTCTCTTGGCTGATAAGCCTACACAAAGCAAGTTTTTAGGCTTCCCCATTCTTTTGGCCGATAAGCCAACACAAAGCAAATGTTAGGCATCCCCATTCTCTTGGCTGATAAGCCAACACAAAGCAAGTTTTTAGGCCTCTCCATGGTCTTGGCTGATAAGCCAACACAAAGCAAGTTTTTAGGCTTCCCCAATCTCTTGGCTGACAAGCCTACACAAAGCAAGTTTTTAGGCTTCCCCATTCTTTTGGCCGATAAGCCAACACAAAGCAAATGTTAGGCATCCCCATTCTCTTGGCTGATAAGCCAACACAAAGCAAGTTTTTAGGCATCCCCATTCTCTTGGCTGATAAGCCAACACAAAGCAAGTTTTTAGGCCTCTCCATGGTCTTGGCTTATAAGCCAACACAAAGCAAGTTTTTAGGCCTCTCCATTCTCTTGGCTGATAAGCCAACACAAAGCAAGTTTTTAGGCATCCCCATTCTCGTGGCCGATAAGCCAACACAAAGCAAATGTTAGGCATCCCCATTCTCTTGGCTGATAAGCCAACACAAAGCAAGTTTTTAGGCATCCCCATTCTCTTGGCTGATAAGCCAACACAAAGCAAGTTTTTAGGCCTCTCCATTCTCTTGGCTGATAAGCCTACACAAAGCAAGTTTTTAGGTCTCTCCATTCTCTTGGCTGATAAGCCAACACAAAGCAAGTTTTTAGGCTTCCCCATTCTCTTGGCTGATAAGCCAACACAAAGCAGGTTTTTAGGCCTCTCCATTCTCTTGGCTGATAAGCCAACACAAAGCAAGTTTTTAGGCTTCCCCAATCTCTTGGCTGACAAGCCTACACAAAGCAAGTTTTTAGGCTTCCCCATTCTTTTGGCCGATAAGCCAACACAAAGCAATGTTAGGCATCCCCATTCTCTTGGCTGATAAGCCAACACAAAGCAAGTTTTTAGGCATCCCCATTCTCTTGGCTGATAAGCCAACACAAAGCAAGTTTTTAGGCTTCCCCATTCTCTTGGCTGATAAGCCTACACAAAGCAAGTTTTTAGGTATCTCCATTCTCTTGGCTGATTAGCCAACAAAAAGCAAGTTTTTAGGCCTCTCCATTCTCTTGGCTGATAAGCCAACACAAAGCAAGTTTTTAGGCTTCCCCATTCTCTTGGCTGATAAGCCAACACAAAGCAGGTTTTTAGGCCTCTCCATTCTCTTGGCTGATAAGCCAACACAAAGCAAGTTTTTAGGCATCCCCATTCTCTTGGCTGACAAGCCTACACAAAGCAAGTTTATAGGCTTCCCCATTCTTTTGGCCGATAAGCCAACACAAAGCAAATGTTAGGCATCCCCATTCTCTTGGCTGATATGCCAACACAAAGCAAGTTTTTAGGCATCCCCATTCTCTTGGCTGATAAGCCAACACAAAGCAAGTTTTTAGGCCTCTCCATGGTCTTGGCTTATAAGCCAACACAAAGCAAGTTTTTAGGCATCCCCATTCTCTTGGCTGATATGCCAACACAAAGCAAGTTTTTAGGCATCCCCATTCTCTTGGCTGATAAGCCAACACAAAGCAAGTTTTTAGGCCTCTCCATGGTCTTGGCTTATAAGCCAACACAAAGCAAGTTTTTAGGCCTCTCCATTCTCTTGGCTGATAAGCCAACACAAAGCAAGTTTTTAGGCATCCCCATTCTCGTGGCTGATAAGCCAACACAAAGCAAGTTTTTAGGCCTCTCCAATCTCTTGGCTGATAAGCCTACACAAAGCAAGTTTTTAGGCTTCCCCATTCTTTTGGCCGATAAGCCAACACAAAGCAAATGTTCGGCATCCCCATTCTCTTGGCTGATAAGCCAACACAAAGCAAGTTTTTAGGCATCTCCATTCTCTTGGCTGATAAGCCTACACAAAGCAAGTTTTTAGGCTTCCCCATTCTTTTGGCCGATAAGCCAACACAAAGCAAATGTTAGGCATCCCCATTCTCTTGGCTGATAAGCCAACACAAAGCAAGTTTTTAGGCCTCTCCATGGTCTTGGCTTATAAGCCAACACAAAGCAAGTTTTTAGGCCTCTCCATTCTCTTGGCTGATAAGCCAACACAAAGCAAGTTTTTAGGCATCCCCATTCTCTTGGCTGATAAGCCAACACAAAGCAAGTTTTTAGGCCTCTCCATGGTCTTGGCTTATAAGCCAACACAAAGCAAGTTTTTAGGCCTCTCCATTCTCTTGGCTGATAAGCCAACACAAAGCAAGTTTTTAGGCATCCCCATTCTCGTGGCCGATAAGCCAACACAAAGCAAATGTTAGGCATCCCCATTCTCTTGGCTGATAAGCCAACACAAAGCAAGTTTTTAGGCATCCCCATTCTCTTGGCTGATAAGCCAACACAAAGCAAGTTTTTAGGCCTCTCCATTCTCTTGGCTGATAAGCCTACACAAAGCAAGTTTTTAGGTCTCTCCATTCTCTTGGCTGATAAGCCAACACAAAGCAAGTTTTTAGGCTTCCCCATTCTCTTGGCTGATAAGCCAACACAAAGCAGGTTTTTAGGCCTCTCCATTCTCTTGGCTGATAAGCCAACACAAAGCAAGTTTTTAGGCTTCCCCAATCTCTTGGCTGACAAGCCTACACAAAGCAAGTTTTTAGGCTTCCCCATTCTTTTGGCCGATAAGCCAACACAAAGCAAATGTTAGGCATCCCCATTCTCTTGGCTGATAAGCCAACACAAAGCAAGTTTTTAGGCATCCCCATTCTCTTGGCTGATAAGCCAACACAAAGCAAGTTTTTAGGCTTCCCCATTCTCTTGGCTGATAAGCCTACACAAAGCAAGTTTTTAGGTATCTCCATTCTCTTGGCTGATTAGCCAACAAAAAGCAAGTTTTTAGGCCTCTCCATTCTCTTGGCTGATAAGCCAACACAAAGCAAGTTTTTAGGCTTCCCCATTCTCTTGGCTGATAAGCCAACACAAAGCAGGTTTTTAGGCCTCTCCATTCTCTTGGCTGATACGCCAACACAAAGCAAGTTTTTAGGCATCCCCATTCTCTTGGCTGACAAGCCTACACAAAGCAAGTTTATAGGCTTCCCCATTCTTTTGGCCGATAAGCCAACACAAAGCAAATGTTAGGCATCCCCATTCTCTTGGCTGATATGCCAACACAAAGCAAGTTTTTAGGCATCCCCATTCTCTTGGCTGATAAGCCAACACAAAGCAAGTTTTTAGGCCTCTCCATGGTCTTGGCTTATAAGCCAACACAAAGCAAGTTTTTAGGCATCCCCATTCTCTTGGCTGATATGCCAACACAAAGCAAGTTTTTAGGCATCCCCATTCTCTTGGCTGATAAGCCAACACAAAGCAAGTTTTTAGGCCTCTCCATGGTCTTGGCTTATAAGCCAACACAAAGCAAGTTTTTAGGCCTCTCCATTCTCTTGGCTGATAAGCCAACACAAAGCAAGTTTTTAGGCATCCCCATTCTCGTGGCTGATAAGCCAACACAAAGCAAGTTTTTAGGCCTCTCCAATCTCTTGGCTGATAAGCCTACACAAAGCAGGTTTTTAGGCTTCCCCATTCTTTTGGCCGATAAGCCAACACAAAGCAAATGTTCGGCATCCCCATTCTCTTGGCTGATAAGCCAACACAAAGCAAGTTTTTAGGCATCTCCATTCTCTTGGCTGATAAGCCTACACAAAGCAAGTTTTTAGGCTTCCCCATTCTTTTGGCCGATAAGCCAACACAAAGCAAATGTTAGGCATCCCCATTCTCTTGGCTGATAAACCAACACAAAGCAAGTTTTTAGGCATCCCCATTCTCTTGGCTGATAAGCCAACACAAAGCAAGTTTTTAGGCCTCTCCATGGTCTTGGCTTATAAGCCAACACAAAGCAAGTTTTTAGGCCTCTCCATTCTCTTGGCTGATAAGCCAACACAAAGCAAGTTTTTAGGCATCCCCATTCTCGTGGCCGATAAGCCAACACAAAGCAAATGTTAGGCATCCCCATTCTCTTGGCTGATAAGCCAACACAAAGCAAGTTTTTAGGCATCCCCATTCTCTTGGCTGATAAGCCAACACAAAGCAAGTTTTTAGGCCTCTCCATTCTCTTGGCTGATAAGCCTACACAAAGCAAGTTTTTAGGTCTCTCCATTCTCTTGGCTGATAAGCCAACACAAAGCAAGTTTTTAGGCTTCCCCATTCTCTTGGCTGATAAGCCAACACAAAGCAGGTTTTTAGGCCTCTCCATTCTCTTGGCTGATAAGCCAACACAAAGCAAATTTTTAGGCTTCCCCATTCTTTTGGCCGATAAGCCAACACAAAGCAAATGTTAGGCATCCCCATTCTCTTGGCTGATAAGCCAACACAAAGCAAGTTTTTAGGCATCCCCATTCTCTTGGCTGATAAGCCAACACAAAGCAAGTTTTTAGGCCTCTCCATTCTCTTGGCTGATAAGCCTACACAAAGCAAGTTTTTAGGTCTCTCCATTCTCTTGGCTGATAAGCCAACACAAAGCAAGTTTTTAGGCTTCCCCATTCTCTTGGCTGATAAGCCAACACAAAGCAGGTTTTTAGGCCTCTCCATTCTCTTGGCTGACAAGCGTACACAAAGCAAGTTTTTAGGCTTCCCCATTCTTTTGGCCGATAAGCCAACACAAAGCAAATGTTAGGCATCCCCATTCTCTTGGCTGATAAGCCAACACAAAGCAAGTTTTTAGGCATCCCCATTCTCTTGGCTGATAAGCCAACACAAAGCAAGTTTTTAGGCCTCTCCATGGTCTTGGCTTATAAGCCAACACAAAGCAAGTTTTTAGGCCTCTCCACTCTCTTGGCTGATAAGCCAACACAAAGCAAGTTTTTAGGCATCCCCATTCTCGTGGCTGATAAGCCAACACAAAGCAAGTTTTTATACCTCTCCATTCTCTTGGCTGATAAGCCAACACAAAGCAAGTTTTTAGGCTTTCCCATTCTCTTGGCTGATAAGCCTACACAAAGCAAGTTTTTAGGCTACCATTTAGGTTTTTTAAAATGGGCTTTAATGAATTCATGTTTGAGTAGAATGAAATCCCTTTACAAAGTGGATGAAAAATTCATAGAAACAGAACAAACATTTACAATAGGAATGTCGCTGTGTGCGATGTTTGACCTGGTTGTACAGGTTTCGAAATAGCTAGGAAATTAGACTGAAATTCTCCGAACACTGCCGTCTAGGCTAACCCTGATGTTAATCCCACGACTAGTGCAAATTCCTCAAAACTAACTGATGAATGACGTCAAATGCCACCTTTAATAATTAAACAATAAAAAACTCCCTGATGAGCAGTTTAATTATATTACAAACAGTTAATTTTATTAGTTAGGAACAATTAATTAAAGAACATAATTATAAGCTCAGGTCAGAGCACAAAATCAATGAACAATAATTTTCACTCTTGCTTCTCAAAAAGTTGAACAAGAATCAAAGTGCAAGAATCAGAATGAGAAATAAGTACAAGTCACTTCGCTGAAGGCGAGCAAGTGATAAAAAATGAACGGACAAAATTGAACATAAAATACATACTTGCTTTTCAGCTTAACAAAAATACATAAGATGATACGATGAAAATGCGAGCTCGACTTTCTAGAATGAACGCGAGCTGCAAGCTGCAATGAAAGGCGAGGGAAGTAGTCGTCTCACATTGCACCAAGTTGGCTGAAGGTTGGGTTAGAATGTTGGTTTAAGTTGGTTAAAGGTTGGGTTACAAGTTGGTTAAAGGTTGGGTTACAAGTTGGTTAAAAGTTGGTTAAATGTTGGTTAAATTGGTTAAACGTTGGTTAAATGTTGGTTAAAAGTTATTAGGGTTCAAATTGACGGTACTTTAACCAATGAAATGAACAAAATACATATTTATACATATACAGAATATTTTGCTAGCTAGCCTTGACATTGGCAGACTTCTCATCCAGGGTGGAATCGGCTTTGCTCTCCGCAGACGACAGACTTGACACCTTGTCCAGCTTCGCTGCACGGCTTTTCTCCCTTCCGGCATCCAATATTTTTGGCGTAGGTTGCTCAGCACTGTTTCCGCTCCGTGGTAAGCGCACTTCTTGTGTTCATAGTCGATGATGAGGTCAGTGATATAATGTTTAGGAGACAGTATCACAGGAAACTTCACCTCCTCAGGAACTCGAGCGGCTCCAATTCGTCCATCCAAACGAAGAATCCCATCTGAGTCCAATATCGGGTCCAAACGCAGAATTGGGCTCTTCTTCGGGACAGCGAGTTCCCTTTTCAGTGAATTAATTTCAGCTGAATAGGCATCTTCTTGGGCGACACGGATCAGCATTTTCTCTGCAGCAACTATCTTGTCTTCCTGATAATCTCTCTTTGCCCCGTACATTTTCGCAATCCGATGGGAGAAGCGTACAACTACGGAAGTTGCCCGGAGGAGGCGGGGATACGATGAGAATCTTGTGAGTTCTGGAACAAATGACATTTTGAGAGTATCTTCCGGCTGGTCTTCATCTAAGATCATCACAGCAATCAATCCATTATCGCGGTCCTCTCGTGGAAATCCAGATGGGTCCTCCCAGAGAAATGCAGGTCCTTTGTACCATTCGTTGTCGGGATGGAAGCTGATCTTGCTTTCAAACCTTGTCGCCATGTCAGCTACATTGAGTTTGGTGGGCACCCAGTGCTACTCTGCAGCGTTGGTCTCCTCCTGAATCTCTCCAATCCTGTTTGCTACGAATTCCTTGTAGCGAACGCCAATTGAGCGGAGTTGATTGCATGTATGATTTCCACGGATCTGGACATGGTGGAGCATGTCAGCATTGTCTCCGGTTGGAGGGATGGGGTGAACACTGAAGTTCATCAGAACTGAAGTTGATGGTCGAATTATATCCGGCCCCGTTAACGGCATATCATTCATGGAGACACCATTTGCTTTGGGTTTAGCATCCAAGATAAACCTGAACTCGTGTGGCTTCTTTCGGCTTATCTGGCTAAAGGTGACATTCCACACACGCGCGTCTCGCAGCACGCAGCTCGCTTTTTCAAGCTCGCAGCTTTTTTCGATAACTGCATCTGCACGATCCCACTAAAAAATCGCGTGATCCCATCGGAAGATGCGCATGACAGGAAAGAAGCTGGATGCTGGCAGCAGAAAGCTTGGTGATAGCAGCGAGCCGCGCCAGCATCAGCTGGAATCATACAAGCAGCAAGATGTTGCTTATGCGCAGCAGAATGCTAGAGATATCTGTGCAGAGAGCAGAGTCCCATTTTATAGCAGAAGCTGTGCGGGCCGTAGTATGTCCCTTCAGCATTACAGCAATGCGTCCCATTATTATGGCAGTAGTATGTCCCGTTAACATTACAGGAGTCACTTTTCTTGTTCTAAATAACATTCTATAAACAAAGACTATCTGTCTAAAAATTTATATGAAGCATCTGTCGGTGTCATGTAATCATTAATTATTAGGCTATTATTTCACTAATAGGGTCGACCCTAACTTTGGGGTTTGTATATAATATTATTTAAAAGCTAAATTAATAATAATAATGACATGCGATTTGATGCATTTTATTAATGCGATTTTTGCCTTGCTCTTTAGTTTTTCATTATAATTTCGGCTCCATTGCATGCATAAAAATTCAATTAATAATTGTCCTAAAATAACTCCATTCTGTTAACTACATATTATGACAAAACTACTAATATTTAATAATATATAACTTTCATTATATTTTTAGGTCGACCTAATAATAATTTAATTTAAACCTCATACTACTCATACACAAAAGAGGACACTTTATTAATTACAATAATTAATTATTAGTTAATAGAAAGATATTCGTATAATAGTATGTAATTAATACGTCCCCCAAAATGGCAACTTCTTTTGGTTAATTACATAGCTTTAATTATATTTTAGTTCGACCTAAAACATAATTAATAAACATAGAAATTAATATATAAACTGTGACACTGTATTAAAAATTATAATTAATTATTTATTTGATTAATTAGTATGTAAAGAATGTGTCGACACAATTTTAATTCATGTTCACTATGCAGCTTTTGTATCCAGTTTTTATTCTTCACTGTGCAGCTGATCCACAAAAAGCGTGCATCGAGTAGAAAAAGCTTCGTCAGACGAAGCTTCTACTTTCCTGTCGGCGCGTAAACTTTTTTGCCGCTTGCAGCGAGAAAAAGTCGCAGTGGAATCACTCACGCGTTTTTACGCGTCTCGGGAAAAAAAGCCGCAGCAAAATAAAAAAAGCGGCAGCAAAACTTTTTGCTGCCGCAGCTTGCAGCGTGTTCTGTGTGGTAACGCGTTCTCGCTTTTTCCGCGTGAAGCTAGCTGCTTGCTGCGAGACGCGCGTGTGTGGAACTGGGCCTTAAAATGAAGGAGATATTTCCTGTTGGGTGGGCGGAACGCTGCTTCAGCTGGAATGAGTTTCTTCATGAATCCGTTCCCGGGAAATGAAACGTTGTCTTCCCTCAAGGGCAGCCCAGTGTCCATCTCCTCATCGACTTTCATTGTCGTTCCCTCAAGAATCTTCTGGCCACGTCTATCTCCAAAATTTGCTCCTTTGCTCTGTAGCACCTGCACGCCATTGGACTCGGTTGTGAACCATGACTTGTTGCGGTCATGAAGATAGTCGTCAGTGGCTTCTTGTCCACACATGGTAGTGGTAATAATCCTATTTCCTGGCTCCACATCAAAGTTTCCCGAAACGGTCCATCCGAGAGCTGTCTTTAGGCCCACTGGAGCACCTGCAGATCCACGAATTACGCGATTTGGAAGAAGTAATTCGGGATTATTGTTCCCGATAATCAGCTGTGGCACAACTTTGTTGAGGTCAGTTCCATCTATCTTCCGTAGGTGTGGCCAAGTTTTCTTTGCTTCCTTCATGTTGAAGGAATAAGGCTTGATTTTAATATCATCAACCGTGACACAGTTGACTACGCCATGATAGCGCGCTCCAGCAAAGGTTCCAGCAGCTTCACAGTTGACTTTTCTGGCATCCTTCACGATAACCTTTTGTCCGTTGATGCCAGAATAGGAGTAATCTTGAAGATCTCCATCCAATCCGAGTTCTTCTGAGAGTGATTTGAGAATGAGGCTCCTTGTTGCCCCTCCGTCCAGTAATGCGTACGTATTCAAGTACCCCGGTGCATTTTGCTTCTTCAGCTTCACAGGAACAATTTGAAGTGGTCCATCCACTCCTTTAATAATGGCCGCGTTCATGGAGCCATCTGCAGTCTTTCCATCTCCTGCTGTGGGAGGAGTTGCAACACCGTCCTGCTTCGCACCATCCACATCTGATTTCTTCTTGTCGGAGTGTAGCAAAATATTATGCCAGTGACTGCATCCATCCTTCGGGCACCTGGAGGCATCTGGACATTCTTTGGAGCGGTGACCTGGATTGAGGCAGCAGATGCAGACCTTCGATTCCTTCACCAGGTTCCATCTCTCTTGCATTGGCATTCTCGGGAACTTCCAGCATTTTGACAAGACGTGGTTTGTTTTCTTGCAAGCTGGGCATTTGGCCTCCCCCTTATCTTGGTCGTCTCCAGATGCAGCGTTTACAACTCCTGGTGCTCTTGACCGGCCCCGTTTCTTCTCCTCGTCCCTGGAATCGGGTGGTAACTTCGGTTTTACTGCCATGATAGCAGCGTCTACCTTCCTGTTGAGCCATTGAGAGAAAAAGTTCAAATGTGGCTTCCTCTTGGGGTCGTCCAGTAGCCACTCATGCCACTGGGTCCGCATTGTTCCAGGAAGTTTTCCCACAAACTCGTTGACCAGCTGTCGATTGCACATATAGTCGAACTGGTTATACAAACAGATATTCGTTACTAAGGCGTCAATGGCTGTACCGAACTCAATCACGGACTCTGGCTTGCCTGGATCTGGGGATTTGGTCGCCTTTGCTTTCTCCACCAGGTAATCGAGGACGAACTCCGGTCTTCCGAACCGCTTTTCCAGGTTCTCCCAGATTTTCTCCATGTTCATAGAGTTGGCTAAAAGGTGCTTCACAGCTGCGAGGGCGTCTCCAGTCAGTGAAGTTCTCAGTCTTGTCAAGTTCTCTGTCGCCTCGAACTTGTACTTGCGTGTAGTACGGACGTACTCACTCCGGAAGTTCTCCCAATCTGCAGGGTTACCATCAAACTTGGGCAGATTCTTATCGATGGCATTCTTGATAACCACTTCGTTATTTTGAGGTCCAAATGCCTTGCCAAGTGCGCTGACGAGCTGGCTAACGACATCCCCACCTTGGGCTGGATCTGCCGGCAAGTGTTGTTCGTGATGACGCTGCTGTCGTCTTTCTGGAGGTGGTGAGCGGTATCTTTCCGCTGGTCTTTGTTGCTGCTGATGAACAGGAGGTGGAGAGTAATATCCATCTTCTGGAGGCTGCATCCGTTGTTGTTGAAGATGTGTAGAAGTAGCGGGATCAAAGTCGTGTTGTGTGAAAGGAATATTAAGCTGGATTTGTTGTGGAGGAGGATCTCTTGCTTCAGCGTTCCTGTTCCATTCCCCGGAACGTGCGTCTTCGAACTTATCATGTTCGCTTGGGTGAGTTGACAGAATGTCTTCTTCCACACGCTGACGGTTGGAGGCTCCTTGACCAGTCCACTTCGAGATCCTTTCCCGTTTCTGAATCTCGTCCTCAGCTTCAATTGAAAGTGACACGCTTTCGTCGTCACTAGATAGCTTCTCCAATTCAGCCTCACACCTGCTGTTGACAGCCTTGACCTTCTCTTTGTAGCAATTTTCAATGGATTCAAGCTCCGCATCGTTGATGTCCACGTTGTCTTTAATTTCTTCAATTTCTTTTTTCAGCTTCCGTTCTTCAGCTTCATCTGGATTTTCCTGTCGCAAATCTTCCAACGTCCGATTGGCTCGTCGAAGGTCAATTTTCAATAACTTCTTTTGCTTCAACTTGTCTGCATAGTCCGCTTTGAGCTTCGCCACCTCTTCATCCCGCTTGGCCTCCAAATCCTTCTTCAGTATTGATGATTCCTTTGAAGAAGTAGATTTGGCGGTAACTCTTGTCATCTTGACGCCTGGTGATTTGGACGCCGAGTTGTCTTCGAATCCCAATCTCTCTGGTGGAACACCCTTCGTTATTCGCTCACTGGCCCTGACTGGAACACTGGTCGATTGTGGATGATCCATTTCACAAGAGATAACTTCACAAATTTTTGTAATTTTCAGCTTTATTAATTAATGTTTTGGTATCTTTTCAACCTTCCCGGGTTTCGGCACCATAAATGTCGCTGTGTGCGATGTTTGACCTGGTTGTACAGGTTTCGAAATAGCTAGGAAATTAGACTGAAATTCTCCGAACACTGCCGTCTAGGCTAACCCTGATGCTAATCCCACGACACGTGCAAAGTTCCTCAAAACTAACTGATGAATGACCTCAAATGCCACTTTTAATAATTAAACAATAAAACTCCCTGATGAGCAGTTTAATTATATTACAGCAGTTAATTTTATTAGTTAGGAACAATTAATTAATGAACATAAATTATAAGCTCAGGTCAGAGCACAAAATCAATGAACAATAATTTTTCACTCTTGCTTCTCCGAGTTGAACAAGAATAATAAGTGCAGAATAAGAATGAGAATCAAGTACAAGTCACTTCGCTGATGGCGAGCAAGATAAAAGGCAAACGGACAAAATTGAACATAAAAATACATACTTGCTTTTCAGCTTAACAAAATACATAAGATAATACAATGAAAAATGCGAGCTCGACTTTCTAGAATGAACACGAGCTGCAAGCTGCAATGAAAGGCGAGGGAAGTAGTCGTCTCACATTGCACCAAAGTTGGCTGAAGGTTGGGTTAGAATGTTGGTTTAAGTTGGTTAAAGGTTGGGTTACAAGTTGGTTAAAGGTTGGGTTACAAGTTGGTTAAAAGTTGGTTAAATGTTGGTTAAATTGGTTAAACGTTGGTTAAATGTTGGTTAAAAGTTATTAGGGTTCAAATTGACGGTACTTTAACCAATGAAATGAACAAAATACATATTTATACATATACAGAATATTTTATAAAGTAAATTAAAATTGTTATAGGGGCAATCTGATACTTTCCCCTTTAGCGTCAGCGACAAGGAAAGTATAATAGAAGTATTTGTTTTAAATCTAGACCTTCTCATTCCTCAAAACAAGCTCCTTCAAGTTAACTAGCAATCCGTCCAATATTTCCAGGACCTCACTTCCTGTCAGCGTTTTCCGGACTCTGAGCCGCCTGTAACCAAAGTAACATCATATTATTAGAACCAGGCTTTACTTCTATCTAGTAGATATTGGCGCTTATCAGAAATGCATTATATACCAAGCTACCTGCAAATGGCCTTTAGGCTATCAGCTTGTCCTGGTCAAACTGCTCCTTCCACTCCTTCAGTTAGTCAAGCTCCATCTCCATTTCCCTCGCGATCGGATATCCAATACTGCACATGGTCTCCGGTGAAAAGAAGTCGTCCTCCTGGCTCCATTCCGGTACATCAGTTTAATCATTTGCTGGTAGCCAAAGTGGAACTTGAACTCCTTCCTGATAACCACTCCGCTCAGAATCAGTCCGGCCCTCATCAGCAACATGACGGCGTCCATACAGCATGTCATTCGTTCACCCGATGGTTGAGGTCTCCAGGTTTGATCCTGCTGCTTCTCAGGCAGCAGTCACTCCAAGTATTCAGAAGATGCTCCAGACAATCGCGGCCCCGGTGCTAGTAACGGGCACCACGCGCTTTGGCCATCGTCGCATCCCCCCTGCACAAGGACAAGTAGAGTTCTTCAAATTCCACGCGTATTCCAGGCTGGTCCAGAAGATTCCAGAAAATGTCGCTGCGTCCTCGCAGGATCGCTATCCCAAGCGGGGTAAAAGTCAGGTGAGCCTCCTCCGGACCATCGACATGATAGACAGCCTTCTCGTTCACGTCAAAAATACCCCTACGGAGCATAAACGCCACCGTGTCAGAATTTCCGCGGTCCACCGCCGTGTGGAGAAGGGATGAGCCGTCCCCACCTCCCCATTCCTCTCCCCCTAGGACGAAGTCACCGAGGCCCCGAAATCAATCAACAGGTCAAAGATATCCCGACATCCTATCAAAATAGCGTGGTGGAGAGGAGTATATTCGCGGGCGTCCCGAATGTCTGTTCTGGCGCCGTGTCGCAGGAAGCTGATGGCGAGGTCGTAGTTCCGCGCAGAGATGGCGTCCAGTAACGCGGTTAATTTGCGGGACGGCTGTCCCGGAGAAGCGTCAAACTCTGTTGGCTGATGTCATTACCAAAGTCGGTAGGGGTCTTGACCACCTTGTTCATCCTGTCTTTGTCGATCCCCAGGGGGGGGGTGGAATAGACGAGATGCTGAAGCGCCGGCACACAGCTGAGGGTCATATGTTCAGGGGATGGTCCATTTTTGAGAGGATGTCGATTTGGGTTCCCCCTCAGCCCAGTCTCTGCCAATGTGCGCCCGTTTCAGTTCCTTAACCACCAGGATCCAAGCCATGCTCGCTTTCCCCCGCTCCCTAGTGATCGGTCAATTTGGAGTCTGAAACAGGCACAATTAAGTAAATGTAAATTTGAGCAGTTAATTATTGTATAATTATGGGAAAATATTTATCGGTTCACAAGTATTTTATACATCGCTTAAACCCGGAAATTTTCGCTGACCGTTGCCCACCTGTGGCAACCGCTGAACAAAGTCGGCCTTTTTTGCAGGCTAACGTGAAATAAGTTCAATGACAACTAGTTCAAATGAGTTGGCTTTCCGACTTGAACAAATTGAGTTGCAGGTTTTTGACACACGACAGACTTTAGTTTAAAATCTTGACTGCAGGTTTGGAAACTGTCAGTGATCAAGTCCGATCCAACAATGATGAAGGTTCGAGTTGCCGCTGTTCTTTTTATAACAAAGGTTGGACCGGAAGTAGGAAATATTTTGAAGGTGGAGAAGAAAAATGACATGTTACATTCCTACTGGAGGTGAATCTGAAGATGATTTTAGATTGCACAAAGGTGCAAGCTCGATCCGCTGCTGGAAAGAGAAATGAGACCCTCATCATGAGGGTTATCAGCGTGGTCGTTGGTCGCTACTGCTGATCGGTAGGAAGATATGGTCTGCCACTACTGGAGAGGGACGTCAAATGGCATGGAATACTGACGTATTTATTTTAATGAAACTGTATAATAGATTAGGCAGGAAAAAACTGATCATATCTCATTATGTTTAATATGTCATTAGTTTAATAATTCATAAGAAGACGAAATTCATTTTTAAAATGCACCACAAATCCACACGGGAAGATAACCAAAGAAAACAATTATTGGAAAAAAAGTGTGGAATATATGTATTTTTTCTAAATTTAGACAAAATCGTTATTCAAAACATATTCCCTCAACTTAACAGGCAGACATTCCAACATTTCCAGATCCTCGTAACATGTCAGCATTTTCCGAATCCGGAGCCTATAATCAATGTAATATCATATCATTAGAGGCGGCAGCCATAATTTTCCGAAGACTACTGTGCTCATGAATAATACGTTATTATACGTGCATAGCAACCTACCTGGAAATGTCCTTCAAGCTTATCGGCTTGTTCTGGTCAAAGTCCTCCTTCCACTCCATCAGCTTGCCAAGTTCCCTCACAAGTCCTTCCACAATCGGATCGCCAGTACTGCAGACGGCCGCAGGAGAAAAAAAGTCGTCCTCAATTCGGGCCCCATTCCGGTACATCATTTTAATCATTGGCTGGTAGCCAAAGTGGAACTTGAACTCCCTTCGGATAACCACTCCGCTCACATTCAGTCCATGACTCATCAGCAGCTTGACGGCATCTACACAACACGTCATTCTTTCCCCTGACGGCCCAGGTCGCCAACATTTCGTCCTGTCGCTTACACGGCAGCAGTCATTCCAAATGCCCCCAAGATATTCTAGACAATCACGACCCTCGCCAGTGGTAACAGGCACCAGACGCTGGGAGTGTTGCAACTGCAGCAGTGTCTTTAGTAAATGGTTTGTCCTGCCTATCAAGTCAATTCGGAAGACGTAATGGAGCAGGGGCTCTCGAACAATTGGATGTGTGATTGGAGTCGACTTCCAGGTCAACCTGAGGTCGTAGCCATTGTCCACAAACTGCTTCACTACGGTTTCCAAGGGTAAATGGAGATCCACTCTGGGGTCATTGCTCTCCGGTAAAGATAACCCTGTGCTGATGTTGTGAAGGAGCCACAGCAGCGAAGGCACCGATTCCAAAACTTGGCCTTCTCCACCGGAAACGGTTATCCAGCTGAGGTCTTCCTTACTTAAAGTTTTGGAGCACACCTGGAGCACTTTGGCTATCATGGCGAGGTGGCCTCCCTCCATCGCCAAGTGGAATTTGTCCGCTCCTTTCCAATCCATGTCACTGCTCGCCAGCACCTTGTCCAGAACCGGAAGCCCTGCGCTGTTCCCCATCCGCAGTACAAGATCCAGGGCCGTTAGAGACGAATGCACTTCCGCTTTACTGAAAAAATTTACAGCGATACAAATGAATGACATTTGAAGCTTATCTTGGATGATATATATTGTGGAGGGAATCAGTCAACCTACTCAGTTCTTAAATTCCTCCGCGCGACCTTGGTGAAGGGAAGTCCCCCGAAGCTGCCCCATAGACTCAGATCCGCTCCGTTATCAATCAGGAACGTAGCCACGTCCCATTGTCTCAGCGCGATCAAAATCTGAAGCGGGGTGAGCTCTACGTCCCCATCCGTCTTACAGTTGACATCCGCCCCTCCCTCCATCACAAGCGCCTGGATGACCTCTCTGCATTCACGGATGCACGCCATGTGGAGCAACGTGTACTTCCGGAGAGTGACAGCCGCTGAAGGATTCCCTGCTAAGGATAACCACGTAGTTGTGTGTGATGTGATGGTGGAGTTGACATTCGAAAAGTCGGACAAGTGGTCCAGGAGACAAGTGACCATCTTGGCATTCCACCTGACCAGGCACAAGCGAAGCTCGTCCAATTCCACGCGGATCCCGCGCTGGTCCAGCAGAATCCAAAAGATATCGGCATTTCTAATCAGGATCGCTCTCCCAAGCGGGGTAAAGGTGTCAGGTTTCCCATCAATGTCGCGGTAGACTGCCTTCTCGTTAACGTCAAAAATGTCCTTCCGGAGCAGATGGGCCACCATTCTAGCATGTCCTTCGTCCACTGCCGTGTGGAGGAGCGGATGAGACTTCCGCTCCCGCTCGGACGAGATCACCGAAGCTCCGGAATCGAGAAGTAGGTCAAAGATATCCCGACATCCTCTCAAAACGGCCCGGCGGAGGGGGGAACTCCCGCTGACGTCAGGAATGTCCGTTTGGGCGCCATGCCGCAGGAGACATCTCACGAGGTCGTAGTTCCGAGCAGAGATGGCGGCCAGTAAAGCGGTGGTGTTGTGGGACTCCCGTTCCGGAATGGACTCCAAGTCGGCCTGGTGGTTGATGTCGTAGCCAGAATCGATAAGTGTCTTGATCACCTTGTCTCTTCTGTCTACGTTGAACCCCTGGGGGATGAGGTAGGCGATTTTCTGGACGGCCGGCACGCCATTGAGGATCAGGTTTTGGAAAATGTCGGCAGGATGGTCCATTTTTGAAAGGATGTTGACTTGGATCTCCGCCGCCGCCCAGTTTCCGCGAATGAGAGCATCCTTCAGTTTCTTAACAACCGGGATCCATGCAATGATCGCCTTCCCTCAGTCTTTAGTGACCGGTTCAGTTAGCAGCCTGGCAAAATGTCAATCAAGGAATTATAAATATGAGCAATTCACAACTATACAAGTACGGAAAACCATTTACCAATTAACGAGTACTTTATTCATTCACTTACCAAGAAATTGACTGAAACCACTGGCCACCTGTGGCGATCACCGAACAAAGGTTAGACTAAGGATAGAAGGGGGCAGTAAATTTTTCTAAGTTTTTTGGTCACAAAAATATGAATGTGTCTAAATCGACTGGAAATCACTTTTTGAAGAAAAAAGATTTCAAAAAATTGTCAAAAATTTTTTGAAATTTTTCGAAACTTAATGGTTGACAGTTAGGTTAGGTTCGGTTAGGTTCGGTTAGGTTGGGTCATAATCAGCATCATGTCTGAATGTAACGGACTGAAAATCGTAAAATTTCGAAAAATTTTCAAAACATTTCAAAAAATATTTTTTACTCAAAAACGCTCAAAAAGTGATTTCCAGTCGATTTAGACACATTCATATTTTTGTGACCAAAAAAACTTAGAAAAATTTACTGCCCCCTTCTATCCTTAGTCCAACCCCGAACAAAGTTAGCCTTTTTGCAGGGTAACTTGATATAATTTCAAAAACAATTGGCCCAACGGAATTGTTTTAACTTGAAAAACTATCGGTTTTTTACGTGCGGCGGACGTACATAGTTTAGAATCGTACACAGTAAATTTGGAAAC
Source organism: Sinella curviseta (assembly GCA_004115045.4). Taxonomy (NCBI): domain Eukaryota; kingdom Metazoa; phylum Arthropoda; class Collembola; order Entomobryomorpha; family Entomobryidae; genus Sinella; species Sinella curviseta. Next base: position 50,256,199 of record CM065489.1, on the reverse strand, counting down.
TATAAAGGGCCAAGTCTCATCCAACAATGGTCCGGAAGTAGAAAATATATTAAAGGTGTAGAAGAGAAATGAGTTGTTAGATTCCTACCGGAAGTGAATCTGAATACGCTTTTACATTGAGCTAATTAAAATTCACAGCGAGAAGAAAGCATTTCGTCAGTGGTCCCGTTTCTGCGTGATTTAATGAATTGAAAGTGAAAATAATTTTCAGAATTTCGTAATTGCTTCTTCATCAGGTACGTGCGTGATAGACGACCATGCAAAACGAACCTCAAACGGACTCAAAATTACGCAAAAATATTTGATTGCTCCGTAATGACAAGCCATTACAGCCAGTGTAAAACAAAGATCCGCCACTGGAAAGCGAGATGAAGGTTCATCGTGTTCGTTGGGCGCAGATGCTGGGATTTCAAATGATATGAAATGACAAATGCTGGCATATTTATTTTGATGAAAATGCGTAACAGATTAGGCATGAAAAAAATTGATCATATTTCATTTACACGCAGCGATATTTAATGTAATTGGTTTAATAATTCATAAGAGGAAGATAGGAAGAATAAATTCATTTTTAAAACGCATGAAAAATCCACACAACAAGATACACAAAGAAAATAATCATTAGAAGAAAAAAGTGTGGAATATATATATATATATATATTATATTTGAAATCTAGACAAAATCGTTATTCAAAACATACTCCTTCAACTGAACAGGCAGCCCTTCCAGCATTTCCAGATCCTCGTCACGTGCCAGCATTTCGCGGACCCGGAGCCTGTAACAAAAAGTAAAATCATATGATTAGAGGCACCCATCATTATTACTGTAACGATTACTACTATAATAATTATTATATTAATACAAGTAGGCTAATCAGAAATGTATAAAAAACACAACAAACTATACCTGCAAATTCCCTTTAAGCTTATCGGCTTGTTCTGGTCAAATTCCTCCTTCCACTTTTCCAGCTCGCAGATTTCCCTCTCCAGATGCGGCGAAATCCAATTACGACTATTACAGACGTTAAAAGGAGACAAGTAACCGTCCTCAATTCTGGCCCCGTTCCGGTACAACAATTGAATCATTTGCTTGTAGCCAGAATGGTATCTGAACCCCTTCCTGATAACCACTCCGCTCACATTCAAGCCATTACGAATCAGCAGCTGGACGGGGTCCACACAGCAGCTAACTTGTACACCCATTGGTCCAGGTTTCAAGCATTTTGACGTGTTGGCTGTCAGACAGCAGTCATTCCAAGTTGTCAGAAGACATTCCAGACAATCGCGACCCTCGACACTGGTAACTGGCACCAAGTCCTGAAGACGATCCAACTGAAGCAGCGTTTGGAGAAGAATGTATCTCCTGAAGATCATGTCAATTCGCAAAATGTAGTGGAGCAGCGGCTTCCGATCCACTGGAGCTTCTTGTGAAGTCGACTTCCAGGTCTGATTGAGGTCGTAGCCCTGGTCCACAAACAACTTCATCACGCTTGCCAAGGTAGGGGGTAAACTACATTGACAAGACAGTAGTTTATCGGTAAGGTTAGCGCTGAGCTGACCTTGTGAAGGAGCCACAGGAGTGACGGCACAGTCTCCCCACCGGCAACTCTTACCCAGCACAAGTTCGACAAGTGGGCCATCAGAGCAGCGGCCATGTTCGCATCCCGCTTCACCAAGCACAACTGAATCTCGTCGAGTCCCACGCGTATCCCGGGCTGGTCCAAAAGATTCCAGAAAATCTTGGCGTCCCGTATGCGGATCGCCCTTCCCAGTGGGGTAAAAGTCTGGTCAGTGGTCCAGGACCCATCGCCGCGATAGAATGCCCTCTCGTTAACGTCAAAAATTCCCTTCTGGAGCATATGTCCCACCATTTCAGGACAATCGCAGTCCACCGCCGTGTGGAGTAGCGGCCGACCCTTCCCCTCCCCCTCGGAGGAAGTCACTGAGGCTCCAAAATCGAGAAGCAAGTCAAAGATATCCCGGCATCCTCCAAAAATGGCGTGGTGGAGGGGAGAGTAGCCCTGGGCGTCCCGAATGTCGGTTCGAGCACCGTGTCGCAGGAGACTTTCGACGAGCTCGTAGTTCCGAGCCCCTATAGCGGCCAGCATACCTGTCCAATTACGAGACTCGCACTGCGGAATGTAGTCCAAGTCGGCTTGCTGGTTGATATCACAGCCTGAGTCGGTGAGTGTCTTGACCACCTTGTTGATTGTGTCTATATCCGTCCCCCGGGGGATGATGAAGGCGAGATGCTGCAGCGCCGGCCGGTGGCTCAGGATCAGGTTTTGAAAAATGTCTGGTGGGTGGTCAATTTCTGCGAGGATCTCGATTTGGGTCTCCGCTCCTCTCCAGTCTCCCTGCGTGAGGACCTCCTTCAGCTTCTCAAAAACCGGGATCCACGCCATGGTTATCTTCTCCCCGCCTCGAAATGACCTGTTCAATATGGAATTTGAAAAAAGTACATTCATGGTATTAAATAACTGCAAATAAGAGGTTTTATCATTAAGCTAATCAACTGGTAGCTAAAAAATAGTTTGTGGATATAACCTTTCTAAGAGTATCGTCTACGGCGATGGATGAAAAACCAAGAGGTTTTCGCGGGGTATACTGAGAAATGTCTAATGACAACTGGTCCAAGTGAATTGAATTTTGACCACTTCTTTGATGAAGTCAATTTTTAGAATCCAGTGAATTTCGAGACTGTCAAGTTTCAAGTCAGCTCCAACAATGATGATGATCCGAGTTTGCGCAGTCCTTTTATACCAGGTCTGACCGGAAGTAGCAAAAATATAGAAGTGGAGAAGGCGACGGATTTCTTACATTCCCACCGGAAGTGAATCTAAATACCAATGTACATTTTCATCATTTTCATACGACCTGTTACTTTTGCAATCCAGAAAATTAATTTGTATAAACAGTTTACACATAAATTCCTTGTGGACTCAAAATAAGATTTACATAATATGAATGTCGAGAAAAATTACCTGAATTTTAATTTTGCAGTCGAGCCTAACTTTCAATCCGAAAATGAATTTCGCAATTTAATTCAATTGCCATCAGTTATGTGACGCCCGTGATAGTTGAACATATGTACAATAAAATTCAATAAGGCAATTTTATTCAAATATGAGCGTCTGGAATACTCCGTCGATAAGAACATTCTAATTTGCAACTGATATGGAAAAAAATGTTTAAAATTTTTAATTTGACGGTCCTTAATTATTTGAACGCTTACATGATTCGAGTGTTCATTTTTCTTTGCAGTTCATATACAGTCGAGCTTTATGAAGGACTCCACCATGGACTCTTTTCCGTAATAAGCAAAAGAAAGGCTCCAGGACCCCTGGAATACTTTGGCGAGATTGCGTCCCTCCAACTAAATTGCCAGGAAATTAATCATGTCCAACCTGAATGATCCAGCTGAATGTATGACTATATTGTGTCAAAAAAGTACAGAACTAATTTTGTGGTAGCGGCGGACTCGCCTTATCCCCTTTGCGTTGACTTCCGTCGTATCCCACTAAATGAATGAATGCTGCAGGTCTCGTATTACTCTTGTGTATTGCTCCTAGTTTTTAAAGTATGATTTATTTAATGCATATTAATCAGTCTAAAAATTACATTTTGAAAATGCGTCACAATTTAAAACAAACGACAACAGGGAAATGTGCATTTACAGAATGAAAATATGATGAAAGTAGATTTGTTTTTTTTAAATGAATCTAGACCAATTCATTACTCAAGACAAACTCCTTCAATTCAACAGGCAGCGTGTACAACATTTCCATTTCCTCACTTCCCGTCAGCATTTTCCGAACCCGAAGCCTGAAACCAATGTAATGATGTAGGTTATCAGCGAGTTCGTTTCGGCGCCGCCCTTACCAGATATGACTTCAAACAACATGGAATCACAAATGCTAATGGCATAGGTATTTATTTTGATTAAAATGTTCAACAGATTAGGCATGAAAAAAATTCATCATATCTCATTTGCACGCGATATTTAATATGTCATTGTATTAATAATTCATTTTATAATAATTAATAATATGAAGAAAAAATCATTTTCAAAACGCATCACAAATCCAAACAGCAAGATAAACAAAGACTACAATCATTAGAAAAAGAGCGTGGAATATATTTTGTAAATCTAGACATTATTCAAGACAAACTCCTTCAACTTACAATTAGCAGGCAGCTCCTCCAACATTTCCACATGCTCATTACGTGCCAGCATTTTCCGAATTCGGAGCCTATAACCAAGTAATATAAGATTATTAGAGCACGCATTATTTCTCCAAAGACTACTCTTCTAACGAATGATACGTTATCATACGTGAATACTGAATACCAACTTACTTGCAAATGTCGGTCAATCTTATCGGTTTGTCAAGATCAAATTTATCCTTCCACTCCTTCAGCTCGCCAAGCTCCTTCACCATTTCCCTCCAAATCGGATCGCTAGTACAGCACACGGTCGCGGGTGAAAAGAAGTCGTCCTCAATTCTGGCCCCACTATGGTACAACAACTGAATCATTGGCTTGTAGCCAAAGTGGTACCTGAACTCCTTCCGGATGACCACTCCGCTCACATTTAGTCCATGACTCATTAGCAGCTTCACAGCGTCCACACAACATGTTGCTGGTTTGCCGGATGGCTGAGGTCTCCAGCATTGGGTATTGTTGCTTATCAGGCAGCAGTCCCTCCAAGTGCTGAGAAGATAGTGAATACAATGACGACCCTCGCCAGTGGCCACAGGCACCACGCGCTGCAAGCGGTCAAATTGGAGCAGTGTTCGGACCAGAAGGTTTGTCCTACCGGTCATGTCAATTCGCAACGCGTAGAGAAGCAGTGACTCCCGTACAACTGGTGGAGCTCCTGGAGTCGCGTTCCATGTCAGATTGAGGTCGTAGCCATTGTCAACAAAGAGATTCACTACAGCTGCCAAGGGACGAATGAAATCCCCACGGCGGTACTCATTGATGTCTGGCGAGAAAGATAATCCAGAGCTGACTTTCTGAAAGAGCCAGAGAAGCGAAGGGACTCTCTCCTCAACTGCGCCTTCTCCACCGGAAATTGCTACCCAGCTCAATTCTATCTTGCTGATAGCTTTGGAGGAGTGCTCAAGCACTCGGGCGACCATAGCGGGATTGCCTCCCTCCAGTGCCAAGTGAAGTTGGTTGGCTCCGTGCCAGTCCAGGTCGTCCCTCGCCAGCATCTGGTCCAGAACCGGAAGCCCTCGCCTATCCCCAATTCTGACCACAAGTTCCACAGCGGTTAATGGGGAACGGATTTCCAATTGCCTGTGAAACAATAGAATCATTAAACGTTATTGGTGGTTATCGAGCATTAGTGTCTTATCGTGGAGGCACGCGAAGGCCCTGTAGGACTTACCCAGCTAACAAGTTTCCTCTAATCACTTTGGTGAATGGGAATGTCCTGAAGCTCCCGACCACATTCAAATCCGCTCCGTTGTCGATCAAGAAACTTGCCAAGTCCCACTGCTTCATGGCAATCAAAATCTGCAGCGGGGTGAGCTCCGCGTCCCCCTCAGTTTTGCAATTGACGTCGGCTCCCATCTCCATCACGAGCTCCTGCACGACCCCTTTGCTTTGGTAAATGCAGGCAATGTGAAGAAGGTTGTACTTGTTGAGGATAGCCTGTTCTTCATTGTCATCTCGCATGGATAAGCCTTCCGCGATAAGGGAGGAGGAGCTGGTGGCGTTCACGTCCCACCCTCCCTCAACGTAGTTCCTTATCAGAGCACACGTGTCGGTAATGCCGTGCCCAAAAGCACTTCGACCAAGACAGTGAAGCGCCCATGTATCCCCAATCTTATCACCTGATAAGTCTCCATCCGAGAAATATGGCAGGAGAGACCGGGCCAAGGCTGCATTCCCCCTGTTAATGCAATAGTGAAGGTCATCCGTTTCCACCCGGATTCCAGGCTGATCCAGAAAAGTCCTGGTGACTTCGTCATCTCTGTAGCGGATCGCCAACCCAAGCGGGGTAAAAGTCCCTGCATTTCTGGTCCATGGCTCAGGATGGGCCACCCTCTCGTTGACATCAAAAATGCCCTTCCGGAGCAAAAAGGACACCATTCCAGCACCTCCGTGGTCCACCGCAGTGTGGAGCAGAGGATAAGGGCCTTCCTCCCCATTCCTCTCCACCTGGAACGAGTTCACTGGGGCTCCAAAGTCGAGTAGCAGGTCAAAGATATCGGGGCATCTCACGAAAATGGCAAGATGGAGCGGGGAATGGCCGTCGGCGTCCGGAATGTCCGTTCTGGCGCCGTGCCGCAGGAGACTTTGAACGAGGTCGTAGTTCCGTTCCGAGGCCGTCTGTAAAGGAGTCAATTTGTGGGGCACCCAGATCGAACTTGACTCGGCCTGCTGGTTGATGTCGTAGCTATAATCCGTGAGGGTCTTGACCACATTGTTCATCCTGTCTATGTCGGTCCCCCGGGGGATGATGCTGGCGAGATGGAGCAGCGCCGGCTGGCCATTCAGGATCAGGTTTTGAAAAATGTCGGGAGGATGATCCGTTTTTCCGAGGATCTCCATTTGGGTGTCCGCCGCTGCCCAGTCTCCCCGCGTGAGCGCCTCCTTCAGTTTCTCAACGACCGGGATCCAAGCCATGCTGGCATTCCCTTGCTCGTTCGGAACCTGAGAAAGGTACAATTAAGTAATTACAAAATTGAGCAATTACTAATTATCGTTTAGAACCACGAAAAAGGATTTACCAGTTAACGAGTACTTTGTACAGTGGCTTACCAGAATATATACGCTCACGACTTGTTGAAATCACTGAAAAGATCCGACTTGTTTTGAAGGGTAACCTGAGATAGTTTAAATGACAACTTGTCCAAGTAAACTGGTTTTAACGACTTGAAAAATATTGCTGCTCCTTGACTCCCGACGGATTTCTGTTTAAAATCCTGACTGCATGTCTGGGGTCAAGTCCGATCCAATAATGACGAAGGTCCTTGTTGGCGCTGTACTTTTATACCAGAGAGGTTGGAGCGGAAGTAGGAAATATCGAATTAGAGAAGACGACCGAGTTTTTACTTTCCTGCACGAAGTGAATCTGAAAATGATTTTTTAGATAATGCATTAAATTTCACCAATGACCAAGAGATAAAAGAATTTGACGAGTGATTCCTTACACTTCCTAGATGTCGACAAATGATCTGAAAAAAATATTTCCTCCATAGTCAATTTCCAAGAAACCTTGACACTGACAAACAATGGAAATGTGCACATACATAATATGTATGTATGTACATGGCAATGAGTTCATTATGTAATTTAAATTTTCCTTTTAGGGATCGTGCATTTAGTACAACACGCTCAGAGAGGGTAGGGGGTTCTCCGGTGCCGATGATCGTGACATTACATGTTAAAAGGGGTGTCCTGTAATCGTGACATGGGGGAGGGGGTTTGAAAAATCGTTTTTTAGCATGACGGTGCTACATGTACGATCCCTACCTAATTGGGGTGTTATTAACTACATTAGGAGCTCCCATTATGAAATCGCAGCTTTCATTACGAAATATGGTGGTGGTTATCTTGTAGGTCATCTTAGCTCGTAGTTGGCTGATTCATGGAGACGTGGAGGGTGGTCGAGAACTAGTCCCTCCTCCTCCCCGTCACCATACAATAGCCATTGACTCCATAATAATTTGGCTTGCGCGCGAATCATAATTTCCTTCGCAATGAATGTGTGAATTTGTCTAGGTGGAAACTAGCGGCAAATGTTTTGCGGAGCACAAAGTTCTGTCGTCATGGTAGACTCAAAATGTGATATTTGATCTTCCGGTAAAATCTAAAACTGGGTTTTTGATAGACGCGATCCGCGTAAAAAATCAAATATTATTATATAAGATGGCAAAAGTTGTCACAAATTATAAGTTGTGACAATAATGAATATGTCAACACTTGACAAAAGTAAATAACCGTGACAATAAATGCCTTATTTTACAAGCATTCAATGGCGCAATAAACTATGTCACGATGGCGGAAATAACTATTTTTGACATTATACATCACATGTTGACAAACATAACTAATTTGGACATAAACATAAACAAAAGTAGCGAATTTTGGCACAAAATGTGACATTTTAAATGTCACATGTTGGGAAATATAACTAACTTTCACAAAAAATGTCACACATTGACATGTAAAACTAATTTTGACAAATAATGCTACATATTGACATACATAATTATAATTTGGATATTGTATGTCACATGATGACAAAAATATCAAATACACAGAATGCGACATGTTGCAAAAACAATTAATTTGGATATCATATTTCATATGTTGACAAAGGTTGACCTTAATTGTCACCGATTTGCAAGAAATGGCTTTGTTGCCACATAAAATGACACGCGTTCACAAGGAATGACATTATGTGACATAAAATGTGACATGTTGACAAAAATAACTTATGTTGACAGTGTCAACTTGACACTATATGTCACATTTTGGCACAAGTAGCGAATTTTGACATAACACGATTAACCGGTGAACAAAATCACAAAAACACACCAAATGTGACTTAGGTACGAAGAAAAACCCTTTCATTTCAACATTTTTGTTCCATCTTTAATCTTTATATTCCAGTCATTTATTTTAGTCACCGTATGTCATTTGGTTATAGGCGTGTGTCATCACATCATAGTCACATTTATCACATTTGTGTCACGGTGACGGATAGCTATCTTGGCCGGCTTACCAAAAGGCAGCTTTTCATTTCGACTGAAAATCAAATATCACATTTTCACTCCGTGTCGACGACTTCTTGCAATGGCTCATGTCAGTGTGTTTAGTGTTTACTTCTATTAGCCAAAAGCAGTTGTCTGTGCACTCTGCTGACTTGTTCTTTTGAGTTTTTGATAATGTGAGGGTCCCTAGCTGATTACCATTGACTGTATTTAAACTTAATTTTACTTACTGTATTCGCGTCGCTAGTCATTAATTAGACAAGTTGATAGTGAATTGACAATACTTAATTTTTTGACACGTTAAAGTATTTTTAGTCAGCTGGTCCAGTTAGTCTAGGTAATTAAGCAAGTGATAGTTGTTTTTGTGATAGATTAAACTGAAATTAGTTTGGCTGATTTGGAGGAAGGGCACTTCAGTGAGTCAAGTCAGCTGTTCGAACAGTCAGTTAACAGTAAAGATCAAGTCACGTCGGTGAAACGGATAATTGTTTAAGTAATCATGTCTGGAGAAGCCTTTAAAAGGAAACTAGGTAATTAAATGACATTATCTTTTGCTAATTAACAAAAAAATGATTGATTTGGTGGGTGATAGGAGGGGATGGGAGAAGGTGGTGATCAGCAGTGTGACGATCTCCTCTTCCTCCTCAGGCTCGAGTATGAAACTAAACTAATTTTTTTACTTTTAATTATAATGTTGGTTACAGGTGAGCTTAATAGTGGGCTGAGTTTTACTTTCAGGTTGAGATCCAGCGAGGTTGCATGCAACCCCATCACGTAATGCAACCTCATCACAGGCAACCCCATCATTGATGCAACCTCATCACACCTAACCTCACCAACCTAACCTAACTTATATTAATTGCATAATTAGGTAGGTTAGGTTAGTCAGGTTAGGTTGGTCAGGTTAGGTGTGATGAGGTTGCATCAATGATGGGGTTGCCTGTGATGGGGTTGCATCCAATGATGGGGTTGCAACCTCTCTGGATCTCAACCTGAAAGTAAAACTCAGCCTAATAGTGGCCAAGGACCTTCCAGTAAACGGTCCCTCCACCTGGCACTTGAGGCAACTGCAGACGAACGAGCATCCGGAAACTATCAAATTGTGCCGTCCGAGTTCATTGGGAATCGAGCAGGACCATTCTCCTCCTCCGCCTCCTCCAAAACCTCCGCCTCCTCCAAAACTTCCGCCGCCTCCAACACCTCCAACGTCTCCAGATCATCAGAGGACCCATATTTACGACAGTTAGAAAAAGACCGGCTGATTCTCTCCTCCTGCTTCCCGGAACAGGTATTCTGGCAAGATGAGCCATCCTCACCCCTTTTTAATTGTTATCAAAATTAACTCCAGTTTTAATATATAATAATAATTATTTATTTATTTCGTGTGAACAGGTTTGGAGTTATATTTATCCGCGCTGCGATGTAAGAACGCTTGACAGCCTCAGCAAAGCCAGTTCATTCTGGAGACAGGACCTTCAGTCCACCCGGAAATTATGGCTATTTCAGAAGGTAACTTGATATCATCACTTTTCACTCGCTAATTATCCCACCCCATTTTTAACATTCAGTCATTTCACTGGTCAACTTAACTGACTCATTTTCACTTCGCAGGTGTTTCCCCTTCTTGTCCGGTACATCACTAAAGCAGAAATCCTAGCCTGTCGAATAGTCCACTCGCGGTGGTGCGATGGAGTGGACCATTTCCTGGAAAACAACGCCTTCCAACGACCGACGCTCATCATTGACGAGGACGGAGGAGAACCGGTGTACAATAGTGACATACGACGACGTCCACTGTTTACCATGTTACGATACAGGAACCTCGTGACCCGACCATTGGGACCTGCGACCTTGCAGCGGTTTCGTGACCAGGCGTCCCATCACCCAACCTCGCGGAATCCACTTATAGGAAGAGCCCTGACGTTGTTGGACGGACTTCCGGAGTTCTCATCACTTAATACACAATTCCTCCAGCAGTTTGGTCGTCATGTGTGGTTCCTTGACATTAGCTTGGCGACAAATTCCCTTCCGCAGTGCCTGTCCAGGCTCCTGGAGCTACTCCAATTGGTTCCTAACCTGAAGCGTTTGTGTGCCCGATTAATGGAAGACACGCATCCCCGCAGCAGGGTCGCGCACGTTGATGGGAACCGGGTCGCGGGTGATGCACTCAATCGATTTTTCCGCCAGGAGATTCAGAACGGAAATAGGATGGAAAACCTTCCAGCCTCCCTAGAGAATTTATTTGTCTCCGCACCCATCGCGGGAGGAGCCGCTTTCGAGAGGATTTTACATGAGATATTCCATCAGAGTGTCGCTTCCCTCGGGATCGTGAACTGGATGCTCCGTCCAAACCAATTTGAAAATCTATTGAATCTTGAACTTTCCGTGTCCATGGAGGAGACACTGAGGACACTGGCGTCACTCCAGTGTCCCTTGCGAAGACTGGCATTGGGAGTGAATAATTTGATGGTTCCCGGAATTATTTTTGAAGCCATTTCAAATTTTGGAGCCACGCTTCGCTATTTGGAGCTCAGTTTGCATTCGGCAGAATTTTTCACGGGAGGGAGGGACAGACTTGAACTATTTTCAAGAGAGGACGGGATTCCGAGAGGGGTCATGAGCCAGGTCAAGACTCTGGTTCTCATGGGACATCCCACGGTCTCGTTTAATTGGACACTGGCGTTCTCGGAGAGATTGGAGCACTTGGTTGTTGATTGGGGTCGGCTCTCCATGTTTGAACTTCAGGACTGGACGGAAGAGAGGGGAGGAATTTCCGGAGACATTGAATTCGATTGGGGACAGTTGACCATTAACTTTCCGCGTCTCCGGTCTATCACTCAAGTCACCAACAAGGAACCAACTGCGGGTCCTGAGGCCAGCAGGAATGACGATAGAGTGGAGAAGATCATGAGAGGTCCCTGTCTTGGTGTGGAGTGGAGGCAGGGAATGTTTCAAGGAGCCAGGGGAGATGATCAGGAGGATGAAAATGAAGCAGAGCGGCAATAAGTTGCATCATTTATTGTGACAAACTACTAATTAGTAATTAAACCGCAATTTTTTTTGTACTAGATTTTAGCTGATTGAAAGTCAATAGTAATTGTATCGTATCAGTGTTCCAAAAACTGGCTCGCTGCCAAACCAAAAAAAACAATAGAACAATACATACAAGTCATCTGGCAAACTGCCATTTGTTTTAATTAGGTGATTTAAAACGATTATATATAAAGGCTACTGAAGAAGCTCAGTTTTTATCATTGTAATTGTGATTATCTACGAATATAGATCTCCTACGAAACAGAATACTTAGTGTTTTAATTTTGAATAGTTTTTGTATATAAATGGGTTCCAGATGATTTTAGAATGATCAAGTATATCTGCAAAACTAATTTGCAATTTGTAGACATGATTCGTAAAGGAAATGGTGAAGTCAATAGTAAAATACAATGTGGCAAGTATACTGACTGAGAATTGTCCGTTTAAGAGAAGTAAAATTGTCAATTTCGGTTATGGGTAAAAGTGTGAACATTAAGGGGGATTTTTTTTTTTACAAAACTTTGTATAAGTTTAAATTACGAGTAAGTTTTACACGAATTTTTATATTCATTTTTACGACTTTCATAAAAGCAATCTAAAAGCTAATCATGTGTGTTGGTTCATTGTAATAATGTTTAAAAATGGATGTCGCTGTAGACAACAAGAGTCCAGTGCCAAAAATAGTTATTATAGAATTTGTTTGAATATTTTATAAATTAAGGTATGCACAGTTAGTTTAAAGTACACAACATTTTTTCACTGCCAGCCTGATAATAACAGTAACAGTAATAATAATAGTAATAATAAAAATTATTACTATAAGTTAGTTAGTTAGTTGGTTACGTGTCAGCACCCCATCCTGGGTTGTTACGCTGACAAGTATATTTTTCACACTATTATTCACTATTATGAACTGGGAAAATTTGACACTTCACAGTAATTATATAAATTGTTGTTATTCGTTGCCACTTTCACTATACAAATCTCTAATTGAAGAAATCACGTCATCTATGCACGATAAGTCACATCCACAGTCATTAATTACTACACGCCAACTAATAATATGATCCCTAGCACTTTTCTTAAAAACGTTGATGTTTTTCATCTCCCTTGTTGTAGTAGGTAGTTTGTACCATTGTTCTGTACATTTGTATTGTATATAGTTTTCACAAAGAGCTTTGTTTACACTATACACTATGCCTCTTCTTGTTGATCTTTCCACTATTGCTGATTCATTCACAACATTGCTCAAAGGTTTTGGGTTCATATTTTTTGAGATAGGTATGCAAGAGTCATTAGCTGAAGTTGTTGCATTTCTTTTAGGCTCAACCAGGGATGGACATTATTTGGCGCTACATCAGGGCTGTGCATTGGCAGTAATTTCTTTGCATCTTTTATTATTTTTTCTATAGGGGTTAATGCTTTCTTTGAGGCATCACCCCATATAATGGCCATGTAGTATATTTGTGATAGTACTAGTGATTCAATTAGCAGATGTATTTGTGTGTATGTGAGCACTGGTCTTAACATTCTTATTTTCCAGAGTGATTTATTTCCTTTCCTTGCCATATATTCCGTGTGTGTATTCCAGTTTAAAGCTTGATCTTTGTATAAACCAAGTGACTTAATGTTTTCTGCACATTTTACCATACATGTTCCCACAGTTATCACTTGATTCATAGCAATTGATCTTGCCCTATGTTTGGAATGTACTATTAGTTCTGTCTTATTAATGTTAAGCTCTAAATCATTCTGTGTAAACCATGTACATACTTCGTTGCAGTCTCTTTGTAACATCTCCATGTCTTCTGTAATGTGGCTCATCCGAATTTCTTTTCCAATTTGGCTGTCATCAGCATATAGCACTATATCACTACTAACTATTTTTGTATGCACGTCATTAATAAATAGAGCAAAAGCTATCCCACTAATACAACCACCTTGTACTAGTCCTCTTAATGTATTTTTCGTCGTCGATATAACTCCGTTGCACTGAACATATTGTTGACGACCATCTAGATACTGTCTAAACCATGCTGAGTCAATATTATATCGCTCAAGCTTTGTAAAGAATATATCTCTGTTCACCATATCAAAAGCCTTTCTTGCATCTAGCGTTACAACAGCGTACATGTTATTTCGTTGCAAAGCAGATTGTGTGTTACTCACCATCACAATTTCAGCATGAGTGGTGTTATGCATAGGCCTAAAGCCAAATTGGTTTGTATAAAGTATATTGGTATTTTTCACAAATGCTCGTAGCTTGTAGTAAACACATTTCTCCATGATTTTGGCGAACACAGGCAGTATACTAATGGGGCGTAAATCATTTGTTGTTGTAGGATTTGGCACTTTAGGTATAGGAACTATCTTTGCTACCTTCAGTTTCTGTGGCACTATACATTTCATTATAGACTTGTTCATTATTTCTAATATCATATTCTTAAACACATCAAACTTCATAAGAGAGTTGAAAATCCGATTACACATGCCTAAACTGTCTACACTTACACTTTGTTTGTTTCGCATTCGCATCCATGCATATTCTAACTCTGCACATGTAATCTAGTGGCGTCACTCCAGTGTCCCTTGCGAAGACTGGCATTGGGAGTGAATAATTTGATGGTTCCCGGAATTATTTTTGAAGCCATTTCAAATTTTGGAGCCACGCTTCGCTATTTGGAGCTCAGTTTGCATTCGGCAGAATTTTTCACGGGAGGGAGGGACAGACTTGAACTATTTTCAAGAGAGGACGGGATTCCGAGAGGGGTCATGAGCCAGGTCAAGACTCTGGTTCTCATGGGACATCCCACGGTCTCGTTTAATTGGACACTGGCGTTCTCGGAGAGATTGGAGCACTTGGTTGTTGATTGGGGTCGGCTCTCCATGTTTGAACTTCAGGACTGGACGGAAGAGAGGGGAGGAATTTCCGGAGACATTGAATTCGATTGGGGACAGTTGACCATTAACTTTCCGCGTCTCCGGTCTATCACTCAAGTCACCAACAAGGAACCAACTGCGGGTCCTGAGGCCAGCAGGAATGACGATAGAGTGGAGAAGATCATGAGAGGTCCCTGTCTTGGTGTGGAGTGGAGGCAGGGAATGTTTCAAGGAGCCAGGGGAGATGATCAGGAGGATGAAAATGAAGCAGAGCGGCAATAAGTTGCATCATTTATTGTGACAAACTACTAATTAGTAATTAAACCGCAATTTTTTTTGTACTAGATTTTAGCTGATTGAAAGTCAATAGTAATTGTATCGCATCAGTGTTCCAAAAACTGGCTCGCTGCCAAACCAAAAAAAACAATAGAACAATACATACAAGTCATCTGGCAAACTGCCATTTGTTTTAATTAGGTGATTTAAAACGATTATATATAAAGGCTACTGAAGAAGCTCAGTTTTTATCATTGTAATTGTGATTATCTACGAATATAGATCTCCTACGAAACAGAATACTTAGTGTTTTAATTTTGAATAGTTTTTGTATATAAATGGGTTCCAGATGATTTTAGAATGATCAAGTATATCTGCAAAACTAATTTGCAATTTGTAGACATGATTCGTAAAGGAAATGGTGAAGTCAATAGTAAAATACAATGTGGCAAGTATACTGACTGAGAATTGTCCGTTTAAGAGAAGTAAAATTGTCAATTTCGGTTATGGGTAAAAGTGTGAACATTAAGGGGGATTTTTTTTTACAAAACTTTGTATAAGTTTAAATTACGAGTAAGTTTTACACGAATTTTTATATTCATTTTTACGACTTTCATAAAAGCAATCTAAAAGCTAATCATGTGTGTTGGTTCATTGTAATAATGTTTAAAAATGGATGTCGCTGTAGACAACAAGAGTCCAGTGCCAAAAATAGTTATTATAGAATTTGTTTGAATATTTTATAAATTAAGGTATGCACAGTTAGTTTAAAGTACACAACATTTTTTCACTGCCAGCCTGATAATAACAGTAACAGTAATAATAATAGTAATAATAAAAATTATTACTATAAGGTAAAATGACATTTATTTATGGATCTGTAATTATTTGTAATAAAGCGCAATAATTGTCGTAAAATAAACGTAAAATAAAGCAAAATTAATATACTTTTTACTCAGATGACCACACTTCAATTTATTATAATCATGCCTTCAAAATCATCAAAATTTGTGAAGCGGTAGCCATTACAAAGGTATTCCTTACTGCCATCCACTGCTTGAACAATGGACGAGGAAATGACTTTCAGAAGGAAATGAACGAGGTCACTCCGAGGAGGAGGACGAGGAAAAGTGCCATATATTGTACCTACTTGAAGGTCATCATTTGCGGTACACTTATAATGGATGCGGGCGAGGGCACCACTGAAGACTCTGGCATGCAGGAGCTTGGCGTCGACTCGCTCACGTCTATCGAGTTGAAAAACAGCATTCAAAGGCTGCTCGGGTCAAGGGTCATCGTGAATGCGACCATGTTCAAGGACTCCGTCACCATTAGCGACATGGTCACCGTCATCGTCAACAAGATTTGTGACAACTAACAGGAAACTTCACCGGAAGAATTTTCCGCCCTTCTGGACTGCGTATTGGAGGAAAGTGTAAAACGACCTTCTGCAGTGACGGGTTCTGTTGAACAAATCAAATCCGTCCTGGTTATCAGTCTCACTGGACAGTTGGGGCAGTACATACTCTCACTCTCGACCTTGTGTCAGCCAGCTTATCATCATAAGGATGAAATTATTTGCTTGATTCGCACGAGTGAGGGAAAGTGTTCTCAGGTGCGCCTGGAAAATGTGGTCAAGTTCATGGATCTTTCTGATGAAATGAGCAGAGTGGAATGTATCCGGGCGACATGACACCTCGAAATTTTGGGCTTGCTAAGGAGGAATATGACCCCCTGTGTCAATCCGTCGATAGAGTCATTCACCTTGCCTTGAAATCCAACCATGCTGAAGGTTACCGAAAGGTCGAGAAGGGCTCCAGGTACATTCGAAGTGTGAGCATTGGAGCAACCCTGAACGTTTTGAGAATCACTTCGACGAAAAAATCAAAGCGGATCTACTGCGCGTCTTCATTACTCTCTGTGTTTGGAGGAAACGGTCAGAGCACCTTTGCACGATGACTGGCCGGAGGACAAGGATATCAAGGTGATGACCGAGAACAACAGTTAAAAGCTATTTGGAGGCGAGCAAAAAGTTAAAATGAGTATCGGGGCTCTTGAACAATTGGACGTGTTATTGGAGTCGACCTCCAGGTCATGCTGAGGTCGTAGCCATTGTCCACAAAGAGCTTCACTACGGTTGCCAAGGGTAAGTAGAGATCCACTCGGGGCTCATTGGTCTCATGTAAAGATGACCCTGCACTGATGTTGTGAAGCAGCCACAGCAGCGAAGGCGTCGATTCCAAAACTTGACCTTCTCCACCGGAAACGGTTATCCAGATGAGGTCTTCCTTACTTAAAGTTTTGGAGCAATCCTGGTGCACTTTGGCGATCATGACAAGGTTTCCACCCTCCAACGCCAAGTAAAGGGCATTGGCTCCATGCCTCTCCAAAGTGCTCTTCGCCAGCACCTTGGCCAGAGCCGGAAGCCCGGCGCTGTTCCCCATCCTCAACACCAGTTCCAGGACCGTTAGATAAGAATGCATTTCCAGTTTGCTGAAAAAATGCAACGATTAAAAATAAATGACATATGAAGCTTATCTTGGATGATATATATTGTGGAGGAATTCATTCAACTTACTTAGTTGTCCTCGCGACCTTTGTAACGGGAGGGAGGGACAGACTAAAACTATTTTCAAGAGAATACGGGATTCTGAGAGAGGTCATGAGCCAAGTCAAGACTCCATGTGGCTCCACGGACATCCAACGGTGTCCCTTAGTTGGAAAACGGGATTCTCGCCGAGTTTGGAGCACCTGGTTGTTGACTGGGGTCGGCTCTCCGCGTTTGAACTTCAGGACTGGACGTTGGAGATAGGTGGCATCTCGGGTGACATAAAATTCGACTGGGATCAATTGAAGACCAACATTCCACGTCTCCGATCCATTACTGAGGTGACTAGCGAGGAGCCAGCGGCAGGTCCGGATGCGAGCAAGAATGACGACAGAATGTAGGTCATGAAATGTCCCCGTCATGGTGTCGAGTGGAGACAGGGCAAGTTCCAAGGAGCCTGGGGAGATTATGAGGACGAAGAAGATGAAGCAGAACAAGATTAAGTTTTATAAGTTATTGTGACAAACAATCAATAATTTTATGTATTATGTTAGTTGCGGCAATAAAATGACGTCAGTATTTTGTTCACATTTAAATTGTTGTAAGCATGTTTTACAATAGTTTCTAGCTTATTGAAAATGAATGGGAATTGACTCCCACCAGATTCTTAGAGTTGGCACGCTGCCAATCCGAAACAATAGAACAATGCATTCGTCCTCTGGCAAAATGCCATTTATTTTAAGTAGGTGATTAAAAGAGTATATATAAAGGCTCGCGGGGAAGCTCAATTTTTATCATTGCAATTTTGGTTGTCTACGACTTTACATCTCCTACGAAACAGAATACTTAATGTATTAATTTTAATAATTTTTGTGTGTAAAGGGTTCCAGACGATATTAGAATGATCAAGTATCTCTGCAAAACTTATGCTGCCCCTTGTAAACATGATTTGTAAAGTAGATAGTAAAGTCAATACTCAGTAAAAAAAATAAAGTATTTGATATTAACTGTTACAGCTAAGTAAAATAAATCAATTTACCCCCAAAAATAACAATGTTCAACTCATTTGACGTTATTCAGCGTTCAGCTCACACCGCTTCATGTTTTATTAACTTTCGAACGGAGAATCCGTAATGACAAAGTTAATGCTTTGATCTTGCTATTACCCATATGGGCTTAATGTCACCATTCGATCGTCAGCTTGAGTCGCTACGGGAAGATTTCTGTAACTGATTTTACTTGAGAATAGGTTATCTGCAAGCCACCGAGTACATGCTCAGAGAATCCATCCCTTAGGTTGTAGAACGATCCTCCAGTCTGGTTTGTTTGCGCTAGCGATCGTGCCAGAACGACAAATCCATCTGTCCTTGTCTCCATGATATCATAGAGCAGCTTTGCCGTTTCAAACTTTCCCTGTTTTCTTTCCTGTAGGTTGCCATACCAACCACGACTGTAATTTTTGTTGAATTTTGATTGAACATTACTGAATATATTGATTGAGTTTTAAATTTACCTACAATTTTGTCCACATCCCACCAGTCCTCAATCTCAAGAGAAGATATGTATCGCAAATTGTGTTGTCCACAAGTTTATAAATGTTGCTGTTCATGTGCTGCTTTTGCAAGCGCTCCATTTTGTCAGAAATGTTTTCTGCTTACACTTTCAGAAATTGCGAAAAAAATAAAATATGCTGGGAAATTTGAGTTTTTGGAGTACAGGAGAACAAAATACGAGTTTTAACTTGATCCAAATGCAAATAGACAGTAAAAATCGCATTATGAAGTTGCAGGGAAAACAGATGAATTGATTCGTTTGTCTGTTATTTATCAGCTTCTTTTAACTTTTATGAACTTTATATTCGCC